>JBBPBP010000003.1:49170548-49182052 GCA_037974735.1 Cicer chorassanicum | reverse complement strand
AAAATTTAATCATTTGATGTTCAAATGTTTAAACTATAACTAATAGACTAGTTATTTAACTCTTAATATATAATAAAAAAATAAATTATATAATATATTAATTAATATAAATTTTTAGTTGCATTTGAATTTTTAATTGTGAAATCATTTGAATTTACATAGTAGTAAATGTAAAATATAAGTATGATTCAAAGTTTGAAACATCTCATTTATTTTGTATGACTTTTAAATTTTTTTAAAACATTTATTTTGCAATACTTTTAAATATTTGTTACACAACTTTGAAACATTTCATTTTTTTTTTCGTCCCACAATACCGGATGCATTTGTAAAAAATATTAGTTCCCAAAAATTCTCATTTTTTGAATTAATATTTTTTTAAAAAAAGAGGATATTATATAAAAAAAATTACGCCAAATTTGAAGGATTAAAAAGTTTGATTTTAGAAAGAGAAAATAGGAGATGTATGGTTAGTGTAATCTTACACCGACATTCAACGAGAATAATTTACGCCAAATAACCACACTTTTATAAAGAAATTTTGAATTTGGTGATGTGACATGACAAACGGGTGATTTCTCGTTGGATGACAATGTAAAAATATTTTACAATATCAATTGATACAAAAGTGTAATTAAGTCTATTTATCACGATGACATAGATAAAAGAGCTCATTACTTAACTAGGTCGACCACATATTTAGCTAATTTTTCTTCCTCCTTCTAATATTAAGTGTCTTATATAATATCTATTTGTCTTAAATTATTTATCTTTATATTATCACTGAAATATTAATTACAATTTTCATTTTTTTTATTATATCTCAACTCATTTAAATATTCCATTAATTACTATTAATAAAAGAATTTTAGTAATTAAAATTTATTTATTATTAAAATCAATACAATTAATTATTGTTTTAAGAATTATATACAACTTAAATGAAACGCCAATGATCCAACATGTATTATTTGACACATTATGAAATGACTTTGGTATAAAAAACATTATTGGAAGAGAGACAAAATAAATAGACATTTAACCGCATATATAGTTGCAAATTGTACACGCAGAATCTCAGTTTATATTTATTGGAAAAGTATATTCCGGAACTGCTACATTGTTTCACACACAACTACATCATTACTAGTAGTAACATTTTGTTTGCTTAATAATTAAGCTAGTTCATTGATGTTGTGCTGGTATGGTGGATAATTTAGCAGTCTTATCACTGCACCTAGCGTTATAACTAAGCCACTATGAAATGGAATAACAACACACCTATTTGAAAAACGAATCTAACCCCTCAACTCAATTGTTATAAAGGATGCACCAAAGTTTCCTCTGCCACTTGAGTTTTATCTTAAAAACATATAATCATCCATTTCTTTGAATTGTATTGAACTCTTGCTTTCTTCTTTATTCTTTATTCTTCAATCCTTTCATGTCTTCCTGCATAAGTCTAAGACTTCCACCTGCTAGAAAGGTATGGAAGAGCATTACTTCCAAACTTGGTAAACTTCATAACATTCGTAGATCCAAACCCATGAAAAAACACAGAAAGAAACTAAACACCTACACCACCACAATAACACCATCTACTACCAGTATCACCACAAAGGCACGTAAGTTCGTTGCTACTAAACGTTTTCGCTGCAAAAGGTTAGCAACAGTTAGAAGTGTATTCAACAGTTTCCACAAAAAGGCTGCACCTGTTTATATTGATAAGCTCTTCAAGGATCCTCCCTGTGACTTAGTAGGGTATTTGAAGCCACAGACAGAGTTTTGCCAACCACGAATTGAAAAGGTTGCAAATAAAGTAACAGAAGGAACAAGCAAGGGATGTGACAAAACATGCACATCAGATGATATGTGTGAGTCGGCATTAGCCTCACCTCAAATGCAAGGAATTGATGAACGGGCAGAAGAGTTCATTATCAGGTTTAGACAACAGATGGCTGCACAAGAGATGTTAGCCAGAAATTTGTAGTACATGTCTTTTATTTCTGTTGTTGTGTAATAAGGTTGAATGATGCGTAAGAAGAAAGCAAGAAACAAACTATTTCTTGTTTGTTTAGATGTAAAGAAAACTGGTCTAGTATTATAGGTCTTGTGGATTATTAACAAGTAGTTTGTATGGCTATTTTATATATGTCAATTTTGTCCATCATTTTCCAATTCTTATAATTAATAATATTTAATAGAATAGAAGAGGTGTGTGATAATTCTAAACTCCATAAAAAACATCAAGTATTGCATCAAAACAACATGGAGTTAGAAACACAAGTTACTTATAATTAATTAATGTTTGATGCAATTGAGGGATCAGCACAACTGCATCTTGTTCTATGATCCATGACACAACAGCTAGTGGACCATTCTTTAAGAACATAAATGAGCCAGAAAACACAGTCGAAACTACTAGGATATATACTTGGACCGGTAAAGCATCTGCCTTAGTGGCTCTAACATCTCTCAAAGACATCATAAGAAATGTTTGAACATAAATGTAATGTTGAAAGTTCATACATAAAAAACAGATGCTATTGAGTCATTAAAACACCCTTGTGTTCCAAAAGCTAAATAACACCATAGTAGCAACTAGACACAAAGCTGTTCAAATATCGAATTTAACTCCGCTCCTCTATGTCACTAATCATCCATTCTGCCCAATCCTTCTGGCAGTGAGAAAACAACAGAAAGGCTTGTGGCCTTGTAACGAAATGAACGCACGCAGGCCTTTTTGCCCTCTCCAAGCTTAGTTCATGAAACTCTTCATTGGGTCATCATGATGTACTTTCTTCATCCCATATGCCTCCATGTCCTCGGTTCACACCAAATTCCAAGTTTAGTTCATGAAACTCTTCATTGGGTCATCATGATGTACTTTCTTCATCCTGTATGCCTCCATGTCATCGGTTCGCACCAAATTCCAAGTTTAGTTCATGAAACTCTTCATTGGGTCATCATGATGTACTTTCTTCATCCTGTATGCCTCCATGTCCTCTGCAGTAACCTGTTCGCACCAAATTGATTTAAAATTCTGCAACAAGGGCATGTATACAAATAAAATTCTCAACCGGTGACTTGAAAAAAAATCATACCTCATCATTCCATCTAACATTATATTTACGCTTCCGCTCATCTTTCTCTTCCCTCTTTCTTTGATCCTCCTGTAAAATACCAAAGTAATTGTTGTTACTTATCTCTTTCTTTGATCATATCATTACAACACATAGACACGTGAAAATCCAGAATAAATTATTTTATTCTAAAAAAAGAACATACGTAGTCTAGCTAAACCCTACCATCTTCGTTTCTATAAATAACATGCAATATTTAGTTTGAGCCAATGGTGTCTACATCTTGGTCATAGAGGTCGACAGTGTTATTGGCATAAAACAATAATTAGTTCCACAGGAGGTAGAATAAGAAAAAACAGATATCAAGGAATATTGAAGCGTAAAAATATATATTCACATGAGGTAACTATCACATATCAAGGAATATGGAAGAGTAAATAAATATATGGCTGATAGATTTATATTACCTTTTTGAGTGCGTCAGCAAGCAATTTTTCATCCAGAACTAGGTCATCTGGGACATCGGTTCCCCATGTAGCAAGCCTTTTCTCTTCCGCTGATGCAGGATCCTCTGAATGGATTCAAGAAAATAATGATTAATAACAAGAATCATGCAAATTACAACCAAGCAATTATCAAACATATAAGAAATTAATAACAACAAAAGGAAGAGAATAAGGGAGAGGAGCAACAGAGATATGGTGTCAGAGTACAAACCTGCAGCAGCCTCCTTACGGGCAATATTAGCTCTCATGAGATCATTTGCAGCCTCAGCGGCCTCAATACCAGCAGCACCAGTGCAATAGCTATTACGTATTGTCTGCTTGCAGCACTTAAAACCCCATTGGTGATCCTTCCACCATGAGCCCCAAACAGTTGTGTGGTTATTAATGTAAACATCTTCTTCATACTTGCTTCTGGGGATTGCAGCTTCCTGTTAGAAGCAACAGATAAATAATTATTATCATCCGAAAAAACAGCAACAACCTAAAAGCATAATCCTTAGAGATGAACAAAAACCAATCGTGAAGCCCTGAGAAAATTAACAGATCACATATAAAGCCCAGCTATATCACACAGAAGCATTTTATGTAAAATTGATCTGCAACTTGAAATTGTGGGACAACAAAGATATAGAATGCATGTCTTACCTGTCCTTTAATAATTCTACCAGCACGATCATACTCAACTTGCCTCTCACTCTGACCTAGCAGAAGTTCTCTTGGAAGTTTCTCCTCATCAGCTGCATTGCCATACTTCTCAATAATAGTTTCCTTCGTATGAGACTTCAATTTCTCCTTCATGACCTTGAAATTCTTATAGAGCAATTCAGCTTGGGAAGGAGCTGCTTGCATGTGAACATCTTGTCCCTTGTCAAATGCTTCCCAAGCATGGATGTTTAATTCCTTGAACTCCAAAGCTTGACCACTATTTCTATATTGGTTATCACCCTACGGCACAAAAACTAATTTTAACCCAAATACAAGATTAAAATGCAAAAGCAATAAAAAAAACAAATCATGAAGTTCCTAAAAACAATTATTCTTTGAGACAAGTTACCTCGTAAAACTTTTCATTTGGATCTGCATCTGGAAGAGGATCTTCACGCATGGACCTGGTCTTGGGATCATAATGTGCAGAATTGACATCAAGATTGAGAAGATATTTTGCAGTATCCTCTCGAATACGTAAGTTCCTGAAGATAAAGATATTTCGGTTAGAATCCACAAAACAAAAATAATATAATTTGATAATCTTAAATATGGGACCAATCGACTTTGCCTTGAATTTTAACAATGATAGCAACATAAAAATTACCTCACAGTTCCATGTAACAAAAATAATAGAATTGAAATTCGTAAATATGGGACCGACCAACTTGGCCTTGCATTTTAACAATGATAGCAACATAAAAATTACCTCACAGTTCCAGTACTCCCACCGCCTGTTGTACGCACACGCTTCTCAACCTTGGCAAAGTCCATTTGTTTGCTTTCATCAACCTTCGCCTCATCTACCCTTAAATCATCATCTTCTATGGCTTCATCAATGGCAGCGCCCTCATCAGTTTGGTCGCTCTTCTCCAATTTCTTCAGCTGTTGTTCATTCAAGTACTTCTTTCGAGCATCATCTCTGGCTTCATATCTCTCAATGACTCGGGCAAATGTTGATGGATCATACCCATTCCATCTGTCCCGTTTGCCATCATAGTCAAGCTCAATAGTTTCTATCTTCTCATCAGCGGCAATATGCTTGTTTGTATGCTTTGCTCCTACTTTTCGAGGTCTTTCCATGCATGCCTTGACATTATGTGTCATAGCTCCACAGCTATAAAATGAAGATGAATATTAAAGTACTAACATAAACTTGTAAGAGATAATAGCAAACTAAATATATGTAGAGACAAAGCAAGGTTATCAAACTTGTATTAGTTTGAAAGCGTTTACATGCAAGTTTTGTCACCAAAACCATGCATTCATCCAAGCTTGTAAACTAACTAGAAGAATTTAGTTAAAAGATTTTGTGTGGGTTCACTTGTATTAGTTTGACAGTGTCTACATGCAAGGTAACACATTTTTCATAAACTTATAAGGGATAGCTCGAGAGTTTGACATCTATTGAAACAAGACACAAACACAGGGGAAAACAAAATTAAAGGATCATCCGAGACAGATGTAGCCAAATATTTAATTTTCTTATTAAGTTGATAGACAAGAATCGTCCATCATATTTGGAGGCCCAGCAAACACACACATGCCTTGAGAAATACTGAATGAGATAACTTACTTCTCACATGCACCTTTCCTGTATTTGCTGGCCTGAAAAGTTTTAGCACCTCTGTCATACCAGGATTTGGTGTAATTGGGATCAGATTTCCATTTCCTTTGATGTTTCAAACTCTACAATGGAAGGAAAAATAAACAGAATAATAAGTTAACTTTTATATGTCAAATATAGCTAACAATTTTATATGTATCTCAAAAACTAATAAAGAAAAATTAGAGGTACGGGAAGGCAAAACTTACAGGTCTCTCGGCATTAAGATACCAAGGTGCAGATGACATATACTGAGGAATATGGGGATTAATTTCCTTCCCATCTTCATCAAGCTCAGCAGGCGCAAGCCCGGCTTTACGTGCTTCCTCAAGTTCAATCTGTTTTCGATGATCCTCCCTGGACTTGAATGCCACTGCAATCCACCCCGTACAAGTTTAATAAGCATGTAGAAACCGTCTAATTAAGGCACAACACAAGGAAAATTGGGAAGTCCATAATCAGGTTAACATTATTATAATTAAAAAGAAGCAAAAGCAACTCATTAAACAAGGATGCAACGAGTTATAAATCCATGAACGCTAGCCCAATTTTTACAAAAATAAAACAAAATTATATTCTTCACGTCCTCAAGACCCTGCCAGGATTACCAGTCTCGTATTATACCTACTAATGAAACAAATTTAGTATTTGAGTAATAGCTGTGAATTGAAGTCTATGTGTGGTTTCGACCTGAATAATTATCTGGATATAATTGAATAAAACAATAGCAACTTCCAATGGGAAAAAGGAGAAAAGAAAATCCTGATCAGAACAAAAAATTGCATTCATAGCATATTAGCATGTGTTGGGTTATTCTAGGCCTACAACATTTGGTCTACATATCATATCTATTTCACTAGAAGAATCATCCAAATTTGCATTATATCTTGAAAAAACATTCCTAATGACCAAACCTGTCAACTGGACCATCCAATAATTAAGTGATCTATTGGGAAGACCAAACATGTATTCAAGGGTTTGTTCCACACTGTTCACCCAAATCATCACAGCAAGAAAGAAGCTGACTTCTCAGCAACTTTTTCTTACTATCTCCACAGTTCAATATGACAGCCAGACACAGTCTAAAACCTCCAAGGCGTGGGCTATCTTCACCCACTTGTGAACAGACACAAAGCACTATCCCTCAACTATCCACAAACCACCTAAAAACTTTTCCAATTTCAAACTCCCCTCAACTGTCCCATACTCAACTGTTCTTGCTAGATGGATATCCGTGATCCATGTTAAATACAAAATTAAGAAATCACTAATATGAACGCACAACAGCAAAAGATGAATCTATAAGAATGCTACAACTAAACGCTATAGTCAGTAGCAAATAGCCTAGCGTGGCGGTGGGCCCTCAAAAAGCTATAGAGGTGTGGCGGATAGCAGCTAATAGAAGTCTAGGGGAACATTTAGAAGCAATTAATACCATACACATATAAAGGCAAAAAAATAGAAAAATGCAAAAACTAAAGAAACATTCATAAGTCATAACTTCAAAGGTCATTGATACTAATATTTCATACTTCATATAAACAGAAATTCCATGCTTCCACCATCTAAAAGCAATAAACAAATATTTTTTGTTTTTAAAAAATAAACAAATCATTTTATACTTTTTTTTACTAATAAAATCATTTTATATTATTGATTAAAAAATAATCTAGCATTATATATTTCCTTTTATTGCAATTTATAGTATAGTGTATATCCCTTTTTAAATCCCATTAGCAATTATTATTAATTAATTATATAAAACCCAAAAGAAAGCAAGTTAACGAATGGAGTAAGCAAAACGACAGCCTGACAGCAAGCAAAACTACAGGTATCATACACGGCAATTATCATAATCGTGTGTTTTTTAGGGCTTTGTTATGCGAAGCGTCGTTTTCAACAAACCGATTTGCAAACCCGACCCATGAACCATGACTATAACGAAAATAACCAGCCGGCGGCGGCGTGAGAAGAGCGCCGCTACTACGACTTCACGATCTTCCTCGTCGGTCCGGCCGCGCCGCCGCGGTGAACTACGGATTCACGTGAAATCGTGCATCTCACGATCTGTCGCGCGTCCCTAACAACCATGGTTGAGGACATTTAAGACAATTTCCTTTGCCTAACTGTTGCGCGTTTGTCTCAGAAAAAGCACTTCGTCTTCTCCGCGAATCAGCCCCGATCAAGGCCGCAACCCTAATAAGCGACGCGACGCCGCGTAGTGCCGGACCACCGCGATGCGACGCAGGTTGATAACCGAAACCAGAGGATTATAATTCCTAAAATTAAGGATGAAAATTGAATTGTGGAAAAAGAGGTATACCTGAAGCTGTTGCCATGTTGAGAAGAAACACAGAATAACAATTGAAACCAAGAATACAAGATTGAGAAACAGATTCACTATAAGGTCACTACAATTTAAACCCTTTTCAAGGCGGAAAAAAGGGATTCGGTTGAATTTTACAGTTTGGATGAGTGTCGGGTCTTACGGTAGATAGAATCAGATTGGATACTCACCAGGGCATATCATACTGTTGGAAAATTAGATTTTGTATACCACAATTCTTATTAAATTAAAGGTAAAAAAAAATTAATTTTTACTCCAAAATCTTTCTACTCGTTAAATTTCAAAATTTACAAAAGTTACTTTTACCAGATATTTCAAATTTCAAAATTAAGAGAAAAAAAAATTGTACCGGAAATTTCAGAAACGAATGAAATTTCTAAGAGATTCAACCGGAAATTTTAAATTTCTGCTAGTTATTTTTTAATATTGAAAATTTTAAAAATGAAATTTTCGCTTTAGATGAGAATAACTCCTAGAAAATGAAATTTCCGATATTGAAAAATAACTACTGGAAATTTCGTTTTTGAAATTTTCGGTGAGAGAATTTCAAAGAAAAAAAATTACTTTGTCTGAAAATTATTATTATTATATACTTAAGGGTATTTTAGTAAATTAAAGAATGAAATTTTTTAAATGAAGGGGTATAAATTCAATTGTGATAGTACAAAATTGAATTTTCCATTTGTTGAGTCTAAATTAATTCTTTTTAATCAAATCCAGTCCAATTATTATAATATATATTTTTTGAGTCATTCAGAAATATTTGTCCAATAAATTTTACCAAGCACTTCTATATTTATTTAAGTGGTTAATTTGAGTAAAATAATTTTATTAATTTATTTTTTCAATATTATATTATTTTTGTCCTATTTTTCTTTTGAGTAATTAACCTTGTTACCACACCAAACTAATCAAAATAGTAATACTTTTACTTATCAATAT
The DNA here is from genome assembly GCA_037974735.1 of Cicer chorassanicum. Taxonomy (NCBI): domain Eukaryota; kingdom Viridiplantae; phylum Streptophyta; class Magnoliopsida; order Fabales; family Fabaceae; genus Cicer; species Cicer chorassanicum. The sequence continues at coordinate 49,172,863 of JBBPBP010000003.1, read as the reverse complement.
ATGAGTCTAATTTTGTCTCACTTTTCAATTGATTATATTTTTTTTCAAAATTTAGATATTTTGTCCGATTTTTATTCTTTGATGATGAACTATGAGACCATAAATCAACAAAACAAGATTGAAACCTTCAATGATACTCTATAACTTAGAGGTAGACAAAAAAACCAAAAAACTAAATTGGTTTAGGGAACCAAGTCGAACGGCTTTTAATTAAACTGATTTATAAAATTAAGAACCAAATTTTATTTTAAAGTCAATTTTTTAAATGAACAAATTTTAAAAAAAATAGAATTTAACTGTAGCCAAACTATAACCATAACTTACTAAATCAAATCTAACAAAACTGTAAAACCTTAAATGTTAAGAAAACAAAATCATACTCTGTGTTCCATCTAACAAAACCCTAAAATTGAAATGAAGCCATTGTCGCCGGAGATTGATTTCTAACGGCGCCGACGGGAGGTGAGGTTCTATTAGTGTAAGTGTTGGTAACTGAAGTTTTTTCTTGAGGAACTAGTTGAAGATGTCATTTCCACTGGAGCATGATCCTCTTCCTGTAGAAATCGGCGACATAATCGACATTGGAATCTGGATGTTGAATCGCACGATCAACATTTAACAATAACCATGTCGTTTGAACGTCTTCGTTTTCTGTGCAAAAAGTTACCGTAACGAGAATCGTCGATAAGAATTTCAAAAGTGATTAAAACAAACGACAATGTCATTTTAGTTTGTTTTTGAGAATTGCGGTGGAGACAACATCGTTTTGTTGTGGTGTGAAACTAATACTGCGAGTTTTGATGAATTGGCGATGAGATTTTTAAAATGCGGTTGTGAAAGGAAAGGGGAATGGTGAAAGAGGATTCAATGGATACGATGTCGTTTGATGAAGATGAATGTTCTTGAGTTAGAAATGAGCTTTTTTAGAAGGCTGAAAAATTGGAACGAGAGCTATGGTTCGATTTAGAACAATAAATTGATTCATTGATTTAAAGAACCAATGCGGTTCGGGTATGGGTAAATCAAAACCAATTCGGTTTGGTTTTTTCAAACTAAAAACCAATTTGATTTAGTTTTTAAGCGGTTCTAGTTCATAACTGAACTTTGACCACTCCTAACTGTATATCAATTCAATTTAGAAATAAAATGTCATATTCTTTCAAAAATGTGATTAACTTCAACCATAAACCTACACATATAACACATTGAAAATTAGAAACCAAATTACTAAGATAAGATGCAATATAATTAAAATCAAATTTTAACCACAGTAGAAAAAAAATTGTGAGGAACATTATTCATTTTTTTAGAAATAAAAGAAATCTCTGCAAAGACCAAACTACAAGATCAAAGATTAAAAACTTCATCACATAATAGTGTCATTGTTATACATGTGTTTTCCATTCAAAAAATTATAGTTTCTCCATAAACATATTAAAAAGAATTAAAAAAAAAAAACATGATTGATTGAAAAAACTAGAACACCTTAAACAAATCCATAATCAGTAACCAAGCCCTAAACTAGAAATACAGAGGAAATCTATAAATGTTTTTTGAATAAAATACGTAATAACAAAACCCAGAAATCCTAAGTCTTAAACAAAATACCAAAATGACATATATCATAAGTCTCATTTCTCAAATAAGTGAAGGTGCAAACACGAGAATGGAATGTTGAATTGTGTTTGACTAAGTTGATAACTTTTTCATTATTTGATTAAACTAGTTCAGACTTGGTGACACAAGTAAATTATCTTAGTTTAGACTTTTTTTTTCACCAGACAACGAATAACCATAAAATTAGTGTGGTTGTTTTGACTGCCACAAAAACTTGTGACTTGAATATGCCTTAAGCCACCATAAATATGACTTTTGTTACATTTTTTTCCTTAGCTTTTGACCGCCTCAAATAACCATTTTTCTTGCAGTGAGTATAGACTATTTATGAATTGTTTGTTACAAGTTAAAAAAAGTAATTTTTATATATTCACTAACTTAGATATTTATTTTTAAATATTTAACTAGATTAAAATTACATTTTTTATATAAAAAAACGAATACTCTCAAAAATAATTTTGATAACAAGCAAATTAAAATAACTTCTCATTTTACGCATTTTTAAAAATTTATTATTCTAACAAAGTTATAGCAAAAAGATTAAATATTTAAAATGATTTTTTATTAAAATTTATTTAAATCAATTTTTCATTTCGATCAAGTTTTTTCAAATATTGTCTTTTAAAAATATTATAATAAAAAAAATAATTCAAAAATTATTTTTTTAAACAGTAAAAAAGTGCATCTAATAATTTAAA
>JBBPBP010000003.1:49119363-49140430 GCA_037974735.1 Cicer chorassanicum | reverse complement strand
AAAATCCAATTTTTTTTTTTTATAAATGAGATAAAAAATCTTCAAAAATTTGCTTATAATAAGGACCAAGGTAGTATTTGTTAGTATATCTCTTAATATTTTTTTAAATATAAATTGAAATAATAATGAAAGGAACACATATTTTACACATGCATGGTACCGGTTCACGATCTAGTATTTTAGATAAAAGAGTAAATTCATAATATTATACATATACATATATATATATATATATATATATATATATATATATATATATATATATATATATATATATTAGGTTAAATACCACCCGTGGTCCCTTAATTTAATTTCGGTTAACGATTTAGTCATTTATTTTTTTTTTCTTCCTGTTTTGGTCCTTTATGTTTTTAAATAATTTCAACGTTACCCTTTAAGTGAGATTCCGTTAAAAAAAAGTTAATATTTCCCTCTTCCGTTTTCTCTTCATTTGAGTTTTCTCTCACATTTCTCTTTATGTTGTTTGGTTTCTCTTCACATCTCCCTTTTCCAAATTCCCAAATCCCCAAATTCATGAACCCTAAATCCCAAATACATGAACACTAAATTCCTAAATTAAATTTGAAGAAGTCTAAATCTCTCATCTATCGTTCTCCTTCTCCCGTGAACGTTTTCTGCCTTCTTCTCTCCCTTCCATGTAAAATCCTATTCACGGTTCTCAAAACTCGAAATCCATGGCCGTCTCTTTCACAAATGGGTCAAACTCAACCTCCTACAACTCAGCATCCTACAACAATGGTTCTTTCGTTTCCAATGGAATTCGTGAGTTGCCAAATTGTGCTTGTGGTCTGAAACCTATAATGCGCACAGTGAAAAAATTGGGTCCAAACAGAGGAAGAAAATTTTGGGGCTGTAGGAATTTTGTGGTAAGCATAAATACCTTTATGGTTTTAGATTTATTGTTTTTGGTTCAGATTAAAAAAAAAACAATCAATTCTTGTTGAAAAATTTGTTATTGATGTTGTATTTGTTCATCAATTGTAGAGTTATGACATTGAATGTAGATGGAATTACTTTGTTTGGGATTCAGACTATAGGCTTCAAACACAACAGAGAAATCAACAACAGATACATACACAATGTTTAGAGTGCCCTCAAAAGGAGTTGGAGATTATGACTCTTAGGAATGTCATTTTGAAGATGCATGGAGATCACAAGTCAACCATTATTAAGATGAAGTTGTTGCTTTTTTTTATGTGTTTTGTTTGGTGTAACATGTGTTGTTTTATTGTTGATCTTAGCTCTGAAATGAGCTTACTGTAGTTGATGTAATTTTGTTGATGTTGATGTAGTAGATTTGTTGTAAGTATGTAGTAATGATTGAGTTTGTTGTATGACATTTGGAACATATTAGTGTATTTTGCTTTTGCATCAATTGTTGCTCCAATTATCTTGGTTTTTCTTTATTTAATTATTACTGTCAATTTAATGTTTGATCTGTCTGCAATTGTATTATTAATTCATTCATTTAAATTGATGAAAAAAAAAACAAGGATCAATTTGTATAAATCAGAATGTAGAATTCATTCATAAAGAAAATCAAAATGCATAATTCATTCAAATAAGACAACAAGCAGAATTCATTCATAAATCAGAATGCATAATTCATTCATAAAGCAGAATTCATAATTAATTCAAATAAGACAACAAGCAGAATTCATTCATAAATCAGAATGCATAATTCATTCATAAAGCAGAATTCATAATTAATTCAAAATCAGAATGCAGAATTAATTCATTAATAATCAGAATGCATAATTAATTCATATAAGACAGCAAATATATAAATCAGAATGCAAAATCGGAATGCAGAATTAATTAATTCATTCATAACAAGGATCAATTTGTATAAATCATAATGCATAAATAATTCATATAAGATAGCAAATGTTCTTGCTTGTTGTTCCTGCTTCAGAAATCAGAATCCAAAATAAGAATGCAGAATTAATTCATTCATTCTGCACAAGGATCAATCTGTATAAATCATAATGCAGAATTCATTCATATAAGATAACAAATGTTCCTGCTTGTTGTTCCTGCTTCAGAAATCACAATTCAGAATTAATTCATTCATTCATAACAAGGATCAATTTGTATAATCAGAATTCATTCTTGCTTGTTGTTCCTGCTTCATTCATAATTCATTCATGCACATGATTCATTTCACAAACGTGCTCCATTCCATTCAAAAAAAAGTAAACATGTTTCAAGTGGTACAAAAGTTCCTAATATTATATCATCCACGTTGACTTGTTCTTAATAAACAGAATGACAAATACATAAACAAAATGACATCAAAAAAAGTTCTTAATATCAAAAAGTGACAGTTCCTCCATGTGACAGTTCCTAATATTATATCCTTCATGTTTTGAACTTTGGCCTAAAAGTTCTTGACTGAGTTTCTGCATGCTGGAATTGAACTTGTGCAGACTGGGACTGAACTTGTGCAGACTGGGACTGAACTTGTGCAGGCTGAGACTGAACTTGTGCAGGCTGGGACTGAACTTGTGCAGGCTGGGACTGAGATTGTGCAGGCTGGTTTTTCTTGGGTCTTCCTCTGGGTCTGACAGGCTGAGATTGGGTTTGTGTGGGTTGGTTTTTCTTGGGTCTTCCTCTGGGTTTGACAGGTTGAGATTGGGCTTGTGTGGGTTGGTTTTTCTTGGGATTTCCTCTGGGTTTGATAGGTTGTGTTTGGGCTTGGGCATTTTCAGTTTGGGTCAGGTCAGGTTGAGTTTGGGATTGGGAAGCTTCAGTTTGAGTTTGGCTTGGACACGATGCCTTGTTATGACCAGTTTGTTTACACTTGGTGCACTTATTTGGATCCCTTTCCTACTAATCAGTGTTGAATCCTTATTTTTTTTCATCGCCATCTTTGTTCCTTGACCTTTTGGGCCTTCCTGGAAGCCTTCTTGATGGTGGTGGTAACACATCAGGATATGGAGTTTGAGGCCATAGATTATGTCCATTTGTTGGGTAAATAACAGGTCGGTAACAAGCCGCATATGTTTCTCGCCTATAATATGCTGGAATCAATTCTTCTGGATCTTGTTTGACGAAATTGCAGCAACAAATTGCATGGCAGCAGGGAATTCCAGTAAGCATCCACTTCCTGCATGAACATTCTTTATTTTCCAGTGATACCACAAACTTGTCTCCTGTGTGGGTGATGTTACTAACTCCGAATATGTTTTCACCAGCATACCTTGTTCAATAAGAATAAACATATAATCAAAATTAACACATGACATAATTGACAAGAATTAAAAAACAATAATATCATAAGAAGAATTAAAAAAACAGAACCACAATATTACCTACACATCCACATTCTTGATAATTCTTGTTCCTTTTCTAACTTTTTCTTAATTTAAGGTTGAACAGAACAAGTATACCTTTCCAATGTAGTTCTATTTCTAGCCCACCTTTCCATTGCAGAATTTGAAATATTCCCTGCACACTCAAAATTAGTATCGCAGCAAATCAGAATTAGTTTTGCAGATTTTGAAATTATAACTGCACAATCAAAATTAGTATGGCAGAATTTTCAATTTGAGTATGGCAGAATTGGAAATTAGTATGGCAGCAAATCAAAATTAATATGGCAGAAAATCAAAATTAGTATGGAAGCAAATCAAAATTAGTTTTGCAGATTTTGAAATTATAACTGCACAATCAAAATTAGTATGGCAGAATTTGAAAATTAGTATGGCAGCAACTCAAATTTAGTATTGCAGAATTTGACATAATCCCTGCACACTCAAAATTAGTATGGCAGCAAATCAAAATTAGTTTTGCAAATTTTGAAATTATAACTGCACAATCAAAATTAAATGAATACCTTTTGTTGATCAGATATGAAGGTGTAGAACTTGCATACTTGTTGTCCACCCAAGTCATCAATTAATAATTTAAGGAACCAAGTCAATGAATCTCTTGTCTCACCTTTAACTACAGCCAGGGCAATTGGAAGCATTTGGTCATTTGGATCTCTACCCACAGCAGCAAGAATCATACCCCCATAATACCCTTTAAGGAAACAACCATCAAGACCGATTATTGGTCTACAAATCCGGAAACTCTCTTTACATCCATTAAGACACATATATAGGCGTTGAAAACTTGGTAAAAGTGGTATGTCCACATAGTCAGTTACCTCCGAATTTGTAGCTTGGACTTCTAACTTAACAGTAGTATTTGGATTTGATCTTAATAACTCATGACAATAATCATACAATCTTAGATATTGCTCTCTGAATGATCCATCAACCATATCAATTGCAACCCTATGTGCCCTGAATGCCTTCATTTTACTCACTCCAGCATTCCACTTTTGATGAACCTTGTTTGAAATATCTGTGATTTTTATGTTCGGGTTCTCCTTCACTGTTGAGTACAATCTTCTTCCGAGCCAAGTTGATCTCATAAATTTAACCTTGTTCTCTCTATTACACGAATGTGTGTCGAATAATTTCCTAAGTTGCCATGTATCTTCATCAGGTAACTTTGCACAATAGGCAAACCACTCACAACCTTCCTTGCATTTAACTCTCACTCTTAGATTGTCATTTTTTATAAACTTCAAATCCCTCCCATTATGAATGGCATATGTTGTCATAGCCTCCTTAAATTCTTCTTTGCCGGTGAAAAGGCTTCCTAAAACCCACTTATAATCTTCCATTTTTTTTGGCATGACAAATAAAGGATACTTCTCTTTAGTGCCCTCTTCATCACCATTTTCTTGTGATTCATCACTCTCCAATTCCTCCGTAAAATAATCTTCATCACAAAATTCCTTCTCAGTTGGTTTTACACGCTTCTTTCTATTTGAATCAAAATTCAAAGAGTCATCACTTGGCACATTAACCTCTGCATCTTCATCCACAATATGTTCTTTCTCAACACGGATCTTCTTAGGTCTCCCTCTTTTCTTACCAGTACTTTGTTTCTTCGTTTTACTAGTACTAGACCCTTTTTTACTTGCACTATTCCTCTTCTCAATTTCAACTTCACACTCGGTTTCCTTACCACCTACCCCTCCTTGTCCTTCAATTCCATCGCCACCTATTTGGACCTCATCAAATCCATCATTCATGGGCAATTCATCATCTGAATCTCCAAAAATTACATTAACGATACTATCATCACTATCAGAGCCAATATTGTTTTCTGTTTAGGTTGGTTCATGTGTATCATTTCCTACTTGGACAGCTTCTTGATGGGCCTGTTTATCTTGATCTTTTTGAACCTCAGTCTGCCCATTATCCACAAATATGGGCTGAGATATTGGATGAATAAGATACAAATTCACTTTCCCATTAGCCTTGGCAAAATTTACCATTTCTATAGCCCCAATGTCATTTTCCAGAAACTTTTTCTCACTATACACCTCATACCAAATGTTAATAACTTCAGGATACCCCATTTGTTTAACAATATCAAAAATCTCAAAGTAACTCCACCTGTCAGCATCACATTTCCAATTTGACACTTCACCTTTGTAGACTTCCATTGTGTCATCCAAAAAATACCCTCCATGGTGGACATCAACAAAAAAGACATCCATTCTATTTTTTATACATTGAAAACACAAAACAAAACTCATTAATAAAAAACTATAACCAAATGGTAGGGACCACAAAACTGACCCCATAGTCTTAGAAAAAGAGTAAGGAATGTGTATGTGTGGACCACAAACCCTATATCCCAATAAACAACACAAACAACACATGTAGTAATCAACTCATTCACAAATCAAACACATGCAAATAATAAATACCATAACAACCCAACTAAACCCTAAACCCTAAAATAGAGTCACTACCCCATTAAAATGAAACTTACAAACTAAATTAAGGAGCTGCAATCGCAAACAAAATCAACTTCATTCAGCAAGCAAAGATTACCAAAATAAGAATTGAATCGCAAACTGAGACGGTTTGGGAACAGAATGGAACTTACTTGCTACTGAGAATGCGAGATTTAGAGTTCTTCAGATTTAATTTAGGAATTTAGTCTTCATGAATTTGGGGATTTGGGAATTTGGAGAAGGGAGATGTGAAGAGAAACTAAACAACATAAAGAGAAATGTGAGAGAAAACCTAAATGAAGAGAAAACGGAGGAGGGAAATGTTAACTTTTTTCAACGGAATCTCACTTAAAGGGTAACGTTGAAATTATTTAAAAACATAAAGGACCAAAACGGGAAAAAAAAAAAAAGATAACGGACTAAATCGTTAACCGAAATTAAGTTAAGGGACCACGGGTGGTATTTAGCCTATATATTAATTATAATTTACAATATATATTATACACAACAATTATTTGTCACTAATAAGTTAGATTTTTTTTGCAAAAATCACTCATAAATTAGTTTTTTTTTTTCTTTTCAAAAGCCACTCATAAACATTTTGTTATTTTGTTGATTTGTAATTCTAAAAATGGACTTATTTTGTTCTTGTGGAATTCTTTTTCACATAAATTAAAAAAATATATAAATCACTTTGACTAAATTATCCTTATTAACTATTTATGTATTCCAATTATCATTAATATTAATTTGAGAGTGATACATATAATATTAATTAAATAGTACAATTGAAAAAATAATAATTAAAATTATATTAAAAATTAACAATGACACTCTTTTTAGTATAATTATTTTGCAAATGTTATAGTTATTATGAAAAAGAGGAATAGTTCAAAGTATCAAATATCTTCTTGTTATTTTTTATTAGTGGTGAATGAGATGTGCCATGTATTATCTTTTTGACATTTTAAATTTGATGAAATGTGTAACTAGTTCTTATAATATTAAAAATATTGTATTTTCCAAACAAAAAAATTACAAAGATATTGTTGATAAAAAAAAAATAACACATAGAAGAACAACCAAAATATAAAAACCATGTTGACTTTTATAAATAAATAAAAAAACCATGAAAAATAAGTCAAATGAGAGTATTACCTTAACATAAAACATAAAACATTTGAATTCAAATCATAAAGTTAACTTAATTAGTTTTAAATAAAAAACAAAAACTTATAACAGAATAAATAAAGATATGACTAGATAACTTTTGAGCGACCTAAACTTGTATGTATCTATATAAAAATCATAATTTGAAGAAGAAGAAAAATTGAGCATCTATTATATATAATTAAAACAGCATCTGCTGCCACGTCTGCTGCCACGTCATGCTGCCACATCAGCTGAAAAGCTGATGTGTACATTTCCTATGAGTTTCCTATTCACTTTCTACCTTTCTCCTCTATCCCCACCAACCTAGATCTGTCCAGCATGGAAAAAGCTATTCAGAAAACTTAAATTCAGAACATTGAAGATCATCCAGATTCTGCTGTTGTCTCAACACCATTACGGCTTTCCAGGTTTGATACGCTAAGTTTTTTTTGTTTTTGACCGCAAACACGATAAAATTTATCTCGCCCGATATTTATTGATCTTACTTAATTTCTATGGAACAAACCATTGCTTCCAATGCCCTTTTCATCAAAGGGAAAACCACCAAGATCTTTCATTACAACTATTATTGGTTTTGGATATTTTGGCAGCCAAAAGCTTGCAAAACTAGATTCTCTTTGGCCTCAATCTAAGCCTTTTCAGATTGTTCCAGACAACGAAATGCCGGAGATTCTCCGTGGTGATAGCTCTCCTATCGCATGCATTAAAACTCCTTCATTTCCTTCTCTCACACCTCACCGTTAGAATGGTTACAGATTTTCATTGTAAGTTAGCCATCACCTATTCCCCCTCTTTAGTAATGTTCTTAGTTTGTTCCTTGCAGTAAAATTGATGCTTTAGATTTTGGGAGCAGATCATCCAAAATCGAGGAACGAATCTTTGAAAAATCGAGCAATGAATGCAAAATTGAGTAATGAATGTTAGAAAAATTGCCTCTCAGATCTGCCCTCGAAGGTCTCTCTACATTTTGGGAGCAAATCATGCAGATTCGAGTAACGAATCTTACAAAAATTGGCTCCGGTCTCTAAACATCTATAAATATGAAAAGCCCGGGTAGAAGCAAGGGCAAAAGGAGAGAGGAAAAATAGAAAAAGGAATGAGGAAGGAGACTCGCCCCATCCTCGCATTCATGGCGTCAGTTTGCAAATTGCAAATAATTCTTTCAAAAAGGTACTTGAAGGAATAGCTCAGGGGTAGAAATTTTTAATTTCAATTCATCCACAACCTTCATTAGATAAGCATACTAACTCATATGTTAACCTTATTTTAGTTATCAATTTTAATCTGAAACCCCAACATTCATCTAAAAGTAGTTCAAAGCACCCCCCCTCTTAGGACTGCAACCTATAAACTACCGGATTTTCGCCAAGATTACCGAATTCACTTCTGCTTCTGCTCCTCACAAAATGATTTGTTCATAATTGGTTGATTACAAATATTTAATTAATTTTCTAATTAACCGTCCAAATTTAATTTGAAACCCCAACATTCATCTAAAAGCAGTTCAAAGCACCCCCCCTCTTAAGATTGCAACCTATAAACTACCGGATTTTCGCAAAGATTACCGAATTCACTTCTGCTTCTGCTCCTCGCAAAATGATTTGTTCATAATTGGTTGATTACAAATATTTAATTAATTTTCTAACTAACCGTCCAAATTTATTTTTTATGACAGTTTGAGAAAATTTGGGGGAGAGGACTCGCCTCATCCTCGCATTCACGGCGTCAGTTTGCAAATTGCAAATAATTCTTGATCCTATTGTAAGCTATTCTTCCTTTTTCATAAATTTGTGTGTTGTCTTGCTTTGAAGTGTTTAAATTCATATGACTTATTTAGTGGTGGGGTTTATAATAGTGTCATTCTTATTTTGTTTGTGCTAAGACGAGTGTCGGTGCCTGCGCTGCATTCCTTGCAAATTATGATACCACATCTCCGGCAAATGTTACATTTGGAAATGGCCAATACAACGTACCGCCTTCGTCTATCAGTATTCTTCCTGACTGCAAAACTGCTGCTTTCAACACTGCAAAGGTAATATGAGACTGCTGAATATGTCAACATATATTTTGCCTTTTAATTTTTGTTTAATAAAGATGACCGAATTCTATAAACTACGCTCTGATCTTTTTAGAGTTTCGGATTGTGGATTTGGTACTACGGTGCTTGAGCATTTATATACTTGGTGATTGCTTAAGATGGTATTTAACATTGCTTCTTTGAGCATGGAAGAAGATTGTATATACCGTTATCAGTTATCAAGATTTTGTTAACAGTTTTTGGATTCAGTGAAAAGCCCTTCTTGGTCACCGTTTTTGGTGTTTTTCTCCTTTTTTGTTTTCTGCTTTTTACCCTGGGTGGATATATGCAATTATACTTATAAGGTAGCTTGAAACATTTCTCAGGTGGTATGTTATTCTCTTGATCCTTAGAATTGGCAAATTCTGCAAAATCCTTGAGGCATGCTAAAAACAATGTCATTGTTTTGTCATAGCGAGTACTCCAGAACAAGTTGACTGGACCAAACCTGCAAAACATAGCCATTAATAATGGAAAGGTAGACAACTTTAAGTACAATTCTAAAGGCAACAAGTTTGTTGTATCATTTTGTCTGCAACATTTTATATTAGTATGACTCAGATGACCAACCACATCACCACAGGCATATAGAACCCAAGCAAGGGGCAAAGGCACGGCCCAAAATATTATCAAAACAACAACAATGCCCGCTCCAAAGTTTATTCTGGCATTTAACTAAAAGAATTCAGTAACAACTAATATGCAGATAAATTGAAATTGCTGCCAACCGATCAGCTGGTACATGTTTTTTTTTTCATGCATTATATTTAAAATTTTATCTCAACCAGAACCATATATTTCAAATAAAGCAAGACATCACAAAGACAACTACAAAAGTAGAATCAGAAGGCATACTTACAGCTCATAAGTACTGTTGTTGTTGTCGTCTGTGATACGAGGGTAGCTACCCATGGGAATTATTTTTATTCGATATCTAAAAAGTAATGAGTTAAGGAAATGTAACAATTCATTCGTAATAAATTATATCTAAAATTTAGTGTACAATAAAATGAAAATGTTGAGGCAAAAGCAAATACAATCTTGAAAGATTGTATTTTTTACGGAGATTTTTTTTGTTGTCAAATTTTTTAAAAATACTACCAATTTGAAGTTTCTACATCTGTTTTACTTCTATTCAACAGTACATACGAGTTGTTTAAGAAAATTCTCAAGTCATGTTGTATAGAATTCTCATACTCAAAATATTAGAATTTAGATTTGTCATTTCTTTGACAAGATTAGAATGAAATGAATACCAAATAACAAAATCATTTTTATATTTTTCTAACAATATTTTGACTATAAATTTATATTAGACAACACAAAAAAGAGCATGACTAATATGATTTTGCGGTAGATAATTATATATATTAATATTTATTAAAATACTTTTAAGATTTTTAACACTAAATATAATTTATGAATTTTGTTTGTAGGATGATCTTTACTATGGATTTTTAATACTAAATATATGAATTACTTGCAATTATGTTTTGCAAAACATTTTACATATTCTCAAATGTGTGTTTGTCAACTCATATATAATAATTACTCAAATAAACTCACTTGAAAAAATACTCTACAAACAAAATGAATAAATTTTATTATTTTTGAAATTTTAAAATCTTATTCACAATACTACTAATATGTTAAAGTTTATATATACCGCGCAACGCGCGAGTTATATTCTAGTTAATAAATAAATACCATCGTACATAAATGCAAGATTTTGTTAATTAAATCATGAGAATCAAAATATTTTGTAAAAGTATCGCGTAAATATATGTCAATTGGTAGCTGCAAGCCTGCAAGGAAATCGTTATATAAGGATCTAAGTTCAAATGTGATATTTCTCATTTATCCATATTTAAAGTGTGCGAGTCTAACTACTAAACTATTTTTAAAAAAAATCATAAAAATGTTAAATTATCTACCGATATTTGATAGTATTTTATAAATTTATCATTCATCAGAAATAATTAAATTTTTATCATATTATTTATTATAAGTTATAAAAAAATTGAAACATTTAAGAAATATGTTGATAAATAAATAATTAATACTATTAAAAATATGAAAGAATCCAACAAAACGAGACAGAAAAATCTCAAGATCATCTCATAAAAAAAATCTCAAGATCAGTGTACTATATTTAGGACCAAAATAAAATCATACATTGTTATAAAAGAAATGAAGAGTTACCCGTGAAGTTAACAATCCAAAGTTTTCTTTTCTTTAATCCAAAGGATCCAAGTCCAAAAAAAGACTATAACATAGGTAGTTTCTTTTCTCACTTGATATCTTTTGAAAAGCCTCTAAAATGCTCCTTCAACCAATCTAAAAGTTTTTTTTGTTGTCAAAATACAGCTCCAGATTGATCAATTCAAAAACCATTTGAGATGAGAAAAGAAACTCTCACATCAAATAAGACACGGAGAATAAACTCCCATTACATCGTTCGGCATCATTTGATACAAACAACCTAGTTTTGGCTATTGGCTATGGGAGCAGATTCTATGCAATTGAATTTTTAGTAGAGGAAGTCCAATGAAAATCTCAACCATTCACTTCACTTTTAATTATTTTGACCATATGCAAGTATGACAAGTGAGTGGGTGAGATTTTCGCTGCAGGGAAACCATTTCCATTGGCTATTAGCTATAGACACTTTTTGGCCAGAAAATGTATAATAAGTATCAATACATTGCATTATGACATCAAAACATAAGTCTATCATCCGCAAAAAATAGATGAGAAATTGGAGGACTAAAAATGTTGTGCTTAATAAGCTTCAAATATAAAATAAGATATTAAATTCCACCAAACAAAATCCTGATTGGTTGCAAAGGTGTTGGGTATTGGGCTCCATTCCTATGTGGAGAAAAGTCAAAATATTGTAGTCTATGTGTCTCACTTATTTAAGTGGAGAGTGGTCTAATTAGGGTTGGAAGAGAGAGACTATTTTGAGAGAAAAGGCAGCCACCAAAAGAGAAAAGAGAAAAGTAAACCATATTCCCGATTTTGTTAAATCAGTCTTAGAAAAACATCTATTGTGCATTCGTTAACCGTTGGATCGGGCTGAAATTTGGACAGTAGGTTCGAAACATTCAGGGCTTCGTTTTCAACGGTCGGATCTGCGAAACGACGTCTGTAGAGGGAGAAATCAGGCTCGCACAGTAACAGGTTTTTAGATGTTTTACTTCTTCTTGCTTTTCATTTGTAAGCTTTAGTGCTTTGTTATTTTGGCTGGTTGTAGTCACACTTGGTGCATCTTTTTTAGACTCTCTTGTACCATCATTTGATTATAGATGAGCTATTTCTTTGGTCTGGACGACCCGTGGTTTTTACCCTTGCATTGAGGGGTTTTCCACGTTAAAATATAGGTGTTCTTTACGCTCTTTTATTTTGATTAAGTTGCTGCCATATATTTTTTGTTGCTCCTCACGGGTTTTTGCAAGTTGGGGGAATTTTATATCCGCTGCGTATTACTTGTTATTGTGTTTCTGTGTTCATTCCCCATCAGAGTGGCATCAGAGCTTTTGGTTAAAGGGTTATTTGACTTGCTTGAAGGATGGAGGCAAATATGAATATAAAGATGGTATGCTTGAATGGTACTAATTACCATTTGTGGAAGGGCAAGATGAAAGATTTGTTATTTGTGAAGAATATGCATCTTCCTATTTTTGGTTCTAAAAAGCCGGATACTAAATCTAAGGAAGATAATGTTTATAATCATATTGCTAATGAGACAAATGCAAAAACTATGTAGGATAAGATACAGACTTTGTTCGCCTCTAAATCAGGGAATAATAAATTATTCTTGCTAAATAGTTTCATAAGTTTGAAATATAAGGAGGGAACGTCTATTTCGGACCACTTGAGTGAATTTCAGGGGCTCCTTGATCAAATGTCTGGAATGAGTATCAAGTTTGATGATGAGCTATTGGGATTATTTTTACTGTTATCTTTACCAGAGTCTTGGGAGACATTTCGGGTTTCTATAACGAATTCAGCTCCCAATGGTGTTGTTTCTTTGGAAACGGCTAAGGGTGGTGTTTTGAATGACGAGATGAGAAGGAAGGCACAGGGTTCTTCATCTCAATCTGAAGTTCTTGTCACTGAAAATAGGGGGGAGAAGTCAGAAAAAAGAACCGAAGGGTGGTAGAGAAAACAGCAGAAGCAAGTCCAAGTCTAGATACAAAAATGTGGAGTGTCATTATTGTCATAAAACAGGGCACATACAGAAGAATTGTTTTCTGTGGAAAAAGGAGAACAAAGGCAAGAAAGGTAAGTAGAAACACAGTGGTCGTGATGATGATATTGATGATGACTGTGTTATTACTCCTACTAGTAATGATCTTGTTATTCCCCGTGACTATGAGTCAATTAATCTTGTATCTGATGAGAGCATGTGGATAATTGATAGTGGTCCTACACTACATGTTACATCGAGGAAGGAGTTCTTCACATCTTATACTTCAGGTGATTTTGGAGTTTTGAAGATGGGTAATGATGGTGTATCTAAGGTAATTGGTGTTGGTGATGTATGCTTGCAAACCAACATGGGAATGCAATTGTTGCTTAAAGGAGTCAAACATACTCCAAATGTTCGCTTCAATTTGATCTCTGTGCATATGCTTGATGAAAATGGTTTTGATAATCATTTTGCTTCTAGAAAGTGGAAACTTAGTAAAGGTAACTTGGTTGTGGCTAGAAGGGAGAAAATTAGTAAACTGTATTGGACAAAAGCTTTAGTTGCAAAAGACAATGTGAATGCCGTGGATATGGAATCATCTTTGTGGCACCGAAGGCTTAGCCATATCAGTGAAAAGGGGTTAAATTGTTTAGCTAGAAAGGATGTGCTTCCAGGATTGAAAAATGTAGATTTGGAGAAATGTTCTCACTGCATAATTGGTAAACAAACTAGAGTATCCTTCAAAAGGCATCCTAAGTTGCTTCAGTTGGTGCATTCTGACGTATGTGGCCCTTTAAAGGTAAAATCTTTTAGTGGTGCACTTTATTTTGTTACTTTTATTGATGACTGTTCCAGGAAACTATGGGTTTATGTTCTGAAGACAAAAGACCAAGTGTTGGAGAAATTCAAACAATTTCATGCTTTGGTTGAGAGGTAAACAGGCAAGAAATTGAAACGTGTTCGTACTGACAACAGTGGTGAGTATTGCGGACCCTTTGATGTTTATTGCAAACAGCAGGGTATAGCACATGAAAAGACTCCTCCTAAAACTCCTCAGCTGAATGGTTTAGCAGAGAGGATGAATCAGACACTTGTTGAGAGAGTGAGGTGTATGCTCTCTGAAGTTAAGTTGCCTAAACATTATTGGGGTGAGGCACTGTACACGGCGGTGCATGTTATTAATCTTACTCCTACTGTCGCTTTGAATAATGAGGTACTAAACAAGGTATGGTTTGGGAAGAATGTCAAGTATGATCACTTGAGAGTCTTTGGTTGCAAGACTTTTGTGCATGTTCCAAAGGATGAAAGATCCAAGTTGGATGCAAAGTCAAAGCAATGTATCTTCATTGGTTATGGTGAGGATGAATTTGGCTACAAGTTGTATGATCCTATAAACAAAAAGGTTATTAGAAGTCGTGATGTAGTGTTCATGGAAGACCAAACTATTGAAGACATTGATAAGGTGGAGAAGACTACACCTGAGAGAGATAACGTCTTATCTGATGGTGATCCAGTTCAGTCATCTGTTCCTGATTTGGATACTACTGATGGTAATGATCAGAATGATGAGCCACATGATTGTGTTGATGATCATCGACTTAGAGATGAGGTAAATATTCCAACTAGTGAAGATCATGAGTTGTCACACGATGAGAATCTTAATGATGCTTCTGAATCATCTCTAACCCAACTCAGGAGGTCTAAGAGGCAAAGACAACCATCTACAAGATATGTTTCTGATGAGTATGTCTATTTGACTGATGAAGGGGAACCTGAGTATTTTCGAGAGGCCATGGAGAGTGAAGAAAGTCAAAAGTGGTTGGATGCAATGCATGATGAGATGAAATCCTTGCATGATAATCACACTTATGATTTGGTGAAGTTGCCAAAAGGCAAAAGGGTTTTGGAAAACAGGTGGATCTATAGAGTGAAACTTGAGAGTAACTCAAAGTCTCCGAGGTATAAAGTCAGATTAGTGGTGAAAGGTTTCCGTCAAAGAAAGGGTGTTGATTTTAATGATATTTTCTCACCTGTGGTAAAAATGTCATCAATTAGAACCGTGTTGAGTTAGGCAGCTACTCTTGACTTAGAGGTAGAGCAAATGGATGTAAAAACAGCTTTCCTTCATGGTGATTTGGAGGAAGAGATTTACATGAAGCAACCTGATGGTTTTCTTGTTGAAGGCAAGGAAGACTATGTGTGTAAACTAAGAAAGAGTCTATACGGTTTGAAGCAAGCTCCAAAGCAGTGGTACAAAAAGTTTGAGTCTGTTATGTGTGACCAAGAATACATGAAGACTACTTCTGACCATTGTGTATTTGTTAGAAAATTTTCTAACGATGATTTCATTATCCTGTCATTATATGTCGATGACATACTTATTGTTGGGAAAAATATTTCCAAGATTAACAGGTTAAAGAAGCAGTTGGGCAAGTCATTTGCCATGAAAGACATGGGAGCAGCTAAACAGATTCTTGGCATAAGAATCATGCGTGACAGAAAGGAGAAGAAACTTTGTATGTCACAAGAACACTATATTGAGAGAGTGTTGCAAAGGTTTCAAATGGAAAACTCTAAGGATGAGTTTGGATTTATTCAGGACAAATATGTCTTATTTGTCGATAGTCAAAGTTCTATTCATCTTGGTAAGAATTCAACGTTTCATAGCAGGTCCAAACACATTGATGTGAGGTATCATTGGATACGTGATGTTTTGGAAGCTAAGTTGTTGGAGTTGGCTAAAGTTCATACTGACTATAATGGTTCTGATATGATGACTAAAGAATTACCAAGACGGAAGTTTGAAACTTGTTGTGATATCGCCGGTTTGGAGATTATCTCCACATAGTTGTGAGGGGGAGATGTGTTGGGTATTGGGCTCCCTTCCTATGTGGAGAAAAGCCCAAATATTGTAGTTCATGTGTCTCACTTATTTAAGTGGAGAGTGGTCTAATTAGGGTTGGAAGAGAGAGATTATTTTGAGAGAAAAGGCAGCCACCAAAAGAGAAAAGTAAATCCTATTCCCGATTTTGTTAAATCAGTCTCAGAAAAACATCGATTGTGCATTCATTAACCGTTGGATCGGGCTGAAATTTGGACAATAGGTTCGCAACATTCAGGGCTTCGTTTTCAACGGTCGGATCGGCGACACGACGTCTGGAGAGGGAGAAATCAGGCTCGCACAGTAGCAGGTTTTTAGATGTTTTACTTCTTCTTGCTTTTCATTTGTAAGCTTTAGTGCTTTGTTATTTTGGCTGGTTATAGGCACACCTGGTGCATATTTTTGAGACTCTCTTGTACCCTCATTTGATTATAGATGAGTTATTTCTTTGGTCTGGACGACCCGTGGTTTTTACCATTGCATTGAGGGGTTTTCCACGTTAAAACTCATTTGATTATAGATGAGCTATTTCTTTGGTCCGGACGACCCGTGGTTTTTACCATTGCATTGAGGGGTTTTCCACGTTAAAATATCGGTGTTCTTTACGCTCCTCACGGGTTCTTGCAAGTTGGGGGAATTTTATATCCGCGTATTACTTGTTATTGTGTTTCTGTGTTCATTCCCCATCAAAAGGTTCTCCGACGAGTAGAAAACCGTCGAAAACAATTGTCCAAAGGAGATTGTTCTTCAAAAATTATTTCTTAGGGGTTAACCTCAGAAATTTTTTCTGAGTTTGATATTGGTGTGTAGCATAACCAAAGAAAAGACAACTAAGAGCAGAAGTTGTTCCAACAAATCAAGAAATTACAAGTTGTTCCCTGCCAAATCATTCTGGTGTATGAGGGCTGGCCATGAAATCCAAATGATGTACTTGCATAAAAATAAAAATTTAAGATATGCCAAGCATTATGAAAACATGTGCACCAATGTATATAAGTAAACATCAACTAGTACACATTGGGAAGAATTTACATAATAATCAATTAATTCCATTACAAATTGAATCACCGAAATTAAAAAATTTACATAATCACAGGTTAGCACACTTAGATAGTGTACAAATCTATTTTGATAAAGAAAAGACAAATGCAACAAAGACAAAGTTGCTAAATGGAATGGATGGCATTAGCACCTCACCAATCACTATTCCATTTTTGTCATATGGTACTTTATATCTACACAATCTACGCTAATAATTTTTTTTTGGCAATATTAATAATGTACAACTTATATAAGCGACAGTGATTCATGATTCATCATATCTCTGGCTTTGGTTTCCCTATCTTATTAACATTCATTAACTTTCCTTGATGTTTCCAACTTCTGCATCAACTCTTGTACGTCTTCTTATCCTCAAAAACTCCAATCACAAACTTATCAAAAATCTCCAAAAACAATTCCCATTCACCCTTGTTCATGTCACCAAAAGAAATGCCACCAACTCCACAACTAGACTCCTCTTCTTCGTTTTCACTCTCATTGTTGATACTTGCCTTGACTTGCAAGCAAATATTTTCCAATTCACTTGACGAAGATTCCTTGCCGCGACAAAACTCCCTTGTCATCATCTGGCCTATATCAGCAAGACAAAGACCAGCAGCAGCAGCTTGTTTCAAGAAAATTGTGCAAACGATAAGAACACGAATAGATGATTCTCTCAACGAAGGAACCTCGGCTCTTAGAATATCAGCATCTTTAAAAGGATCAAGTTTTGAAATGTACTCAAGTTCTGATTCAGAGAAAGGAATTGAGGCTTGTGGCCAATGCAGCCATTCAAAATATGGATCATCCAGCCACTCAGGTAGACAAAAGCCATGATCAATCGGAACAAGATCAGCAACAGCAACACCATCAGCACAATAACTCTTTTGATCATGTTTCATAACAAGCATATTCCCTGCATGTCTGTCAAGATTCAAAAGTCTAATGTCAAGAATACCGATTTGGTGAACAGAACCAACTGAGAAGAAAGAAGGGCCTAACTCTCCAGCATCAAAACCGTGACCAACAAAGCGTTGGAGCGAGGCGAGTTTAACTGTGGCTGAAGTATCAGAAAATGTAGCATGACAGAATTTAACGAAAGCAGTTGGAGGCACGCCAGCAAAGGCTCCATGATCAAGTAGATAAGCAGCTAATTCTCTAATTCCAGTTTCACCGATTCGAATCGAGCGCTTTAAGCCAGGTTGGCCTAGCATCATTTGAGGACTGTTTTTTAAGCCTTTGGGGTTATTAATGGCGTAAGGTTCTTCGTCTACTGGCTTTGCTACAGCAATGTTGTTACCATTTTGGTTATGGAAAACATAGGCACCACCAAGTCCATTAGGGAGTGGAATAGGTTGAATACCTGAGGCCATAGCAATAGCAACCTCGACAACAAGAGTGTGTACCGGAGCTCCACTTCCACGAACGACCTCAATCCTCGGATGAGGAGAATGGAGATCATCTCCCCCGGTTAAGGGTAGACATGGAGTGGAGAAACTGCGGTGAATATTATCGGCTTGAAATGCTAGTTCGAAAGAGTGGGAAAAAGTAGTTTGTTGGTTGAGTTGGAGAATGTTGTTGTAATCAAGATGACCAAAGGATTGGAGTTTGCATCTTTGGGATCGGCTAAATGGTTTAAATCCATGGTGTTGTTGTTGACCAATGGCCACAGCCATTTCAAACAATCTCATCCAAGTTAGAATAATAGCAGCAGCAGTGCATTCCAAAGGGCAATTTCTTCTCACCAAATCTCCTCACAATGTTAGTTTTCTGAAAAAGGCAATGACATCTGCACAAGTTCTTCAATTATTTTAGAAATTCTTCTTGTTGATATTAAGAAAACAACAAACTATTTGATTTGATGATAATAGCATCTCTGTGATTTCCATTTCTTGAACAAGTACTACAATACAAGAAAATCAACAAGAAAACAGAAATGCGACTAAATTTCTTACTGTGTATATTGGCTTTATTATTAGTGCTAAAATATCAAATGCTAGCTGGACTCATCACTTAAACTTTGGATACCAAATTAACAGAACAGCAGGCAAACTCTACATATTTTTCTTGAATCCCTTATAACCTGCAAATTTCCCAAACACAAAATGTAAACAAAACAAATTTTATATCTTAATTAAATATTCATAGAATTAAATACAGAGGAAAACAATGTATCCCTCCCTAATCCATCACCACAAATTTGAAAACCATAGATCACGTATACACAACCACAATCAAATCCTTCTTTAATCTAAGCTTGTGTTTTTTGGATGAAATCCATGAATAGAATATACGTCCACCACATAATTAAAACAAAATTTTGAAACACAAACTGGTTCAATAGAACGAATTCATTAATTATTGATCTTGAAAGAGAAAATCTCAAACAAGCATGACATTGCATTAATTTTATAAATATTCAACAACACAATTTGAATGAATGCTAGAAAAGTATTCATGTATCATTATTGAATTTAAGAAATTAATTAATAGGAAATCCATTTGAAAATGCAATTGTTGAAATTGCAATGAAATACGATAAACACAACGGCAATTCATACCCTGAACAGTGTGTTAAAAGGTATTCAGGGAAACAAGAAGCAACGGGAGCGCGAGAGAATCAAACCGTGGCCGGAGTAATATCGAAATAAAACTCCAATCTCACTCCCACTCCCACCCTTAGTTTGTTAATATCTAAATATCTTTTTTAACCCTTTCTTTCTCTCTTCATATCTTCTTCTATCTTTCTCTTTACCTTACTATTTTTGAACGAAACGACACTTGTCATATTCTCATACACAAACCGCTCATTTACAAAATAACTAACTAACGGCCTTAAACTTTAACCGCTCCTATTTCAATGCTCATTTTTCTTTTTTTACTTTGTGGTTTCTTCTTCATTTCTTGCGCTTAAACCGCCTCATATTCGCTCTAACCACAACTTACATACATCTTTAAATACATTTTTTTTTACATCACATAAATTAGTTAAAAGTGATAAGCGGTGTGATTTGACACATTTGTTATTGGATTGGACTTTACTATTAGAGATGGGAGTAGGTCGCCTCTATTTACAGGGTATACAACTTAGTTTACGTTAGATACAAGTCTCTACAGACTATTTAATAAGTCTTTTAAGCCTATTAAGTCGATCTATTTAAATAAATATAAATAATATTTTTTTATTAATATAATTATTATATTAAATTTTAATTTTTTTGTTATATATTCAATTTTTAGTAATTTACATATATTGACTTCATTTAGTTTTTGAGATATTTAAATGTATTATTATAAATTTAAGTATGATATATATAAAGTCATATTCTTCAAAATGATATTAAATATTAAAATAGAACTTAATTTCATTGATCTATTAAGTCGTTAATCTATTTAAAGATATGTTTGATTACTTATTTAAAAATGTTAAAATAAAATATACTTTTAAGTAAGCTACCAGGTAATACCCGACTTCTATCAAGGTTAGACTGAAGCCTAAAAAAAAGTAAACCTATAACATACTACATGTCAGATTTATGCCTTAAATTTTTTGAAAGTCTAACAAAGCCTAACTGGAACAAATCTATTCCCTCCTCTAAACATATTTTATGTCGTGGATTTCTCGTTTTCTTTACTTAAAATTACATCATAATTTTTTATACGTACCTCCAATCAAATGATATTATAATGCTACCTTTCAAATTAGTCCTAAAATATCTAACACAGAAAACGAAATGATTTCACTGGAGGCATGTTACAAATTAAATTATATATATATATATATATATATATATATATATATATATATGCATTAATTATTATTATACCAAAAATCTTAGACTTATTGACTTTTTTAGGAGAGACTCGTTGACT
>JBBPBP010000003.1:49092283-49118831 GCA_037974735.1 Cicer chorassanicum | reverse complement strand
AAACACTACATCTTCAATTCATCAAACTATCGTCTAAATGTCAGATTTCCAATTGGTATGTTGATTTGATGCTTGTATCTCCACCTTTCTATACTTGGTTTGAAACCAGCATTAAAAGATTTATAACATCTAAATTACATTAGAATAATTCTTAAAAATTAACATAGTTGTTTTTAGTTTTTATTTAAAGAATGTGTCGTTGTTGTTATCTACGAGTGCCTAATTATATTATTGAGTGGTGAAACATTCTCTATTAATGATCATGTAATACAAGTTATAGGCACATATATGCCAAGACATATACATACTTCTAAATTTATTTATTTATTCATTTATAAAGTAATAAACATCGTGGAAACATAGGGAACTAAAAGTGCCACAACATGGATGAATCCTTGTTTTTTCTTTATTATAACAATTTCTGTAAATCTGAATTGAAGTACCAAGTAAAACACCATCAAAGGACAGCCAAGGGATCCTTTGTTGGAACTCCGTTAAATTCAGAAGGATGACGGATCTTTTCACCGGTACCGGCAAACTGTTGCTTCTTGGAGACATCATCTGCTACCGATGATGCTGAGATTAGACTTGATTCAACTTGTGAGTCCTCAGAAGGAATTGATCTTCCACCCCAACGTACAAGATCTTTGATTATGGTTTTGAGCTTATTATCTTCATTCAATGACTCCAGAGTCACATGCACACCTGACACCAAACCAGGATACAGTTATCTCATAATTCTTCACCAAAGTCCTATGTCAGCAAGAGATAAGGCCTGAATAGAGCTTATAAAACATAAGCAATTTTCACTGTACAGCGGTACAGGTCATATCACTAATCAACACAGGACTATTAAGAAAGACAAAGTGCAACACTTACGGAATCTCCAATAGTGCTTCGGATTTGTAGGGTCGTTGATTGTCTCTTCCGTTGCGGGGCGTGCTGTATATTCTTCTTTTAATGCTAACAAGTCCTGTCAACCAGATTACGCGTGGCGTGATTTTCATGTGAAGGGACTTTAGAAATCATATTTTATTTTTCAACAGATTGTTATAACATGTCTGGCAGAATACCTGAAGAGGGAAAATTGCCCACATTGATGGGGATTCAATATGTTGCCTTATAATAAAATGTGCAATTTCTGGAACACATTGATCAGGTGGCAACTCATTTGACTCCATCACATTCTTGAAAAACCGTTGTCTTCTTTCATCGTCTTCTTCCCACCAAGCACGCAAGGTGGAACAGTCATGACATGATGGGGCACATACCTGCACATTCACATGACTTGCCGAATCAAATGACAATATTACAAAAGCCATCTAAAATCAGAAACTGACATTAGTTCTCGATAAAACCGAACCCGGATTTATCAGAGTACAATCGAGAAACCTTAAGTATCTTTCTGATTACATACCTTCTGAACTACATAACTAGAAGCACCACACAAAAACCAGTAACTTTTCATAATTCGCGGCATAAACCAAAAAAGACATTTAAACGTGGCATAGATATAATACAACAAGATAACGTTTGAGCATTTAAGTTAGGGTTTCTAAACGCTCAAGACAAAAAAGATTTGGTCTTAAGAGTATTTATCATTCCTTGGATGGATTTTTTTTTAACATGGAACCATGAAGCCTTTAAAAAGATAGAAAAAATCAATATGCACCAAAATAAAATAAGGATAAGTAATAGTATATAGAAACTTTACCGTCATGTAGCTGTATTGAGAAGGAATACCGAATTCCAGATCGGATTCATTGGGCATCCGTTGAATGCGCAACCCCACTAATCCGAGTTCTTGCATAACCTGCACTAACAAATTTTTAGTCAAACCTTTCAATGTAACAGCCAACCCACCTCCAAACAAATGAAATAATTCAAATCCTTTTAATGTCTTTAGCATAATTTTGAACAAGTGTATGTGTTTTGGGAGCCGACCACACGAGTGAGAAAGAAGTTTTTCTTATAAGAAATTAAGGTATAATGGACATACAGGATGCACGCAAGATGGAATAAGGCCCAAGTCTTCCCCGCAGGCCAGCATGTCTGATGAATTTAGAAGTGCAGGTAGAGTCTTCAGTGCATTTTGTCTCCAAAGAGTCTCTTGACGATGGAAATAGTAGTCGTAATATAATTTTTTCAGAACATTCTTGCTGTATTGCATGATGAGAAGTAAGATATTGTAAGATTACATCTCAAGGAAGTTGGAAATCAGAATATGAAAAGAATTTTTGTATTAGAAGGAAAAGGAAGAAAAAAATCAGTGTCAAACAATGATGAAAAAAGCAGCATAATAGTTGGAACCATCCTCGATGGTTTATTCACACACACTAATAATATTAAGGTACCTATGATCATCCAAAGCCTGGAAACTTGAGGTATCTTCAAGGTTGAAACGAGGATAAAAACTTTTTGGATCCTCCGGATCTCGGATTAGAACTATATTCTGCAAGACACCAATAGAAAATAACATAATATAAGAGTTGCAAGAGAGGATGCGAATAACAATTCAGAAGACAGAAAAAGATTACAAGAAAAGCTATATGAAAATTGAAGATACCTGTAAAAGATCGAACAGACTGCGTCGGATTTTGTCTTCACCATCCAACAACAGGGAACTTTCTGCAGAAGTTTTCAGTTTGGAAGCAATTTTTTTCTCTGTGTTGCTATCCTCCTTGAACTAAAATCATTCATGAAAAATAAAATTACAACAGCATATATATAACGGTCGTAATAGAATTGACAGCAAATTTATGAAAAAAAAAAAGGCACTTAAAAATAACCAACATAAATATAACTTTTTATATTTTCACATCTTACATGATAAAATCCCTGAACCTGTCTCAGGTTGGTGCTGTCAAATACTGTGTGTTACATTGACTAGATATTGTTAAAAAATAAAGCAAAAGGTTTACATATAAAGCCAGTAGAATACTTCTAATCTTGACAGCTTGAGAATACACTCTTGCCTAACTACAAGGAACCAAGCAACTCATGGCTGTACTTGCTTGATTATGAAAAAATTCCAATAATCAATACATCAATAAAACATCAAACATGTTCGTCTATTACTACTACTTCGCAAGGAAGAGAATACAAAATATGCAATCCCTCTTAATGTGGTTCATGCTTTTAGTTTGGAATTTTATTCCATCTCCATAAGACCATCCATCTTAATGAAGACTGTGTTGAACCAAGCAGAGTTCATTCATGAAAACTTACATTTAAATCCAAAGGTAGTTGGGAACTTAAAATATATTTGTTGATCAAAACAAAGATGGTCTAATCAAAGCAGTGCTTCTCATACACATTCTAATAAGTTGTACCCTTAGCATATCGAAGATATGTTGTACGAGAGCATACAGGAAGCAATAAATAGTTAAAAAGAAAATCAGCACACAAAAGTATGATCACCTCAAAGCAGTTCTTTTCATATTCATTCAGAAAAGTTGTTGCAACAAACGTCCACGCCAATCCAAATTTTTGCTGAAACAAGAATGAAAAAAATATAGTAAGACTAACCACAAGAAGCACATCTACAAGACATATTATAAAAAACCAGATAGCATCTTTAAGCTAATTAAAATTATTTACACATTATAAAAATTCATCTTTAGTGTAAAAGGTAGACTACTAACCTGTAATATTTCTTGCCTAATGTATGGGCGACTAAGGCGATTAAAATCCCATATTCCTTCTCTTTCAAGTTCTTCCTACAATACAATGGATTTAACAAATTATAAATTGACTAAAAATGTCTATTTTGCGCTTTAAATTTAAAAGAGCATAAGGATACCTGACTTAGCGGAATAGATGGTCGGAATTTTCCGACTAGACCAGTCACAGCGTGATCTGGAAGTTCCCAAATTCGGAAGAATCCCAAAATGTGATCAATCCTGTAAGCTGTGAAATACTTTCCCATCTGTCACGGACAAAAAAGAAAACTAATCTTCAGCCTCTATACTAAGATTTGCATAGATTATTTTCCGGTTAAGAATAGGACAATCAAGAATTCAAAATCAAAACCTGTGTCAATCGAGCTCGCCACCAAGCATAGTTGTCTTTCGACATCTCTTCCCAATTATAAGTAGGAAAGCCCCAATTCTGGCCATTTTTATCAAAATAATCAGGAGGTGCCCCGGTAGAAGTGTTCATTCGGAACAAATTTGGATAAACCCATGTATCCACACTGTTTCTGTCAACTCCAATGGGAAGATCTCCCTTTAGAATCACTCCTTTCTTTCTCGCATATTCTGAAGCTTCAGACAACTGTCAGCAGAATAACATGAAAACAAACAGTTAGATATCGGGTTCGGTGATTTGACTACAATGTAGAACTTACAGTAAGGTTCAATATAACTAACTTGTAGATGTAGATGGTATTGAACATAGTAGTGGAAGCAAATTATCCCGTAATGCAGACTTTCCTTTGATACAAGTTTCTCTAACTGTAAAATAATGGGAAATATAGAGACTTAATAAGACATATTTGGAAGTTGGAAAAAAAAAATAGGAAACCTAAGACATATACCTTATCTTCTGAATAATGAGCAAAACGGCCCCATTCACTTCGTTCTGAAGTTTCAAAGAAATCTCGCAGGAAACAGAATGCAGCATAGGGTTTCAACCAACCCTATTACCATCAAGAACAAAGTTGAGTCGGTGTAGAAATATATAAAATAACAATAAATAATCCAATATGAAAATTCATTTTAAAGGAGGGGGAAAAGATAAGAAAGATAAAGCATCTCTTGCCAACATATTAAGCA
This sequence comes from Cicer chorassanicum, assembly GCA_037974735.1. Classification (NCBI taxonomy): domain Eukaryota; kingdom Viridiplantae; phylum Streptophyta; class Magnoliopsida; order Fabales; family Fabaceae; genus Cicer; species Cicer chorassanicum. Next base: position 49,114,056 of record JBBPBP010000003.1, on the reverse strand, counting down.
GTTGTAATGTGCAGTAGTAGAACCTCGTTCTCAGAAAAGAACTCCTGAAAGGAACTCGAATTAAGGATTAAATCCTTCTCTTGATCAAAAACTTTCTTAGCAATTGAGAGTTTAGTAGCCATTGTAGCTTCATAATCAACATCCTGTAAGGACCAAATAAAATTAACCAACCATAAGGAAATTGTAATCTAACAATGTGTTTGCATATAAAAATGGTGATGACTATAACAATATATTCACAAACTTAGTTGCACATCCCCTCTAATAAAAAAATTATAATTAAGTTATAATGGTTTTTTATCATTACCTTCCCATCTAATTGTTGTTTTGCCTTCTCAATCTCTTGCTGTTTAAAGTAGATCCAAAACATTTCAATATCAGCATTTCGAAGTCGCTACAAATGCTATTCAATTGAGAGTGAAATTACTAAACATAACCTTGATCTCCTCTGGTATGTTCTCAGAAAGTGCCTGTACTCTCAGGTACAACGGATGCAGCGCAAATACTGAGAGTGAACTGAAAGACAAGCATATGTGAGATAATATTAACATCAGCGACATAGTGTGCTATGCTGCATGTTATTTGTATCTTATCTAAATCTAAATACACTGATTTTGAAGGTGCTGCTATACCTGTATGGATAAGAATCCCACCACATCCGATGCACAGATGTATCATTGATTGGTAAAAGTTGAACTAAATGGAAACCAGATGCTACAGCCCAGTCAACTAGTAATTTAAGGTCAAGAAACTCGCCAACACCTAGATCAGATTCCGACCTAATAGAGAACATAGGAATTGCTACACCAGCACCGCGCCACGGTGTTTCCTAGCAAAACAGGCCACCAACATATTAGAATCATAAAATTAGAAAACCATAATCTCCACTAGGCGTAATGTAAATTTAGCAACTCACACGAATCATGCCGTCTGAAAGATAAATATATTTTGCCTCTCTTCTTGAGGAGTTGATGGAGACTTCACGATTTGGACCATTTTCGATAGAAGCATTCCCAGACCTGCCATATTTACAATATCTATATGTGGAAATAGCTGTTAAGGAAAAATGTAAAGCTTGATCAGAGTATTGGTAGCAACATATGAAAATAATAATCCCCACATTTTCATCTATAATTCGAGATGAAAAGTTCAAAATGGATATTTAATTGGAAAGTCACTCCTTTGCATCACACATTCAGCTAGCCAGACAAATTCGCCAAAATAGCTTAGTTTTAGTCCATGTTGAACTTTCCAATGTCCCAACTTTGTGTTGCTACCTATCACATATATCTGCAAAAGTAGAGGAGAGGTCACTAATTCATCGTAAGTGCTTTTAATCACAAATTCTTGAAGTATCATTAAACGCGAACATAATTTTTCAATGAATTCACAATCCATGCAGATAAACAACATTGATCATAAAAGATATATTGATAAAAAGGCCTCACTGATGTGTCTTTCTCAATATTTGGGCAGAAAACTTTGAATTGGACGAGGATGGATTCCGCTGGTCATCAGAAGTCAAAACGCATGAGCTATCAGCAAAAAAATAAACTGATACTCTACATTCATTATATAAGCCCCAAACAATAGGCTAAAAAGGTAATTTGCAAAATGTTACCTTCTGGTTCAACATTGATGTGGTTGACTCCTGTCTTGATGGTCGAATCCCAGCTTTGCCGAAAAATGACATCTTTGAAAGCACTTCTGAAAGGGAGAGCGTCTGAGCCAGTCTGAACTTGACGATAAAACCAGAAAAGATCTTGAGAAGGTATTTAAAACAAAACTAATACTTTGATCATAACAAACAACCTATCAAATTATATCAGGAAACAGATTTTATATCCAACTTCTTGAAGTAATTTCCACACTGACAACTTTGAGAACCTGTACCAAGTGTAGCATTTTGGCAAAACGCTAAGCAGAAACAAAAGAAAAAACCTAGGTCCAAGAAGCAACTTAAGAGGCCATATCCATGTTGTATACTTATTATGCAAAAGTGTTACAACTTACAGTGTTATAGAATATAAATGGTACAAAAAAGTGAAAAACACAAAAAAGGGAGTTATTCAGCACTACAACCGCAGTCTTAATCACATCACTTCCCAGCTTCTCCAGCCCTTAAAAAGTGATTTTGCAAACTATTATCTCAAAAGAGCTTAGATGGAATATGATAGGAGTGGGTTGGGCCCCACGAGTGATGAGGGGGATCTCTTAGTTAACAGAGATGAGGTGAGACCTAAGCAATGGCGAGTATATGTGAGAAAGAATAAGAAAGGGAATGCAGGAAAAGTGTGATTGTCTAGCTGGCATAGTGAGTTAATATTCCACTAATAAATAGGAGTGTGTGGGGAGGTAGTTGGATGATTTTTTCATCTTTCAGTTACACCTTAGAGGTTGGGCAGTGAGAGGATTATTTTCTCTAACTGAGGAGCATCAGCTCTGGAATCATTTTATGTTTTCATATCAATTAATACAATAATTCTCTTCATCTAATTCTATCTTACCTCTGCTCTATCAGAATAAGCACTAGATAAAAAAATTTAAAAAAATGCTACAACAAGCTTCTTATTCTTTTTGTTAAATACCTACTTTTTTCTCAGAAAATAAAAATGACCATCTTAGTGAAAGTGTATCTTTTGCACAAGATTGTGGAAAAAGTACAAGATTTTTGATAAACAAATCTTGGCAAATAAAGTCGTTAGGGAATTTTTGTTTTCAGATAAAAATTGTGAAACCAAAATTGTGCATCGTATAATTTTTTTTATTATATTGATGACTGAGAAATAAAGGTCAATGTTAGGATATAGGGACAGTTCAACAACAGTTATGGAAGTTAAGTAGTTAGAGGGGATATTCTGTACATATGATAGATTGTGAGTTAAAGGAGAGATCCATTGTCAAGGTGGAGTAATTCGATTCCTATCTTTTGTTCATTTTCAGTAACACACTTATTCTTTTGAGTCCTACTATCTTCCTTTCAATTCAATTTCTTTGGTTACTAAAAGATTACAAATGTGCTCATTATCTGCACAATTTTCTTAACATACTATTTTTTTATGAATAAGGAATACATTGAAAAGATCTACTACTGCATAATTAAACAAAAGGAATCTAAGTTTATTATTAGGAATGGCAGTAAAACTAGGACATATTTCATAGAAGCAACGAAAATCTACCATATAAAGAATTACTCAAAACTTGAAAAAGAAATAGCAAAATGTGGAAAGTGAGAAAGGAAGCAACCTGCCAAAGATCACGAAACTCAATCTCCTGACCACTCTGAACACCTTCGGGGAGCCTCAATTCGTGCTTCTTCCCCATCTCCCATCTCACAATATTTTTCTTATCATCCACAACATAATAGGTGTACTCGCATTGGAACCCTTTTGGCACTGTAATGCTTCCACTCCAAATGAGCTCAGAACCTTCATGAAAGGGACTGAGCAACACACCCTTCTTCACATTCCAGGATCCAAGAACTGGTACAGAGCCACACACCAATAAGCTCTGACCCCATTGTGTAAGATACGGTAACCGAAAGCTTATCTTCACTGAATTGGCCAACTTGTGTCCAGTAGACAAGCCCGGATTCACCATAGCTTCAAAACGAATTTGACACAGCAAAAAAGAAATCAATGAATTTATGGCTTAAAATCTACATTTTTTTCAAAAGAAAAGTGTAATGATCATGATAAATTGATAATGCAACATTAGAATAGTCCACAATATAAAGAAAGCATCAAAATTACAAAGTTCAGATTTTTAATCACACATTCACACCCTCTTGCATTCACAAGTCACAACAGAAATACAAGGAAGCAATTAAGCAAAAATTCAAGTTCCATTATAATTGTGTAATGAAGCATTTCAATTTATGATCTTTTCAATCACATCAAAATTCCAACTATCATACAATTTTATTTTGCTATGTATAAGTAAACAAAACAAAAACAAAAAGCATTTGGGTTTTGGATACTAAATCAAATAGCACATACCCATTTACCAGAATTCAACTAACTTGAAACGAGTTCAACAAAAATCTAACCTTTTTCTATGAAAATGAAAATGGGTGGTTGAAATTCAGAGAGAGAGAGAGAGAGATTGAACTAACCTTTACTTCAATCAGAAGATATGATATTGTGGGTCTTTAAAATGGAATAAAAAGTTTGGAGAAGAAAAAGGAGTGATATTTTGAAGGCAAAATAGAGACTGAAAGACAAGAAACAGAAGAGAGACGTTTCTGGCTAGGAAGAGAGAAAGAGATGTAAAAAAAAAAAAATTAATAATATTCAGATATTTTTCTTTTTTTTTTTCATATTAATATGGTCCTTTCATCCACTTAAATTGTGTATGTGGTGCTTTCACTTTTTTTTCAATCAAAGATATTTCTAGCTGTTTATGAATTTAATAATTAAAAAATAAATAATATACTACTTTTATAAAAATAAATAATATACTACTCGTTTTAGCATGATCATGTATTTCATTGTCTTACTATATTGAGAGGCTCAGAGATAATATTCATGATATGATCACCCTGTTATGAATGATGTTTGCCAACATTAAAATATGCAACTTCTCATGTAATCGTGGTGATTCTAGATCCAATGACTCTTTACACTATGGTCAATCATGACAAACACTTAAATAACTATGATTTGTGAGATGTGAGATATTGTCGTTCTATAAACAAACGATAAAACTTGACCATGAATATCTCCAATAATAGACTCTAAAATTCAATATGATCTCACAACTAAGTCATCTACTTGATGTTATATGGTATTAAATTTAATGTTCTAAAGATTTTATCATATTCAAACAAATCGACATAATAAATTAAATTTAAAGATTTTATCATGTTCAAACAAATTGACATAATAAACTAAAATGTCACATTATTATAAATAAGATACAAATGTAAGTCAAAAGAAAACAATTGAAATGTCTCAGGTATATGTTTATACTCCAACTTAAGCCAATCAACTTTAGTTATCTATCTAGGTTAGGTAGTATGTCTTCTACATATAACACCAGAAAAACATCTATGTTGGATTATTATGTTGGGGTTATTAAAGAGAGTTCGAGGGATTATCACATTGATTTAAGAGTAAAATCGGATTTTCAAAATTATTATGGCAGTCAACAAGGATTAGACGCGTGTAGTTGTACTGATTAGAGAGTCAATAAACAAAAAAGATAATTAATATTATATTAAAATTTTAAATTGACATTCATTTTAAGATATTATTTTTACAAATATTTCACTCATTGTATTATATATGGAATATTTATAAAAAAAATACATCAAATATTACATTATTGTGACAATTATATTTCAAATTTTATTAAAACTAAATAAACTAAATGTGTGTATGTATATATATAATATTTAAGGGAGGATGGGGACGGGACCAATCTCTGCCACTCTTTGGAAGAGTTTGTGGTTAAGAGTAACTAACTGTCATTTTTACTTTCGAAAAACTTTTAAAAATTAATTTATGCCACCGAAAATATTATTGGGTTGAGTCGCAGACCAGGTCATCTCTATAAGACGTTTCGCCTGCTCAAATTGTGCAAGGCATACTATCAACCACGAAGTCCCAAATAAAACAGCTCAGATACACTATATCGGAATTCTAGTACTAAGACCACTCGAAAGAAAAAGAAGAAGTGAGAAAGAAAGGGGGAGAAGTAGAGAAAAGCCTTTTATTAATTTTTCATATACTAAAAAATAATACACGGCTTAGTCCAAGCTCCGGACGGACGGCAGCGGCAGCGCGCGTGTGTGGTGATCAATATTGCATGTATGATATCTCTCATATGTGGGACTTCCTTATTTTTCAATTCACAATAACACTAGCTCTCATTAATGTTATCATTATTTCCAACAATTTTTCATTAATATCATCATCATTTCCAACACTAACTTAAGTGGATTATGCACCATACTCTCACTCAAAATCTTAAAGTAATAGGTATATGAATCTCATCGTTTATATGTTGCTCAACATTCACTTTTTCATCCAATGTGGAACTTATAACGCACACTTGACACATCAATAATCTCACCAAAAGTATGAATTCATCTATTCATTTCGGTATACTTCCCTTCAAGCATAAGTTAATTTTTTTTGCCCATATACATTTGCGTTGTTGTTGGCACACATACATCAACAGGACACCCGACCTTACCACTTTATTGTTATAAAGACTTAAGATACAATGAATTGGTCATTTTTGAAGTAGAAATGTCAAGTTACAAGGAAGGGGGTTTGAATTGTAATCTTACCCTTTTTAAAATGTCCTGTTAAAAACTTTAAGAAAAGCAACTCAAGAATGATATTGGTTATGAAAAACAGAAACGAAGAACGTTTTTTGTTCTGAAACAGAAAACTGAGAACGTTCTTGATTAGTTAAAATCACAGTTTTTTAGTATCTCTATTTAATTTTGACGATAAAACTAACTGAATGTAAATAGAGATAAGGAAGAGATAGCACACAAAGATATATCCTGGTTCACCTAACGCGGGCTACGTCCAGTTCTCACAACTGTGAGATTTTCACTAAGTGTTCAAGGAACGGAGAACAATCTTCTGGTTACACAGTTAAAGATCAACCTTGATCTGTAACTACACGTCTTTTCCACACATAAATGATTCAATCAAGTCACATAACTAATCTGCTAGGATTTTACAGTTAACTCTTTTAATCACACTCAAACTATAAACAATCCTTATAGTTATGAGTTTACACAATAATGATTTAAAAGGTTTGGTTGAATCTGATTATGCTCAACTCTTGTTTGAGAATAAATTCAGAATAAAAGAACTCAATAAGATAATCTGGAAGTATGAAATAGTTTCAGCCTGATTTCTTTTGCGAATGAGATAGCTTCAAGAATGCAAGTGAATTTGATTTAATGAGAATACTTGGCACTTGAAGTTATGAATGATGCTTGAGAATTTGCCTTCCTTTTATAGATGATTCGAGCAATTAATTCTGGTCAGAAAGAGTTGTTGGTAGTGCTTTATTTTCCTCTGACACAAGCAACCTTTCTATTGAAAAAAATACACCATTCATGTGACAGTTTTGGGTCTTGCTGTTTGGGCTGTTTTGCTCAATTTTCAAACATATTTTTTGCGCTCTTAATGACCCATTAAGCTTCGAAAATACTTGATGATGATTGGGCTTTGATCTGGACACTGGATTCGTTCCAAAACTTTTTGGAAATGAGTGAATAATTTCTGCAGAGTTGAGAAGTCTGTTTCTGCAGAAATAGAGATTGTTCTTCTCAAAAACGGAGAACGTTGATTAAAGATGGAGATTGATGATCAATCTGGTCTGATGGTCTTATGGACAATCTGAGGACTTATAATCAATCTTGAAATTCAGTCTTGTTTCAACTTTCTTGACAGTTCCAGACTGGAGAAAGTTACAGTCCGTTTTTGACATGCTTAGATTCATGATGATTTATCTTAGTGATTCGAGAACCGTTTTAAGTAATTATGATTCCTATCTGTTCCTTGTCATGTACTGATGAAATTGGTATAAAGAATTAAGGCAGAATCATTGTTAAAGTGTTGGAGAAAGATTGGTGAAGTGGTTGTGTCAATCAATCTTGATTCTGTAGATCGGTCTCTGTTTTGTACAGTTTATGATCAAATCTGTTCTGTTTAGTTTTTTGATGTGATTTCTTTGCTTTACTTGGTTCCTATCTTTAATAAAAAAACACTCAAGAGCACAAATTAAATTAACATAACATTTAGAATCATAATTAACATTCTTAATTAACCTTTGTTTATTTTCATCAAAACTTAATTTGAGAGTTTGTCTTAACAATCTTGTCATTCCTGAATCTGATACAACTATTGGATCATAAGGGATTAACAAAAGATCATTATATTAGACTAAGAGCAATCACACAATGAGTTAAACACAATATATTCGTCTGAAACCAAGACATTGGATATATGAGTCTTTTCACTTCAACATTCATTTTTCCATCCAATGTGATATTCTTATTCACACTTAATTCACCAACAATTTATCCCTCAAGTGTGAATCCATTCATTCATTTTTTATATTCCGCTCAAGAAAAAGTTTCTTCATCCATATATATTTGCATCAGTGTTACCTTACATCATTAATGGGACATTTCTCCTAATTGCCAGACGATTTTGATACTATGATCCAATCATCCATAAGTGAAATCATCGACTATGATATATTGTTAGGTCATAAGGGAGGAGTCTGATGATCATCACATTGAGCTAAGATTAATCGTACAAAATGAATTGGACACCCCACTTTCACTCCAAATATTAACATGTTAGATGTATCAGTCATCTCAATTATATGTTGTTCGATATTTATTTTTTCATTCAATATGAGATTTCTAAGTCTCACTTAACACATCAACAATCTCTTAGTAACCTTTATAGAGAGACAAAGTTCATCTTCATTCTTGACAAACTCAAACTATCTTACAAGATCATCAAAACAAAAATTCCAGCTTATATAGACGTGTTCCATAAATAGATTGTTGCAGACTTGTTCCATAAATGGATGGTTATAATAACTATTTAAAACTAATGAGCTGAGCTTTCCTAGTTGGGCCTTGTAAGGAACAATACTATTTAAAACTTTGTATTGACTTTAATATTCTTTTTTTATATAAATAACTTCTAGTAATATTATTTTAGTACACACATTAACAAAACGTGTGTTATTTAGATTACTATCATGTTACATTGTTACTACAGTTTCTAAGCAATATGTCCTTTCATTTAATTTGGCTGTTGAATATACAAGAAATAGAATTTTGACATCACTATTATTATTTTTACATATACTTCTTTGTTTACGGAGACAAAATTAGTTGTACTTAGAATATATTTGATATCACATAAAATTTATCAGAATTACAATGAACTATTATAATTTTACAAATAAGTTTGATAGATATTTATTGTCTGTGTAAAATAGTTTTACACCGACATCCAATAAAAATTATCAATTGTGTCCTATCATATCATAAAAATAAATGAATTGGGATGATGTGGCAGAATAAATGAATTCTATTAGATGTAATATAAAACAATTTTACATTAATAATGCATTTATTTTTTCTCTTTAAAAAACTACAACTCAGTAATTTAAAAAAGAAAAAATAATGATGGTTCAAAGTAATTTTGACAAATTCACCGTACTAATATTACTGTAGTCTTAAAAATGGAAAATAATTTGAAGACAAAGCTAATATTTTGAGATGAATAAGATGGGGTATTACTATTCAACACGTACAATCACAATGGAGTTCAATTATCCGTGATTTCGGAACAAGTGGACATCATCCCATTATTACGCATTGGAAAACTGACCTCATTCAACCGTTCTAAGAAGTCAGAGGCACTTCACATGATAGGATCTTTTGCCTTGGTGTCATATCAAAATTAGGCATAAATAATAAAAGTAAATAATATTGTGCCATGATTTTTCTATTCTTCACGAGAAGATATCATGTGCAATTTACTACACCATTCACATGAAAAGAGCTAGTATGATCGTTCTCATAAATCTAAAAAATCACAAAAATACAAATAACTAACTTTCATATATTCCTTCTTTCAAATAATAAACTTTCATAGTATTCTGGAGTTTACAACACTCTAACCACCAACCACATACACCAGACCCTAATAACTAATTTCCATATATGTAATAAATTTTAAATAATTCCAAAATTTTAAAATCCTCTATTACATTAATTCTTCTAAGTACATGTTTGATTTCAATTTTCAACAAAATCAATTTTAAAATAATAAAATTGATTTTGAATCATCAAATAAAATCAATTGTTTCTAAGTTAAAACTACAATTTGTAACTTTTAATACAAACATAATTTTTACACTTAAATTTATTATTCAACCCACTTTTACTTAAATATCACTTTTACTTAAATATACTGAAATCAATTTTGAAGAGTCAATTTGTTCAAACTCAATTTTTATCCCCACTTAACCAAACACACGCTGAATCAATCTAATCCATGAAAATATCCCAAATAAACTAAAGTGACTCAATATTTTTAATTCATAAATCATGTTAAAATACTGTCAATTATAAGAACGAATTATCTAAACCCCCTACAAGTTTATTTACTAAAATAGTGATTTCCTAAATGTAAACTAGGAAAAGTATGTTCTTTCGCAGTTGTTACTAGCTAGTTGGCTTATTTAGCTCGCGAAGGTAGAAAAACAGGGGAAGTGGTGAACTAGAAGCATTAACAATTCAACGATTAACCGTGATTTCCATTGCCATCATTGGTGGAACATTTTCCTCGTGAACCTCTTCCAACATTGACCTTTACCTGGCTAATAGAACCATACATTGAGATTTATTAAATTAAAATGATTATAAACTAAAAGAAAATTGTTACTTTTCTTTTTTTTTTCTTCCATTTTCTTTCTTCTTTTTCTCATCTTACATCACAAAACAAAGGTAATGCATGTAATCAAGGCCTGCCACTTGTGGACTTTGACCTGAAAATGCATACATACACCGTCTGGATATTTTTAATCAACTATTTACATGCATGATGACAACTTATATCCACTCATATATATGTGCAGCTCACTCTTTGCGCTCACATTCATAGTACAAGTTTAGTACTTTGTTACACATGTAACACAAGTACAAGAAATATTAAAGATTTCCATTTAACACTTCCAATACAACCTGCAGAAGCTGCAAAAAGAAGATATCAGTGCACAAGCAAGATGAACTAAAACACGAGAACAAAAAGAAAACTATTGTAATCTGTAATTGGAACTTGAATTTGTAACTCGAGTATTGGTAACCCTTTTGGAGGTTTTTGCCTAGGATTAAGTCTTCAAGGCCATTTGTAATGGAAGATATATATATATATATATATATATATATATATATATATATATATATATATATATATATATATGAAATAAAAACAGAAGCAAAATGATAGAGCAACCTGAACTTCACATTAAGCCATACGTCATTAGGCTAATTATTTATAATTTCCTTCATAAACTGAGTAACCACTAGCAGCAACCAATTTTAATATCACAATAAATAATGCATGGTTCAAATATGTATGCGGAAAAAAAATGTAAAATAATTGGTCTCTAATGTAAAACTAACAAGTAATGACAGTATGACACATTAGCATTGAACCAAAAACTATAGTTATATCATTAATCATACTCACATGATGATGATGATAGCCCGTGATATTCTGCAGGCGGTTGATTCTTAGGTGGGGGCTCAGCATGAGCAAAAGCTACATTTGGCAAAGGACTCAAAGCAGGTACTGAATGAGAGGCATGTGTAGGGGTAGGGGGTTCAACTTGTGGTTTTGGTGATGGAATAGGAACAGGAGAATGTTGTTGAGTACTAGGGGCAACAGCAGGCGTTAGATAAGCATGTCTCCCACCACTACGCCTAGACCTTTTCCTACGCTCAAATGGACAATCAGGAGGCTGAGCTCGAGAACTTTTCCGTGGTGCAGGGGCACTATTTGTAGCAGCAGGAGAGCCAACCTCGGGTGGAGTTACACCCTTCCTGGGTTTAGGCGCAGGTGCAGGTATTGGAGAAGTTTCAGGAGTGAGATGTTCACTGTGATGGTGATGATGATGGTGGTGGTGGTGGTGGTGGTGATGGTGCGGGGAATGAGGCACGGGAGAAGGAGAAGGTGATCTTGCAGAACCAGTATCACTGCCATTGAGGGAGTGCTGCAAGACGGATGAAAGTCTGACATGCTTAACCCTACCAAATTCAGTGTTATTCAAGCCAAGATTATGAGGTCCCAGGATGGTTTGTGCCAATTGCTTTAGCCTCTGTTTTGATGGAGGAATCCCAACCGCAAGTAGAACCGAGGATTGAATAGTAGTAGGAGCATCTACTGTTGAACCTTCGGAATTTGATAAGATGACGTGCAAGTTCTGCAACCAAACAGTAAACCCAACCAAAATCAGCATTGGCATAGCTATGATTAACATGTTATCTGAAATATTCTAGAAGACCTATTACCATAGAATCAGAAATGAAAGTTGAAATTATTAAATGTATACAAATTAAACAAAATACAAAGGAAAAATGATCATAAAAAAGAACATGCCATAGAAACAGTAAGAAGAAAGAAATATTTGACAAACCTCAAAAGATGCCAGATGTAATCCAGACTTTAGCTGACTTGTCAGCTCATTGAAATTTGATTGTATTTGATAAATGGGGAAATTCAAAGAAAAGTTGAATTTTGTTTGCACTGTCTGCAGAGGAAATGCATTCTGTTGTGGAATTATAGTAATTCCTCCTTTAAATTTCAGCACCTCAAAAAAGTAGGGATCTCCGAACAAGGATGAAGTGAGCTGGAGAACTGATTGGTGTATTACCAAGGACGTAAATAATGATCTTATCAAACTAATGGCAGGCGAGGACATTTCTGAGTATTCGCCATCAGGATCGACTGCAAACACCACTTTTGTCTTGTTTGGCTTAGGTAACGGGTCTAGAGACAAGATGATCACCTGGATTATTATATAAATAAGAAAAAGGACAATGGCGTCAATATGCAAATATTAAGATAGGGCTTGAAAAGAAACTATCAAGAGGGAGGTGTACTTTAGTAGAGGGAGCTTCTATCTCATCAAAAATTTCACCCACGAGCTGTGAAATGTTATCTTTTAACACAGTGACTGGCTTATTAACAATAAAGCTTGCAACAATATCATGACCTGCAAAATTAATAAAATTATCATTAAGCAAATAGATTTTATAAATTGTCATTATTAAAAGAGTTTGACTTTGTCGGTATAGTCAAAACTCTTTTAGTGGTGTGGCAATGTACAATTAAGTGATAGAATTTTAACTCTGCAATGATCAAAGTTTTTTCATAAAATGAGATGAGACATATAGGAGCATACAAGCATGAAGAAAGTTCAGTAAAACATTTTACACTTGATGCTGACAACATGTGAGAGGTATAATGAGATTTGAAATATAATCTTATGCAGAGGTATAATGCAAAATGCGTATTTTAAAGGAAACATATATCGAGTTACAGTTATCCCAATTAACAACAGCTCCATCCAATATTGAAACCAAATAACCCAATTTCCTGCAAATTTCCATTTGCCACTCGCTGATTGCCCCTACCTCCAGAACTACTTTTTGTGATCCAATATTACACCGCTTATCATTGCTGTTTCATTTCCTCGCTTAAGCTCTTGTTATTCTTCAAGCTATAACATGTTTGCTAATCTCTAAATTTGTAAGCAAATCTCTGTGGCAGTTGGACATTCTTAATCTCCTATAGTGAAAAAATGTGTTGAGTGCAACAGGCATATACCATAGCATAAGTTTATAATGAATGGAATAGCAATGAGAGCTAATGGCTGAGCATAAAGTATCACAATGCCGCAGCAATGCAATGGGCATAGAAATGAAAATTCTCACTTTCCCAGCTCAATCACGGCAATGCATATGATAAAAACGACAACATGATGCTACAAAACTACCACCATGTGGGGTCCAGGAAAGGTCGGATTCATTGTCATTGTGCATCTATCGTAGACAGCCTTTACTCTGCATCAGCAAAAAGGTTGATTGCATGACTCAAAACCATTGGCCTTCTAATCACATGGCTGCAACTGCAACCGTTGCACTGAGACTCCTCTTCTCGGCAATACTTTATAACATATGATAAATGATATCCAACCTAATTTGCTAGACAAAGCCTAATGCTAAGATAGACAGTGACACAACACAAATGACAATATTTCTGGGATAGACAACAAACTAGTCACCTGATTGATGTCAGGAGTCATAAATTTTGTGTGACGCCCTAAAACAGGAAAACTATTCTATTCATAGGCACCATTGAGATAGAGAATGTAATTCTTGTATATAACTTCATAATAACTTAGAACCAAGATTGATTTTAAGCGTCTTAAAAGAATGAAAATGTAAAGCCCCAAGTTTGTGAATAACATTGTCAAAAAAAAATCACCAAATAAAGCAAATAAAGTTAAAAACAAAAATAGGAACCATTAGTGAGGTCCATTGTTCAATGCATTCCCAAAACCATTTTCAAACATGCAAAGATAAAAATCGTCAAAATCAAAACCTTACTAAAAATAGGTATAATGAAAATAATTACCAGAATGGGAAAAAAAGAAAAACTTGATCCGACAAACAAGTTCATTTTCTCACAATATATCTAAACCTCTTTAATTGGCTATTAAACCAAACTACTATAGTCAAAAAACTAACCGAGTCATTAAATACTTAAAATGCCCAATTCATTAATTATAACTTCAGAAGCAAATTTATTTCCAAAATTACCGTTTTATTAAACCGCATTAAAAATTTTAAAACAACGAGAAAAATTACAGCAAAATTGTCTTGTTTTTCTCCTTTTTTTAAGATGCCCACAAATCACAACCACACCTAATCTACAAAAAAAGAATAAAAACTTTAAAAGACCAAAAATAGAAACAGATCTATATCGACGAAACAATGCAGCCACCGACAAACCAAAAAAAAAAAATCAAAAATAGCGAAAATTTCGAAATGGGGGGAAAATTAAAGGAAAAGAAAAAACGCACCTTTGTATTTGGAATCATCGTGAAGATTCTTGTGATCTGCGAAGCGAAGAAAAGGGGGCAACCAAAACAAAGCTGAAAGGAACAAAGCAAGAGAGAAGAGGAAAACGAGAATGCATCTGAAACCAACGAGTTTACGAATCCGTGAACACCGACACTCTGTCTCCGCATTTTGCGGTGGATCTGATGAGGTGGCGCCACGTGGCAGGCGTTGTTGTTCTTCTTCGGCTTTTCCCATTGGAAACACAATGCAGAAGAAGAAAAACTATGAAGATGAAGTTCAGTGTCCATACCCAGCTTGGGGCGTGTTTGGTTCACCCATTTTAGAACGAACACTGAGAAAGTGTTGCTGAAGAAACAGATAATTGATACTTCTTTTTTTTTTTTTTGAGATTCTTGTGTGGTTTTTTGGTTAGAGAGGAGAAAAATTGGAAGATTGTTTAGGGTTTGAAGAGGAAAGGAAGAGATAGTGGAGTAACTCGTGCTGCAAGGTTAACAACAAGTGTCATTTTCTTTAGGAGAGACCGTGCTTTTATTCATTTTTGCTTTTTTATTTTTTATTTTTTGAAATTTTGAAATTGAAGCAAAGATGAAATGTGTAAGCTATGGTGGACCATCCCACAAAAATTTTAAGAGTATTGTTAGTCGCATTTCTATTTTTTTTATTACAGTCAAGTAACTTACTGAAATTGACTTCAAGTAAAATTAAATTTAAGTATTTAATAAATAAAAAATATGTTAGTTGAGTTTATGTAGTATATTTGTGTGTAATAGAAAGAAAAAAAAGTGTAATTAATAAAAGTAAAATTTTAAATGTAGTTTATTATATATTAGTGTTTAAAAATTATATAAAATTCTAACAAATATAGATGATACTCTATAGAAATGTAAGTTAAGAATTTTATTAGTTTTTTTTTAATAGTCAACGTAAATAATTAGTATTGTAAATATTTTTGTTGAGAGTGAATTCGAACCATTGATCTCATTACCACTCAACTCTCAAATTCTCACACTTTAGATACCAAGTCAATTTTATCATATATTGGTTCTCTTAATATTTATTGCTGAGAAAATGATTAGATTAATATTAGTTCAATAAAAATAAGGGAAAATAATTGTATTCTTTAAAATTTAACTCATCTAAGTGACAACAATCAAGCCTCTGTTTTAGCCATAAAGATGAAGACATTCATTAAATTATATTTTCAAGTAATATCGTCTATCGTCATTAAAATTTTACGTGACTTTTAACCACTTATTCACCTTATAATTTGTCTAAAATGTTAGGATTTAATTCATAGTGATAACGGAGAGATATTTCATAAAACTTAATTTTAATCATAATTATTTTTAGAATCGTATATTTAATTAGTGTGTTTCATTGACAATTTAAATTTTTTTTTTCAATAGCATACATACTTTAAGGTGAACACGTGAATCAATGTTTAAAAATTATCTAAAACTCTAACAACGATAAAACAACATTTCTTGTAATTATAAGTTTCTTAAAATATCTTAAATATATAAGTTCACAATCATCTTTATTTTTTACGATCGAGTTTTTGATTGATGTCGGTTTAATAAATTAAATTTTAAAAAATACATTTATTGTTATTTTTTATTTGTGTTGAACTGAATTGATATTCATCTAGTTATTGCCTCGATCTTAAAAATCATGAGAATTTTGTTGTTGTTAGTCGCTAGAATTTCAAATAAATTTTAAATACCAGTGAATATAAGACTTAAAAATGTTTAAATTTTAGGATTATTATTAATATTAATTATGAGAGTGTCCACTAAGGCACTAACATCGCACTAAGGTTTAAAAAATGCAATTAAAATAAATAAAAAGGACGATGTATGGTGTCATGTGGAAAAAAGCATTTGTGTAGCGGTGAGGTAAGGTTTCATATGAGTTTGACTCCTTGCTAACTCGGTAACTTGACAAGCACCACGTTTTCTTCTTGATCATGATTTGCTCGTGTATACCAATAATAATGGAATAATGATTTCGAGTGTTTTTATATTAATTTATTTATGTACTTCTTCTTGAAATAATAATGATATATACTCATATTAAAATTTTATTGTGCAAAAAAAAAGATTATTTTTAAAATAATTGTATGAAAATAATACCGACGTCAAAATGCAATTTTCTTTTTCAATCGGTTTTGTTGTAAAAGATGGTGTCATATCATATGTCACCCATGCTATATAACCACAAAATGACAATCACGAATAAAACAAATATCATTCAAAAATCAACAAAACACTAAGATGGGAGAACTAGTATGAAGGCATACTATCTTTTAAAAATATTTTGAATAATAGAGGTAGCAAAAATATCTTCATTGTTAACCTATTTACAAAATTTGGAAGAGGGATGTTGTGTTACATAGGTGCTTGCTTACGCATCGCTTTCCAATATATGGGTACAAGTTTCTGTCAAAAATAATAATAATATATGGTACAAGATTAAATGCCGACATGTTTAAAAAATTAAGGAGTATTTTTTTAAAATTACACACACACACACATATATATATATATATATATATATATTTACATACACTTTTTTTATTAATGTTTAAATACATTTTTAGTTTTTTATTTTATTGAATAGTGATTTTGGTTTGCCATTTTCAAATTTGGAAATTTTATTTCACAAATTCTATAATTTTTCTTTAATAACCATTTTTAAGTTCAATTTTACCAATATGTCATCATCATCATGACTCGACAATACTGGTTTGTATTAAATTTTAATATATAATTTTTATATTATTACAATAATTTTATGTCAAATTTTATTTTTTAATTTAAATATTAATGATTACTACAATCTAAAATTTATTTATTCTTCAACGAAAAAACCTCTTGCTTCTAATTCACCGAATCAAAAAAACACCAACTCACAACTTCAAAGAAAGAAAATCCAATTGTTCTCGTCTACACGTTATAGATCTCATTTATGAATCCACTACGACAACCTATAAGTTTTATCTCTATTTTTGTGTTTTAGTTTGTTAATTTTCAAAGTAATAACCACATAAACAAGTGGAAACATCTAAAATCCAAAATTTATACGGTTTTTCATACTCACAAAAAAAACTCAACGACGATGACATGTCTTCACTCCTTTGAATTTATGATTTTCGAATCAACCATATATTGCATCAAACATGTGGAAATGTTCCCTCTTGATACCATTAAAATTCATACTCAAGCATTCGAGCGACAATATTTTTTTGTTTGTGGATATGGTAAAATAGAGGCTGCAATTTAGTTGGTTCATTTAATCACAACTAAAAGGAATAAGAAGGGTAAATCTCAATTTTTAGGATTCTCAAATTAATTTTAGATTTTTAGTAATTGTAAATATTAAAAATTAAAATATGACATGGACATGATTTTATGACATGGATAATTGAGGTAGAATAGATTACACTGTTGAGGGGTCTTTTGTTTACTCTACGATGTACTCATGTCAGTTAGATTATTATTTTTTTAATAGACAAAACCCAAACTTTTTTATAAGTCTATTTGGCTAAAATTGTCGGACCACGTGACATAAAAAAAATCATTTTATGTTTGCCAGATTAGTCGAATTAAGTAAATATGAATATTATTTTTTATTACTATTATTATTATATATTTGATTTTGAATTTTATGTTTTAAATTATAAATTTGCTAATCTTTTAGTAATTTAATCATATTTTACAACATTAGTTTTTGACATATTTAAACATATTACAATAAAATATACTTAAAAATATAATGTTGTATAAAATCAAATTTTTTTAAATGTCATTTTAAATCTACAAAAAATACTTAATTTTATTAATATATTAGTTTGTTAGAATATTCAAATATATGTCACATTAATTATTTAAAAATTATATTAAGTAGGTTAACATATCGTACCATACTTTCATAAATATCATATTCATACCTTATAAAAAGCGTGTGACACATGTCAAACGATAAATAAAACTCAAGTCTTACAATGTCTAATTCGAACTAGTCTATTCTCATTCCTAATGAATAATAACATATCAAAATTTAATACAAATATGCATATCCATATCATTTATGAAGATAACACATAATCATAAATTAGTCAAAAATAAGTGGTGGGAAAAAATCCTAAAATTTATGAAAATAGGGATCAAATTTCTGATTTTAGATATATGTGGGATTAAAATTGTTATTTCGTTAAAATATATATAAAAATAGGATATTTAACCTAAATTACATCGCTGTAACACTTGAGATATTGTTACATTGTTTCAGTTGTCAAGAAGAAAATAAATTGACTACAACCTCAAGCGAGCAAATCCAAAAGCATCAACAAGAGAAATATGATGCAACTAGGGATAGGGGATACATCACAAGACTGTAGAACAGTCTTAGAAGAGAAGCCATGTTTAATAAATCCTCACACTTGTTCTCATAACGAATAATATGGTGAAAATAAAAAGTTAATTCTTAACGAATATTACCATTTGATTGAAAGATTGTATCACGTAAATTATACTAGTAAATTTGTACGTAAATCTCAAACTATAAAATATGTGAGGCACATAAATATTAATGTTGTTAATAAAGCACACGATATATTAATTGTGATGTGATGAATACCACATCACAATTATATTTACGTCTTGATTGCTTATCAATTTGAAGACCATTAAATGAATACTCTTAAGTCTCAAGTTCTATAATCCAACATAAATATAATTAATGTTGTCTTTAAAAGGTTTTTCCAACCCTTCCCAAATTTAATTTAGAAACAAATGTCCACGACATGCTCGTAGATTCTATTGACTCAAACTAAGACTAATGCAAGTGACTAGTTAGAATTAAATCAAAGTTGTGTGGTAGCTCGTAGCATTAGAAAATTGTCCCAAGCTACATTGGAATTCTCCCTAGAGGACCTACAAGGCATGACCTCGCTTGAAGGCTTAACGAAATTGTCCTTCACTAGTGGCGAGACTTGAACGAAAATATTTGGGTGATCATATTTTTTAAGCTTCCATTTGAAAACAATATTGATATAGACTGTATAAAAGATAATTGTTTGGTATGAATCTTGGACGATCTATTTTAAATTAATGAAGCTAGACTCAAATCAATATAAGTCGAATTTATAATTTGTTTGGTTCAATTTGTACTCGAACACAAAAAAAAAATGTAAAATAAAATTTAATTAGTTTCGATTAAATTTTGTAAGTCCTTGAATCATTTGGCTTTATTTTTATATCTTTAGATGAAACTCACAATCCACACAGTTGAAATTTAGGTTGGAATTTTTTGTAATTATAGTGTAGTTATTTATATAATTTTCTTATCAGTTAGTATTTATTTTTTAATTCATGGGGACAATGTGTGATCATAGTCACCTTATATCCCCAATAAGCTCTGCCTTCACTATCATACTCTTATTATTGTGTTTCCTCAAACACCGAAACCATCACAATTTCTAATGTTATGTAGACGACACATTGGATTATTAGATCATCACGTTTACACCGATCATTGATCAACACATGAAAATTATATTAAAATCTCACACATACATTAATCCCCTCATCATCATAGATCACTGAGGAGGACCGTCATGGACACAAGTCAGATTTATCATGAGTTTATAATGAATGTAATTTACAATTAATGTAGTGTAATACATGCTCACACATAAGAACTAGCACACAAAACACAACAATCATTTCAAATCATAACAGCAATCATTATAACAACCACTCATAACATATTTACTATAATATATTAAAACAAACCCCCAACTCTATTGATTATCACATCACACATTTATGTGTCACATCATAAGATTTGTTTCACATCACTTACATTCCTGACACCCTTCATATGATTCTACAATTTATCTTACCCATTTTATTTCTCAATTTAACTTTTGCATCACACACATCATCATATACATATGTTGAGAATCCAAAGACAAAAGCTCTTCATGAAAATAATTTTAATATCAAAGCTCATCTGAAAATAAATTTACTATTTTTTCACTACAATCAACTTTCAGTGCTCCTCCATTTGTAACTTTGTATATTCATATTAGTTGGTAACAAAATACATCATATCTTATATTATCTCAATAATCATTCTTCCGATTCATTTTTAAACTTTGGTGGATAGCACACTTTAGATACAAAGTTTTTTTTTTCGTTTACATAACATTAAATCCTTCATGACTTCTCAATTCTCATCCACGTATCAATAAAAAATGTGAGATTGTGTAACCTCTTGGTGACTTCCTCGGTTAGGTCAAATCAGGTCATTTTATTTCTCCTCTTAAAATTTATCCATCTTATATATATATATATATATATATATATATATATATATATATATTCTTTTTTTTTTATCTATGTAGTTTTAATCTAATATGGTTTCTCAATTCTCACCTAAAATATCAATGGGAAATGAGAGATTATGTAATCTTTTCATCGACTTCATAAACTGGGTCAAAGTTTATCCTTATGTCATTTTCTTTCTCCATTTAACTTTACCCATATTTTATTTATTTATTTATTTATTTATTTTTATCTATGTTGTCCAGTTCTATTTTTATATGGACAAAACATTTTCTCTTGGATACAAATCATTTGTTTTTCGTTAACTAAGAGTTCGTTGAACACTTTTGAATTCTTAAACTGCAAAATGACATTTTTAATTCATTTATTTTTTTAGATTTTTAATTCAACTATATATACTAGATAATTGGATATAAACAAGTACTACTGTTCACTTTAGCAAAGAGATTATAATGTCAAATAGCATAGCAAATTTGTTTTGGTAGTTGTTCGGCCAAAAGCACTAACTCATTCATCTCTACTATTAAAATAACAATAAAAAACATAACTATTATTACAAACGTAATTTCATATTAAGTTACTATTGGTAATTAATTATATTTAAATACGTCACAATATTTTAATTACATTTTAATACCACAAAGAAGAAGAAAAGATAAACAATTAAGAAAATACAATTTATTTTATGTTTATAGTTCGACGCTCAATTGAATAAGATGAATTTGGTGAAAAAAACCCTATGATAAATCATTCTCTATAATTTTATACCGTAA
>JBBPBP010000003.1:49077090-49091731 GCA_037974735.1 Cicer chorassanicum | reverse complement strand
TTATTATTATTACTGCATCGACACATATATTTACTATGTAATGCACAAATAACAACTAGTCAATTTAATAAGTGAGTTTAGTGTCTTTTTCTCTTTATAGTTATTTATGCATGTATTTACTATGAACATTTTCAAAATATTTTAAAATGTGGCGAAAAAATGTTTCAATTTCAATAATTTCTACATAATTTATATACTTTTTTTTACTCAGATAATTTATATACTTTAATAAAAATAGATTATGCGATTATCAATTATATAACTTTTCACTTAAATTATGATTAATATTTTATGTCCATGAGGTGTCAATTAAATGGTAAGATGATATTATAGACATAGTTTAAATTTAACCCGAAACGGTTGTTAAATGGTGATTAGTTTAATAATAACTTTTCCATCTCTAAAAGAAATTTAAGATTAAACTTTTGCAAAACATTATTTTTATCATATTATTCCAGGAGTAAAAATACTTATTTAATTACAAACTCAAGAATTTCTTCTATCTCATTTATTCTTCTTATAAGCTTACCTATTTACAACATTAATAAATTATATATAACGCATTCAAAATATTTAAACCCGCGCAAAGCGCGGGTTATATTTCAGTTATAGTTAAATGTACAACTTTTATAATAAAGAAATGTTGAACTTTAACAAATATATCATTCAAATGAATACTTCAAAGAAAACAAAAAACTTGAATAAATTAATTATAAGTAGAAAAAAATGTTAAAGATAAGGACTTTATGACTAAAGTTACAAAATTAGATTAAAGCAAAAATATTTTATACTATATAAAGCAAAAATGTCTTAAATAAAGCAAGATTAGACTATATATAGTTATTCAAAAATATATTTACCTCTTAACACAAATATTTTAGTATATTCTATTATAAAACAAAAACATTACTTTTAATTTACATATTATTATTTTACATTCAATAATATATTAAATTATACCGCGCAAAACGCGGGTTAACAACAAATAATAACAACTATGATACTAACTCATGATAGCATATATCATTTTAAGAAGATAACAACTAAGAAACTAACTTATGACATATTTCAAAAATATATAAAATAATTATAATTAGAATATTAATACACATATTTCAAAAATATATAAAATAATTATAATTAGAATATTAATACATGATATATTTCGCAGTTGTAATAATAACAACAATAGACAATAACTCATGACATCATCAATATTACAATAACAAGAATAACAAATTGTGACATATTTCATAAATATAACAACGGTTACATAAAAATTGCGAGATTGATTAAAATTTATATAGATTCTACTTAAAATAATAGCTAAGACAATAACTAATGACACATTATTTAACACATACTTTCCAATAAACTTTATTTGATTAGTTAAAACTTATATAAGTTTTACTAAAACATGTAAGACCAATATAAATTTAGTGGGACGCATGTATTTTGGCTAATAAAAAAAAAATGTCTTATAAAGTGTGTATTAAAAACTATGTTGCTATAATTATTCAAAAGTAATAGTTAACCCGATAATCCACCAAAATAATATATCATAATTAATATAAACTATTAATTTTTTAAAATGTTAAGAAGACGTTTTTACATCTCATTTGTGTGCTCCTACAGCCGATGCAATTGGGAACTTTAAAGAATTTGCTAATGTCATGCAATTAATGGAATTTATAGTGATAGTTATATTTCATTCATATCTTAAGGGAAAACAATACATATGCACATTGGCTAGTAAAAGATGAAGCTTCTCGAGATTACTCCTTAGTTACTTTATCTTTGTGTTATATCTCTTGTAGCCATACACATGTTATCGGGTGTGTAATGCTTATGAATTAGTCTCTCCCCAATTTGTGTTTTACGTTTTTTATTGTTCTCAAAAATATCATATTTTCCTTATCACGAACGAAGAGTCACAATATTTTTGTGCGTACTAATATTTTTATAAAATAATCACCGTAATTAAATGCGGTTCTTACACACTCGTCGCAAACATAGAATTGGATGCAGTAACGAATTTGCACCGTATGATATGAATGTATGACTGATATCTAATAATGTAAGCAAAATATATGTCTACAATTTGAAATCTCATACAAAACAGGTGGGACCTACGTATTGGACAACATTATTAGAGCATCTAGACTAAAATTAAGTTCGTCCGCTAAATAACTAACTGTGAGTTTTTTTTGGAGTTCACCGTTGAAGTTGTGTTAAACAGTAATCACGGTTCTTTCAGGAAGGAAAGTTACTTTCATATAACCGTTTCCTTTTTTTTATTAATTTATTAATAATAATAAATTTATATCGTTACCTTTTTTATTATTTTATTAATAATAATAAATTTATAATCGTTAACCTATTATTATTTACTTTTATTATTTTTAATTATTTATGTTATGTATTTTAACATTTAATTTTTATTATTGTTATAAAAAATTTAAATTTAATTTTATTTTAAATTAAAATTAAAATAATATATAATAATATTAATTGAAAATTAATATCTTAAGTTGTCATGAAATTAAATATAATTAAAATATTAATGTATAAATTAAAGTTGTGGGACATAATATGGTTTTGTTTGAGTACAGTTAGAGATGACAATATAACCCGCACCCGCGGGTTTCCACCCAAACCCGCTTGATTTGGGCGGGGAAAACCCGCTTTGAATGGGTGCGGGTGCGGGTGCGGATTTTCCCCGAAAATAAAATTCAGGTGCGGGGTGATGATATCCACCCCGCACCCGAACCCGCCCCGTAAGTAATATTAATGTAATTTTAAAATTTTATAGACATATACGTATTGAATATATTTAAATATTTTTTTAAATATTAAAAATTATAATCTTATCTCTATAGAAAATATTTTTTTATTTTATAATTGTTTAATAACAATTATTTTATTATATTAATTATAATAGATATGACTTTTAAATTTATAATTTTATATATATATGAATAGGTGCGGGTGCGGGCGGGGAAACCCGAACCCCGTTGCGGGCGGGGATGGGTGTCTAAATTCTACACCCGCTATGAAACGGGGACGGGTGCGTATTTTCCTCCATTAGTCGGGTGCGGGGTGGAGGAGGCAAAATCCGCCTCCTTCGACCCGCCCCGTTGTCATGTCTAAGTACAGTAGATCCTATTTAATCCTGGAGTAAAAAATGAATGAGTTGACCGACTCAGCAATTTATTAGTAAAAAAAAGAGTAGTGAGCAATTTTAAAAATAAAAAAAATGTCCCGGACTATTTGTCTCTAAAACAAAGCGATTAAAAATCAAATATTACAAATTAATTACCAAAATATAAATAAATATTTACACATCACCGTCTTCTTTGATACGTCGATTCTTCACTTGGTTGTTAGAAACTTCAAAACTATTTCGCTTTGATTCTGTCTTCCGATTCGCATACCATACATTCGATTGCTGCACCGTTCGATTTCTCTTTCTTTGTATCCACTTTTGCAACCTCTTCGCGTTTCGCTCGCCAATCATGGCCAAAGGCGTAATATACGACGACGAAGAAGGTGAACCCTATAAATTCCCTCATAGAATATTATTTTCACCTTCTAAGTGCTTCTTATTGGAACCCTAACTTTTTCGATTTTTGTTTATAAAAATTTTCGGTTATTATTCTATGGATGCAGATGACGTTGAACTCGATATGGATGAGAGGGAGCCCGTTGACGGCGAAGATTTGGAAGAAGGTCGCGATATGGATGACGATGATGAGGATGAAGAAGAGGGTATGAACTTTGATTGAGTCCAAATTTATGTACTTTGTGCTAAGATTTTTTGTTTTTTGGGTTCTTTTTCTTACTTTATCGTTCTCATTGGTGGCGGCGTTTTTGGGGATTTTGAAGAACACTAGGGTTTCGACTTTCAAATTAGGGTTTTCTCATGTTGCATTGTTTGATGTTTGTACGACTTATGTCATTGTGGTAAGTGCTGGTTGTTTTTGTTAGCCTGGTGATGCAAGTTTGGCAATGAAAACAAATTTCCAACTATGGATTTGACTATGTTGGATTTTTCTTAGGATTAGATTTGTTACATAGAGCTATGAAAGGTGAAACCTAAGTTATATATACTGTTTAAATATTAGTTAGGTAAGTGGGAATTTGTGGGAAACCATGGTATGAATTAGCACCTATCTTAGTTAAAATGGTGGAAAGTCAGCTTACGTGGTTTGAGCATGAAGTTTGGAGACCTGTAGATTATATAGTAAGCAAAGTAGATTAAATGGAGGGTAGTCAAACTACTAGAGGCAGAAGAAGACTTAGAGATTAATGAGTTGAACATAGATATGATATATGACAGAATATTATATCATTTGATCCATGTAGCCGGCCTTACTCTGTGGCATAAGGCTTGGTTGTTGTTCACAGTGTGAATTTTTATATCCTTTTTTGTCGTTTGATGGTAGAGATAAGATGAAATAGCAATACATATGGGTTTCCTGTTTCCCTCGCTGTCTTCGAAGTTCAGAGGTGTGTCCGAGCTGGGGGCCATACTCCAATGAACTGAGGTTGATAGTCTGCAGGTTGCTGTTTGGCAGTTCCAATATGGAAAGGAAAGAATGATGCTTATTTTCGAGTTGTGTTTTATTTATTTAGTTAGTTCAAATGACAGTGGATTTTTACTGTTTGGTCCCTGTGATTTTTGATTAAGAGTTTGCATCCTTTAACTTCTGTTTTTCTGTTTCTGATGCTTAATATTGTTCATTTTGTTTTTGCTGTTATATGAATGTACTTTTTTCATGGTTTCTTATTGCGTAGAATGTGGAGCTAGTCTTGTACATGGAATCATCTCTAGATGGGGTTTATTTGATGCTATCTTATTGTGCTGATATTCTTTTTTCTTCCCCCCTCACTTCAGAAGGGCAGGATGAATATGAAAAGGATGGATTTATAGTTGATGACATTGAGGAAGAAGAGGAGCAGGATGAAGAAGAGAGAGCAGACAGTGATGAAGACCGTCAGAAGAAGAAGAAGAGGAAGAAAAAGTTGATTCTTTATCCTTTACGTGTTTTTTATGCCTCTTCTTGTGGTTGGAATTAATAAACTTTTATGTTCAGAAAACAAAGAAAAATGCTTGATAATATGTAATATAGTTTTTTTTAATTAATCTAGATAAGTTGTGTTTGTAATACATATTTGGTAATCTCTCTTGCATTGCATCAGTAGCGGGTAACTTTTTCTCTTATGAATTTTTTAAAATGTCTTTCATACTATTAATAAATTTTTGTTCTACTATTTATAAAAGCATGCCATGCATGTTAATAGCAATGCACATGGTCTGGAATCTGCCCGTGGTCTTATTTTTTCCCTATCCCTGTGGGGGCAAGTGGACATATGATTGAAGGAAGTTGGATGTTTATTTGCATATGTACTTCTGTTTAAAATTGTGAAACATACACGACGCAAACATCTTTAATTTAAATATTTTGACAAATTTATTCCTGCTGTTTTAGGGAGGAGTATGTCCTTGATGAGGATGATTACGAGTTGCTGGAGGACAATAATATCAATATTCATCGTCGAAAGGTTTTATAATTTGGATTTATTTTTCGTTTTTTTATTAATGTTGGCCTTTAGTTGGTAAATACCAATCTCAATACACAACTTATATTGAAAATAATTTTCTCGAATTTATCAGGAGAGCAAAAAGTTCAAGCGACTGAAAAAGGGCCAGAGGGATACTGAGGAGGGGCACTATGGACAATCTGACGAAGAGGAGTTTTTTGGAACTGGTAAAGTTGGGCGAACTGCTGAGGAGAAGCTTAAACGCAGTTTATTTGGCGATGATGAAGGTATGTCCGAATCGTGGTTTGTGTTTTTTGGTTTTTTATTGACATCATTTGGCAGTTGGTGAAAATTACTTCTAGCTCAATGCATTATATAGATATCACTTTGGAAGATAAGCTATATGTTTGGAATTGTTTACCGAAGAACATCCTTATCCGAATGAGTTTGATTTGAACAGTGTAGCATTTGAACATGAAATTACTAAAACAAAGTTCGTTTCGAAACGCATTGTTGAAATTTTATGCTGAAAAATGCACCAAAAAAACAAACGTGTTTTTCTTTATATGAGTTACAGGACCTCATCTCGAAGACATTGCTGAAGAGGAGGATCAAGGAGAAGAGGAGGAGGATGCCGACATTGGAGAAGAAGATGAAATGGCCGACTTCATTG
The DNA here is from genome assembly GCA_037974735.1 of Cicer chorassanicum. Taxonomy (NCBI): domain Eukaryota; kingdom Viridiplantae; phylum Streptophyta; class Magnoliopsida; order Fabales; family Fabaceae; genus Cicer; species Cicer chorassanicum. The sequence goes on along the minus strand of JBBPBP010000003.1, from coordinate 49,085,514 downwards.
TGGACGAAGAAGAAGTTGATGAGAACGGAGCTCCTGTGAGGTATTTGAAATGCATGCTGTATTCTCTATCATTAAGAATCTTATTATTTGATCTAATGTTCTGTTACTGCAATTATATGTAGGTACAAGAAGCCGAAGGGGGTGAAAAGGCCTAGGCAGGCACCAGGAGTCTCGTCCTCAGCTTTACAAGAAGCTCAAGAATTATTTGGTGATGTTGATGAGTTGCTTGAGGCTCGCAATCAAAGTCGAGAATTGAATGACTATAGAGAGACTAGACTTGAAGATGAATTTGAGCCTATTGTTCTTGCTGAGAAATATATGACACCGAAGGATGACCGGATTAGGGAGCTCGATATTCCAGAGAGAATGCAGGTCTTCTGGGATTTCTGTGGAAATAGACAAAAATTTCTCAATTAATTAGGCGCTTTCTTGCAAGATGAGCTGTTTTTTTTTGTTTTTCTTGTAGATAACGGAGGAGAGTACTGGTGCCCCTTCACTGGATGGTAGTATAGATGAAGAGAGTCAGTGGATAGTTAGTCAACTTAAAAATGGGGCAGTTCCTTGGATTCGCAAGAAAGATTCAAGCTCCCAAAATAATGGGGAGGAGCTACCAATTGACAAGGATGATATCGTCAGATTTTTGGAACTGTATCATGTGCAAAAATTAGATGTCAGTATCATCTGATCCTGGGATTTACATCTGTAGTTAATACTATATATTATATTATCCCCATTTTGCTAATCTATAATTTCTTGTCCTTTAGATTCCTTTTATTTCCATGTACCGAAAGGAGGAGTGTTTAAGCTTATTGAAAGACCTTGAGCGACCTGAAGCTGGTGACGAGACTTGGGATAAGAATAACAAGACACCTACTCTAAAATGGCACAAGGTCTGTTATGATTTATTTTTGTGACTTTTATTTTGCAAATATATTGATATATTGTTTGATACTGATAGCATGATAAAAACTCTGCAAATTGATTCCTTGTGCACTGTTTAGATACTTTGGGCTCTACAGGACCTGGACAGGAAGTGGTTACTTCTTCAGAAGCGGAAGAGTGCCCTCCAATTATACTACAATAAACGGTTTGAAGAAGAGTCTCGTCGCGTCTATGATGAAACAAGACTAAACTTGAATAGGCAATTGTTTGAATCAGTTATGAGATCACTGAAAGAGGCAGAATCAGAGAGGGAGGTTGATGATGTTGACTCCAAATTCAACTTGCATTTCCCACCAGGTGAAGCTGGTGTTGATGAAGGACAATACAAAAGGCCTAAACGGAAGTCAATGTATAGCTCTTTCAGCAAGGCAGGTCTGTGGGAGGTTGCAAGCAGGTTTGGGTGTAGTTCTGAGCAACTCGGATTATGTCTATCTCTAGTTCAGCTGGTAAGAGAGCTTGAATTTAGAACTGCTTTTTGTTTTGACCCTAAACTAAAGGTTTTGTTTTGTCTGCCCTCTTGGCACAGCAAGAGTTGGAAGATCCAAAGGAAACACCAGAAGAGGTGGCTTCTAACTTCACATGTGCTATGTATGATACTCCCGAAGAAGTACTTAAATGTGCTAGACACATGGTATGTATCTGTAAGACTGTAACTTTGTTCATAATCATTAAAATGTATCCTTTGTTTGATTATATGGTTATTTTTTTGTTTCAGGCAGCTGTTGAGATAAGTTGTGAGCCTAGCATAAAGAAACATGTTAGAAGCCACTTTATTGACCATGCTGTGGTGTCAACCTGCCCTACTGCTGATGGAAATATAACCATAGATTCGTTCCATCAGTTTTTTGGGGTGAAGTGGCTGCGGGAGAAGCCTTTGTCTAAATTTGAGGATGCCCAATGGCTCCTTATACAGAAGGCAGAAGAGGAAAAACTCATTCAAGTTACTATTAAGCTTCCTGAAGAGTATCTAAATAAGTTAATAGACCAATTCAATGAGTATTACGTTAGTGATAGTGTTAGCAGATCTGCTCAACTGTGGAATGAACAAAGGAAGCTGATATTGCATGATGCAATCTTTCGATTTCTTTTACCATCAATGGAAAAAGAAGCAAGAGGCGTCTTAGCAAGCAAAGCAAAGCATTGGTTACTTATGGAGTATGGGAAGGCCTTGTGGAGTAAGGTTTCTGTGGGGCCTTATCAACAGAAGGAAAATGATCTTAGCTCAGATGATGAGGCTGCTCCTAGGGTTATGGCCTGCTCTTGGGGCCCTGGAAAGCCACAAACAACTTTTGTTATGTTAGATTCATCTGGAGAAGTGCAAGATGTGCTATACACTGGGTCACTTACTTTAAGGTCACAAAGCACCAGTGACCAACAAAGGAAGAAGAATGACCAGGAACGTGTGTTGAAGTTTATGACAGATCACCAACCACATGTTGTTGTTTTAGGAGCAGTTAACTTGTCTTGCACTCGTTTGAAGGAAGATATATACGAGGTTGACATCTTGGTTTATATGTTTACATTCTATATTTCGGTGAATTTTGTGATGCAATACCTATACCTATAATTTTAGGAATTGTTGTTTCTGTTTCCATATAATTCACCTTATCAAACATGGAAATGATATTGATCAGTTCAGTTGTCAATCTTATTCCTATTCCCATATTCATCCCCTTTCCATTATGTTCCCTCTAATCTATCTTTCACCTACTAGTAGTTTGTTTTACTCAACATACCTGATTTTTCTCCAGCACTCGATTTCAACATCTGAAACATCATATAGGACTACTTCATACAATATTTCTGTATTGAATTTTGGAATAATTTTTTGGTTAGTCGGAATTGGTATAAATTTATTTGATGAATAAAATCAGCACATTTACTTTTTTCTGGGTAACGCGTGATAGTTACTGTTAAGCTGTAAAAAAAATGGTCTGGTCATGGTGTCATCAGTCTGAATTATTATTATTTTTTTGGATACGATGTGTCATATATATTGTGGGTCTCATCTGTTGGTTTGCTTTTCTTCTATTAGGTTATTTTCAAGATGGTCGAGGAAAACCCTAGAGATGTTGGGCATGAAATGGATGGGCTCAGCATTGTGTATGGGGATGAATCTTTGCCCCGTCTTTATGAAAATTCTCGAATTTCCTCTGAACAGCTTCCTTCGCAGCAGCTAGGTAAATATTGTGTTGGGTGTACGCCGACCCTCTTTAATGAATGAATCCTATAATTTATCCTACTACTGTTACTTTGACAGGTATAGTGAGGCGGGCTGTTGCTCTTGGTCGATATCTCCAGAACCCATTGGCAATGGTTGCGACATTGTGTGGACCCAGAAAGGAAATACTATCATGGAAACTGAGCCCTTTGGAGAGTTTTCTCAACCCAGATGATAAATTTGGGATGGTTGAGCAGGTTATGGTAGATGTGACCAATCAGGTCGGCTTAGACATCAATTTAGCAATAAGTCATGAATGGTTATTTGCTCCGTTACAATTTATTTCGGGGCTTGGTCCACGGAAAGCTGCGTTCTTGCAGAGATCGCTGGTAAGAGCTGGTGCAATTTTTACTCGGAAAGATTTTTTGACTGAACATAAACTTGGTAAAAAAGTGTTTGTCAACGCGGTTGGTTTCTTGCGTGTCCGGCGAAGTGGATTGGCCGCTAGCAGCAGCCAATTTATTGATTTGCTGGATGATACACGAATTCATCCAGAATCTTATATTCTTGCCCAGGAGTTGGCCAAAGATGTGTATGAGGAAGATGGCACAGGTGATGCAAATGATGATGATGATGCACTGGAGATGGCCATAGAACATGTGAGAGATCGACCTAGTTATTTGAAAAACCTGGATGTGGAGGAATATGCTGCTGGCAAAGAGCGTCAAGACAAAATTGAAACTTTCTATGATATAAAAAGAGAATTGATTCAAGGTTTTCAGGATTGGCGTAAGCAATATGAAGAACCAAGTCAGGATGAGGAGTTTTATATGATTTCAGGTGAGACTGAAGAGACTCTTGCTGAAGGTAAAATGGTCCAAGTAACAGTTCGCAGACTGCAAGCCCAAAAAGCAATATGTGGGCTTGAATCAGGAATGACTGGAATCCTTATGAAAGAAGACTATACTGATGACTGGAGAGATATAATAGAATTATCTGATAGGCTACATGAAGGTGACATGCTCACTTGTAAAATCAAGTCAATCCAAAAGAACAGGTATCAAGTCTTCCTTGTTTGTAAAGATAGTGAAATGAGAAGTGATCGGTTGCAGAATAACCATGATCTTGATCCATATTACCACGAAGACCGGAGCTGCTTACCGAGTGAGCAAGACAAAACTCGGAAAGAAAAGGAGCTTGCAAAGAAGCATTTCAAGCCAAGGATGATTGTTCATCCACGCTTTCAAAACATAACTGCAGATGAAGCAATCGAGGTTTGCTTTTTAGTAACTTTATGTTATATCTGGCGTTCTATTGACCTGTTTTTTAGATTTGCTATATTTTCCGAAGTTGTGAATTTTTTTTTATTCTGTGTATGCACTTGGGGACCTATCTGGGCAAGATAGCACTGATCCTTGGTTACATGAAGTTTATTTGATTGATAATTGACTCCTAGACTTCAATGGGTTGAGTCACCACTGTTTGTATCCTAATATTCTTTGGATACTTCCAACAGATTGGTAATTTTTGTAATATTGTTTTGGAGGTAACTACTTCCAATAGATTTACGGAATTTTGAGGAAGATGCATACAGATGCCACCCAGGACCTTTGTATTATTTCCCTAGATACTAGATATATCTGACTGTGCAATGTCAACATGAGAGGCCTTTCTTGTTGGCTCCTTAGTAATAATTATTTTATGAGGAATGCTAGCAATACATTTTTTGACATGCTCTTTCCAATATGAATTTGTATTGGTCTCATTTAATCAGATACACCTCATATTTGGTGGGAACCTACATCAATTTTACCCAATAATAAGAAGCATGTTCAAAAGAGTATTTGCTAGTATTCCTCTTCTATTATTCTCACTTATTTATTGCCTGTATTGAAGAATAAGCTGCCATATTTCTGAAATAATGAATTTTCTTCTCTTGAATCTTGGTAATTAGATGTCATAGATTCGAATAAATCATTGTAGTTCTAGTTTCTAAAGATGTTGTATGTTTTTTATGTGAGAACTATTATTAATATATTAGTGAGTAAACATGAAAAAAAAGTAGTAAAATTTAGGGAAAATATTTGTACAATATTAAGTTTTGGTATTAAAAACTATCTTCCAAGCAGCATGTACTAATTATAAGGAAAAAGGATATGTTGGATTTGTGTTTAATGATTGATGAGGTGCATGCTTAACTTTACCTCTCTTTATACAGTATTTGTCGGACAAGGATCCTGGAGAAAGTATTTTCCGTCCTAGTTCCCGTGGTCCTTCATACCTTACTTTGACTCTTAAAATTCACGATGGAGTATATGCCCACAAGGATATAGTTGAAGGTGGGAAGGAAAAAAAGGACATCGCAAGCTTACTTCGAATTGGAAAGACACTAAAAATTGGGGAGGACACTTTTGAAGATTTAGATGAGGTAAGGTATTCCTCTGGCGTTCTGGAATCCTGGATTCCTTTTTTGTGACTCAATGATTTACTCTTTCCTATTCATTATTGCTTAGGTTATGGACCGTTATGTTGATCCCTTGGTGACTCACTTAAAAACAATGTTAAACTATCGCAAGTTCAAGAAGGGTACAAAAACAGAAGTTGATGAACTTTTGAGGATTGAAAAGGCTGAGTATCCCATGCGCATAGTCTATAGTTTTGGCATCTGTCATGAACATCCTGGCACATTTATATTGACTTTTATAAGAAGTACAAATCCTCACCATGAGTACATTGGTCTTTACCCCAAAGGATTCAGGTTCCGCAAAAAGATGTTTGAGGATATTGACCGGCTTGTGTCATATTTTCAAAGGCACATTGACGATCCACAAAATGATTCAGCACCTTCCATTAGATCTGTAGCTGCAATGGTACCAATGCGAAGCCCTGCAACTGGTGGTTCATCAGGGGCATCTGTGGGTAGTGGCTGGGGTGGTTCAAACAGCGAGGGTGGCTGGAGAGGTCACTCTCACGATAGAGATCGATCTTCTACTCCTGGTTCCAGGACAGGTACATCAAATTTTGAAACAGATCTCCTTTGTTGGTTTTACTGTATTATAGTGAAAATAGTTGGGTGACGTGAATTTAAATTAGTTTTTTTGTTTGGATATCATCTGCTAGTATAGTATCTGGTTTTAAATGTGATAGTTATCGTGAATCTTCTCATGTTATTGACATGTTTATTGGTTTCCTCATCTCTGCATTTTGTTAGTTCTACCTTGTTCTCCTTGTTTGCAGTTCACGTGTCATCCAACTAATTGCTTTAACTTTTCATTTTTCCAGTTCTTTTTATACAAACTTTTACTATGCCCTTGTTTCTTCATTTTTACAGGACGGTCTGATTACAGAAACAATGGGAATCGAGATGAACACCCTAGTGGAGTGCCTCGTCCATATGGTGGAGGACGAGGCCGTGGTCGTGGTTCTTATAACAATAGCAGTAGAGGACACAACTCCAATAGTGAAAGGCAGGACTCTGGTTACGGTACGACCAGATGGGGATCCGCCCCGAAAGATGGGGATGATGGTTTAAGCAATTTTCCAGGGGCTAAGGTTCAAAATTCCCCTGGAAGGGAAGCATTTCCTGGTGGTTGGGGTGGAGGTGGAGCTAGTACTAGTGACAACAACGCGGGCTGGGGACGTGGGAGTGGTGGTACTGGTCCGAGCGATGCTGAACATGGAAACTCTGGCTGGGGAACTGGATCCAAGAGAAATTCCGACAATGGATGGTCTGGTGGAAGCTCTGGTCGGTGAACTCTCAAAACATGGTTTAGCTTACAGGGATTGTAGTCTGATCCCAAGTCAAATTCGACTGACTTGTGTAATTCACCTTTTCCCTCTTAAATGAATGATACATGGTAGTTTCTTTTTTTGGGATGAGATGAATATATTTATTTGAACATGGATTCCTGGGTGGGATTTGTCATTTGAGAAGCGCCACGTTTGTTCATAACTATATCGGATGCAAATCCTGGATTAACCGTTGCTGAAATTTGCATGGCCATTAACTGCTCTAGCTTTGTTGGAGTGCTAGAGGAGGAAGGAACAAATCATTAGCTGTCCAAGGGAGTCCACATAACATTGACAATAGTAAAAAAAATGGAGTAATTCTCTTAAGGTAGACCCTTGATATGTAGGTGAGTGCGATTTGGTCCTAAAAATTAAGAAATTGACCATAGTATCAATGAAATTTTTATTTTTTTTTGTCAAACAATGAAGTTTTAAATTATAAGAGTAATGTGCCACATGTAAGAACGAATCTTTTACAAGAAGACTTTTTTTTTTTAGTTTTCTTAATATTATTGTATCTAACTCTCTTTGCAAATGCAATTGTTACTTTTTTGTTTCAATTTTTTTTTTTTGACTTTATCTCTAGAGTGAAGTGTCACTTCCCTAACATTGTCATTTAAAAGATTCATATCAATGGATCAAAAGGTTCACAGCCATATTTCTCTAATATACTTCATCACAAACAAAAACAGAATAAACAATTAAATATATAGGTAAATAGAGAAATAAAGAAAGGAAGATGTTACTTAAATAGAGGAAACTAAAGAATGGAAGATGATACTAAAAAAAGAATCATACTTTCATATTTTCAAAAAGTAGAGGAAAATAATAGATTTAACATTGTACTTGATTCTTTTGAATATATTATCTTTTTCTTTTAGTTCATATACAACAAAGTTTGATTTTTGTGTTTGCAAATATATTATTTTTTGCTTTTAGCCTTTGTTTTTATTTTAGTTCCTTTAAAATATGTTTATATTGAAATTAATTTTTAAAATAGGTAGAATATTTAATTTAATTTTAGTTCCTCTAATATAAATATATAAGAATTAAAATAGATATTACAAAAAATATAATAACAAAAAAAATGTGAAATGGTTATTATTTATTTATTTATTAAATAAAATTATTTTTAAATTTTGTTAGAAATATATTCTTGGCTTAAATGTAGTTTTAGTCGCCCTATTTTAACTGATACGCAATTTTGGTCCCCCAATTTTAACTTATTCGTAATTTTGGTCCCTCTATTTCTACTTTCTCAATTTTGGTCCCTTTATTTCTTAAAATTGAGACATTTTGTCAATCTAATAGATCGCATACTTTTTTTAATAAAATTTAATGGATTACATTTAAAAATTATATATAACATTAAGAAAATATTAGATATTTATTTTTTAAAAAATATTTTTTATTATGAAAAACTATTTAAAAAATAGTTTTTATTATTTAAAACTAATTAATTCTAAAAATATTTTTATTTATTATTATTTTTAAACTGATTTCAAAATTTATTATTTTAAAATTTTTTTTTG
>JBBPBP010000003.1:49063735-49076651 GCA_037974735.1 Cicer chorassanicum | reverse complement strand
CTATTTTTAGATTTAATTAGTTTTAAAATAATTAAAAACTATTAAGTATCTTTTTATAATAAAAAAAATATTTTTTAAATAAATATCTAATATTTTTTAATGTTATATATTTTTTAAATGTAATCAATTAAATTTTATTAAAAAAAATATGTGATACATTAGATTTACAAAATGTCTCAATTTTAAGAAATAGAGTGATCAAAATTGAGAAATTAAAAATAGAAGGACCAAAATTGCGAAATTAGATTGAGGACCAAAATTACGCATCAATTAAAACAAGATAAGAGGACTAAAATTACGAATCAGTTAAAATAAAAGGAATAAAATTGCATTTAAGTCTGTATTCTTTTATTACATTCTTTCAATTGGTCGAGTACATATGAATTCCACAATTTATTTATGATCCATATAACTTGATAAGTCATTTAAATTTCAATCAACAAATAAAATTATATTAAAATACATATATTAGAGAGGATAATTTTGGACGTATGAATTCTTATACCATTCATTAGAGATAATAACCACAATAGTATAAAAAAACGTAATAAAAAAATTGGCAACAAAAATTAAACACAGTTGCCATGTGCAACTACATTTCTTTGCCGCTTAACAAAAACCACTGAATATATTTGCATACCATCGAGGGCTCATGGACAAGGTGAGAAATTCAATGACAATATCAATCATAAAAAAGAAGATTTGAATTGTGATCTCTTTTTAAAATTATGATTCTTGTGCTTAATTAAAATTAACTCAAGATCAATTTTGATTGAAACAAAATGTCCATAATTTTTTGAATATGTTAGAAGTAAATAAAAGAGATTTGTTTTAAGTGAAATGTGATTTGTGCGTGCAAATAATTAAAGATAAGGGATAGAAATATTATACACAAAAAATATACCGGTTCACCCAACTTGGACTAGTCCAATCCTTACAACTATGAGATTTTTACTATGTGCTTCAGAAACAAAATATTATCCTTCACACATTTGCTCTTGATCACACCTTGATCAATTATAATATTCACCTTTCAACCTAGAAAGGATTTTTATAGTCACCTTTCAAACTTGAAAGAATTTTCATAGTCACATTTCAATCTAGAATTGTTTTTTTACAAACACACTCAATCTAACATAAAAGATAGATTTGAGTTATAAATGATCTATATGATAAAAGTGTTTGACATCTAGTGATTGTCAACTCTTTATTTGAGATAAATAAAGACAAAATAAGTAAATGATGATCCATATATATAGTGAAGAAAGTTGGAGTTTGCTTGAAGAGTTTTTGATTTGTTCTTACTTGAACAAATGTTGGTAGATTGCAAATTGAACTCCTACCTTAATCTTCCAAGTGTTCTTCAATTTATAGATGAAAAGATGCTTTGAATATTCAGTTTAAACTTAATATATATGTTAAACACGTCAGCCAAGTGTCAGATCTGTTTTAAAACAGTTAAACACATATTTATATTGTTGTCAAAAACATTCTTGACAAATCCATAATGTTCTTGCTTTTGGTTCTGATGGAAAACGTAAATAGGCTGTGAAATGTCAATCATTTAGCTTAAAAGCATGCCGAGCTTTTCTGCAAAAAGATGCAACAGTGTACTCATGTCCTTATTGTCCTTACTCACAACTCATTAATCTAGAGATCAATTTGGTAATCAATCTGGAGGTTGTTTTCCTCCTTTGGGCCTTCAGCTCGAGTTTTAGGCTTGACCACTGGTTTGAATAGTCTTCATACTCTTTAACTTGTGGTTTAGACTGTGGAAAATGATCTATCTTGACTTTTTCTTAAATAAGGAATAATCAAAATGTTCTTCTGATCAATCTGTCATCAATTTAGAAATCAATATGAGTTTCATTTTGCAGAAGATTCTGCATGTTTGTTTTTGCAAATAGACCTTTAAATCTTGACTTTTAAATGCTCATTAAATGAAGGAAAGCCTATGTGCGAAATGCCGACTAATTTACTTCATGATGCCATTCCAAAAATATTCTTTTTGTCAATTGTTCTTTAATAGAACAACCATAACATTTTGATGAATGTTCTTCCTGAAGGCGCAAACGCGAGAAGGGGAGTTGAATTGTGTTTGGCAAAGTTGACAACTTTTTGATAATTTATAAATAATTAAAAAATTAGTTTGGTTTTAGTGATTTACTTGGAGTAGAAGCAATCAGATTCAAATGCAACAAACAATGAAAGCATAAATAATTTGACACATAGTTTTATCCTGGTTCACCATTAACTTGGCTACATCCAGTCCCCTCATTCAGAAGGATTTGATCCACTAATTCAAATACCTTGAATTACAAAGCACCTGACCCTTCAAGTTAGTCTTCCCAAACAGCATGACAACCCAAAACTTTTGAGGAACTAACCACCTTAACCCTACAAGCCAAGTCTTCTCCTAACAACTTGACAAACCCATATTGAAGAATGAACTAAATCACTATCGGGTTGAATACAAAAGATTTGAACACGAGTAGTTGTTTCTAACAAAGCTGATAATAATAATAATAACTCTCACACGCTAAGAAAAGAACACTTAGAAAATATTTCTAACCTGAACAAGTGTTTCTCTCTTTGAACTCTAAGATGAATTGAGAACTTTGAGCTTGAGTTACTCTTTTCTTTTTTTCGATGTTTTTCTCCTTTAGCCTTGAATGTCTATTTATAGTGAAAATTTGGGCTTCAATTTAATACTTGTTTAATTCTGAAGGATGCTCTTGTTCAGATTGAGTTTGTAAATTTTTCAAATTTATTCTGTTTCTATTTTGTGTATGTTGAGTTTATAATTTCTTTAGATTGATTCTGTTCTTATTTTGTGTAGATTGAATTTGTAAATTTTTCAAATAAAATCTTCTTCAAATCTTAATCAAATATTCTTCAAATCTTGACCATATCTTTTTTTCAACTTGGTCAAAGATTTTCTTCAATTATAAATATGAACCAAATCTTATTTTAGATTTTCTTCAATTATAAATTTGAATCAAATCTTATTTTAGATTTTCATCAATTATAATTTGGAATTAAATCTTATTTTAGATTTTCTTTAATTATAAATTTGAATCAAATCTTATTTTAGATTTTATTCAAAAACATGAATCTTCTCTCATACTCTTTGAAATCAAATATATTATTTTCATAAAATACTTTTGTTAACATCAAAACTCTAAATGTAAAACCAACTTGGTACCAACATTTCCATCATTCTTTAAACAAATGACTGAATAAATGACTTAATCTTGAAATTGTTTCTTCTTCAAAGTTGATTCTTGTTATTTTGTTGAACTGATGTAAATATTTCTGAGTGCAATGAATTTGTTCATCACAAGAACATTATTTCATGACAATTGAGAATGTTGTCTTTTATATAAGAGGATAAATCTTTTGTTGAAGTAATACTTCCTACAATTTCTCTTGGTGTTTCACATGTTGTGTCTTGTCCTCAAGTATCACTAAGATACTTTAGTATATATATGAATTTATTGAACACTTTTTTTATGAAGATGCAATAATCATTCTTTTGAATGATTGATATATGATATTACTTTTAAGATTTTTTCATTATTGCATAGATACTTATGCACTTGTTGATGTGAATGCTTCTTGCTTGTCCATTTATACAATTCATGTTTCTTAAATAAAACTCAAGTGCACTCATTAATAGATCGACATTTATAAAACTTAATCATTTATTTCGTAAAATTTATTGTCATTAAAACATATATAAAAAATATTTTAACCTCAAGAAGAAGTTGGATCCAAACTCAGAGTGCAAGGTATCGCTGCTAAGGACATGCTCCACAGCCAATTTCACTTCACACGGAGTTCGAATGTGATTGGTTGTAATCCTAGATAATTGGTCCAGTGAATTGCTTCCAGAAAAACTAAGGTGTTTTGTTTCATTTTTTTGAAAATACTTTCTAATAACTTCTTATTTTCATTTAAAAAATATTTTTTAAATATATTTTAATATTGTATAAATCTAAATATTATATAAAAGTAGTGCAATAAATATTAAAATATATATATATATATATATATATATATATATATATGAGATATCTTATTTATACTTTTTTTTTACATTATTATCTAATTAATTATGAATCCCTCCAATACGATATCATAGTTAAATTTATTATTGAATGAGTCTCCTTAATAACTCAACTTTTTCTTTCAATAATAATTCATTTACTATAGATATATATTAATATTTTTTTGGTAAGGTACACATGTGATCATTAAAAGATAAGAGAGTATTCGTAGAACAATTACCACTAATTAATCATTGGACTTTGTTTTTGCTCAATCGGAGTACCTATTAAGTATTTGTTCTAATTGGACTTTGTTTTTGCTCAACCGGAGTACCTATTAAGTATTTGTCTTAATTTAGACTAAGATCCAATTCGTCGATAATTATACATCTAGATCTATTATGAGAGAATTCAAGGTCCGATTCGCCAAACGGAATCCATCAAATCCCTATAACTTTTGCAAGAAGATTCTTTCTACTCTTACTCAATCTTATACTAACATGATGGTCAAAATCCTTGCACAAACTTACCACCATAACCCTAAGAGACGAGTTACACAACCACTATAGTTCGCTCATTGAGTTTAATCTAAATCAATATTATCTTGCGTGAGTAATGCACTCCTAAGACCGTTGTTAAATAGTTATTATTTACTACATTAATTATTTTTTATTTCTTTCTTCTCTATTTTTTCAAAAAATTATTTTATTTATTTATTTTATATAATTGATATTAATTTATTGAAAATATTTGTTGCGTATTTTATTTATCATCACTTATCTTTTATTAATTTATCTTTCTTATCATTTTTTATTTAATGTCACTAAAGATGTCCTTTTATTTTATTAGTTATTTATAATAATAAATTGAAAAGATCTTCTTTCAAACATAAAAAAAACTTGAAGATACTTTATAATTAATTAAATGAATTATAATTGTTGAAAAAGCCATATTCATATATATCACTAGTAGACACTAGCGATAGTGCAAGTTAAAAAGCCATGTTCTTAATATTACCAACTATGCCACCGCGTTTTCAGTTTGAAAACAAGTTTTTCATGTTTTCAATTTTTTCATTTTCTCTTCAAATATTCTCAATGAAAATGTTTTCAAAATTTTAATCAAACATGTTTTCTCCATCATCTGTTTTTAATGAAAATGAAAATGGAAAACACACCAAATAACCATGGTTCAAAGCTTCACCTTCTTCCACGTTGAACAAGGTTTAAACCAACCAACCTGCCTTTATGAAAATATTGAATCAATGCATTAACATCTAGTGTCTAATTTATTAATTTTTTTGTTTGACTTTTATCAATATCTAGTTCAATTGAAAACATCTATCATTAAAAATCATATTAAATGATGCAATAATACGTCCCTCCTACTAATTATTTAACAAATATCAACTAAATCTTATAAACGATTTATATTTGATCACAATTATTTAGGCATATAACCTCTAAAATTTTGATAATAAAGGTCTATCTACATAAATAGTGTCATTAATATTATTCACTTGTATAGTAGATTGAATAGTCAACTCACAACGTTGTTTGGATTATATTTTAACATTTCTTTATAATAATTCTAAAAAATGATCAAATTTAAAAGACTTAATACAATTAGAAGGTTAATAGTGCAACTAACGAAAATTGAGTTTGGTGGAATGAGGCAGACTTACATAATGTGGTGAATTTAAAGGTGCCACAGTTAATACCCACACGAGAAAAAAAAAGTTAATAGTGTATACTAAATAATTTAATGGACAATTCTCCAAAATGAGTAAAATTTAAATGGCTAAATGTATAATTTTATTTGATTAACGTCTACTGCTCATAAATATGAGTCACATGAATAAGTTTTTTTATCTAGTAAATACTTAGTTATTAACGTTACAAACCGATGAGATGACACGTTAACTCCCACTTAAGCAAATTTTATGGATGTTTTTTTTTATATTTTTTAAATTTTTGAATATTATCATGCGTTTTCAACTTAGTTATATACCAAGTCAACCAAAATCACATATTATCTTCTTGCATTCTCTCAAATCCATTCACCATCATCAATCTCAAAACACAACATTTTTGCGTTATCTTTTTCGTTCAATCGTTTACAAATAATTTCTCTATGTTGCAATGCGTTTTAATGGGTGCAAAGACAAAATAATGTTGAAAATAAAGTATTTGGTTATTTTGAATTTATTAAAAACACTTTAAAAGTAAAATATGAATTTTCGAGCAAATTCTCTTCCTCTCTCACTCATCGTTGATTACTATTTCAGTCATTTCCGTTTATTAATTTTAAGGAACAAAAAAATTAAATAAACATGTAACAAATGCAATCCAAAACTTAGTAAAAAAAATTAAAAAAATAATTCTAATCTTTAAAGCAAATTTTCATATGTTTGTTTTGCATTTTTTTTTTGAAGATTCACACATATAACATGAGTTATTAACATTGTGCCTTTATAATTGATTCAATAAATTAAACAAACAAACTTTTAACACATAACAAATAAACAAATTAACTAAATAAACTGTTAACACAAACAAATTAAAAAGTTTATAAACTAAACACATATAATTTAATCAAATAAATTTTTAAATTAATTCAATAAATTATAAGTTTACTTATCGGTGTTACCAAACATATGCATAATTAAACAACTAACTTACGTTTAAAACCATCAAGAATTAACTTAAACAACTACATTAATAACCATTACATTATCGATCCATAATGCAATTGACAACATCATCAAAAACCACATGACAACAAGATAATATTTTTGTTGTTTTTGCTTGAATCTTGTTCACAATGTTCACCAAAACTTCTCTCAATCGAGTTTGTTATTTCATTGCAACTTCAACTTTATCCATAAGCTTCAACATAAGTGCATTGTGTTCTTCCATAACCTTTGATTATTGCCTTTGTGATATTATCAATCGATCAATCTCGACTATAAGTTCATCTTCATTTTTCAATATTTCATTTTTATTCCAGCAACAACAACACCTTTAGTAACAAACATGTCTGGAGCTTCATCACACCATAGAAGATAGGAATAACAACACTTTTTCTGAAACAAAATATCTCAAATCATTAATGGGAGAAGAAGCTATGATAGAAATAAAAACAATGGTAGAATCAAAACAAAGTAATTTAAGTTTTTCTTAGTAAAATCCCCCAAACACAACAAAACAAAGATTTTTTTTTTTAAATGCATATTTGAACATTACCTTCAAAATCGGACAACCAAAGAAAAGTCGATCCGTATTTGCACCAGTACTTGAAATCCTTATCACAGTTTTTCTCCCGCATAAACAAAAAGGAATTGGACAATTTTCCTCAATACATTCATTAAGTTCTGAATTACCAATATAACTTTTTCCTTTCATAAATGAAGTAAATTGAGAACCACCATCCATCTTTTTCATATCGTTTTCGCAAATATAGTTCATTTTTTTTAAAAAAGGAATAAAGGTGGAAGAAAAAATCAATGGAGGAAGGAAATAAAATTGGAGAAGAAGACTTTGCAACTGAGTTTGATGATCGAAGAAAGGAAGAAGACTAACGCAAAAATAAAACAAAAATGTTGTAGTTTAGGGACTCTGAATGAGTGTGAGAGAATGCAAAAACGTCTATAAAATTTACGAACTAATGTGCCATTTATAACACTATTAGTTAAAAACCATTTATAACACTATTAGATAAAAAATTTAATAGAAGGAATAACTTATTTAACTAAAAAAAAAATAGGAACTATTTTGAAAAGTGAAGACTAAATTGATACAAATTTAACAAAGTGATTATTTACCCCACCAAACTGGTTATTTACTCGTTTTTTACTGGAAAAATCGCATTGAAAAAACAGGACGGGAGAAGACAGGAAGGAACGGGTTATAATAAACGGGGCAACCCGAATAGAGAGAGTATAAAATCATCGTAATTCTTTTCTAGGGTTTTGAGGTGTTGTCTGTGCTTGTGTTGTTGGATCTACTACCCTTCTTACTAACATCACTATGACTGCTCAAACCAAAGAAGAGCTTCTTGCTACCCATCTCGAACAACAAAAGATCCATGTAATCCACACTACTCTTCTTCATCCTCTACTTTTTCATTTTCATTTTTTTTGATTAATCGTGGTGGATTCGTTGTTTGATATTGTGTATAATGTTTTTGAATTTTTTTTTAAGTAACTGTTAACCATTTTATGGCTTTGTGTATTGTGGTCTTTAGAGGATTGTGTATAATATAGTTAGGGTTTTAGATGTTACTGTATTTTATTAATTTTATGTGGTTTGCATGTTGTTTTTGACATCAGAGATTTTGGTATTGAATGATTGTGTCATGATTGAACCTTTTGTATCTTATACACTGAAAGCTTTATGAGTATTTACATGTTATATCTATTTTGTATTAGGAATTAGAGTCTATTTTCATATGAAGAATCGGAGTAGAACTTGTTTGTTAGAACACATGTATTTGTAATCCAGAGGAATTTAACCATTGTAGTACCAATGTAATTGTCTATTTATTTACTTTTTTGCAGCTTAATATGTTCTTATGATTACTATGTATTTATTGAAAACTTATTTTTGCTGAAGAACTTAATTGCTGTATTTTTCAATTGCATGTTTTATTACTGTATTTTCTAGTTTTGAACTTCTGAGTAATATCTTTTTGCAGCATGATGAGCCTGTAGTTGAGGATGATGATGATGACGAGGACGACGATGATGAGGATGACGATGATGAGGAAGATGACAATGCAGAAGGTGAGCTTGCAAATAAAGATTAATTTCTGTTGTGCTTGTGGCTTATCTTATTTTCCATTTGGCAAAGGTTGAGTAGTATTCCTCCATTAATTTGGTAGGAATTAGTACATAGTAAAAGGAATGCACGGCCAATTAGATTGGTTTTGCTTCGTTTGTTTAGTTCTACAAGTGCCCTATTTTTAATCTCAAATGGTCGCCTGCAAATATTATTCGGTATTTTTTATTTTTATTCTTTCATTTGGGGTATTAATTTACAAAGTGGTAAATGGTAATCATTGTTCACAAAGTTGTAAAATTTTATTCTTCATTAAAATGTTCAACATTGGGATCAGTACAAATGTGATGTTTTGCTTGATTTGATAGTACACATTGAAGTCAAACCAGAGTTCCTTCTCCGCTGGTCTGTATTTAGATCTGAGTTGAGAGTTGTGATAAATCATACCAGTGTCATAAATTGGTTGTGTGAATTTTGCAGACCAGATTAGATATTCCGTATGACTGCTTAATACTGCTATTGTTACATGAATTGAAGCTATGATGATGGACAACAAACATGATTTTTTTCTTCTATTGCAGGTCATGACATTGATGCATCTGGCAGGTCGAAACAGACCCGAAGTGAAAAGAAGAGTCGTAAGGCAATGCTGAAACTTGGAATGAAACCAGTTACTGGTGTCAGCCGTGTGACAGTCAAGAAGAGCAAGAATGTTAGCATTTGACACATTTTTTAGCGGTTTTTCCAATGTATCACTATAGTATTTAGTATTTTACAATTGAATTTGGCTTTCTTTTTGTTCAGATCTTGTTTGTCATCTCAAAACCTGACGTTTTTAAGAGCCCCACTGCCGACACCTACATTATATTCGGGGAAGCTAAGATTGAAGACTTGAGCTCACAGCTACAAACTCAGGCAGCAGAGCAGTTCAAGGCTCCTAATTTGAGCAACGTTGGAGCGAAACCAGAATCCTCCGGTGTTGCTCCAGAAGATGAGGATGTAGATGAGACTGGCGTAGATATAAAGGATATCGAGTTGGTGGTTACTCAAGCTGGTGTGCCAAGATCAAGAGCTGTGAAGGCTCTCAAAGCTGCCAATGGTGACATTGTTGCTGCTATTATGGAGCTAACTAATTAATGGTCAGAATTGGTACTACTTTAGATTTTGGAATGTGGAGCTATTTTTCTTTGCTGGTCAATTTTTCTTTGCTCTTGTTCGGTTTGAAATAGTTGTTTGCCTTTGTTCTATTTTCTGTGTAATTGCCCTCGCAAAAAGAAAAAAAATTAGACTTTTGCTTTAAAAGTTCTTGTTTAACACCAATGCCATGAATTACTGTTATAATTGTCAATCATTTAATATCTGTTATTAGTTCAAATTCATGGTCCTTTGAATTAATACCTTCATTGTATGGCTTACATTATTGTCAATCATTTATATGCGAAAATTCTTATTTAGCACCCTAGGTAGGTGTAATTAAGAAATGAATAGTGGTGAACCTAATTTCATGCATGGTCACTTACATAATCCTTTGTCCAAAAAGGTGGCTTTTACACAAAAATTGTGTTCTTCTAACCATCATACAAACGGTTTTCTTAACTAAATAATTGGAACCCATAATACAACTAACTAGGTGGACTTTTTAGTCACAGCATTAAAGCTTGAAAAATAGAGAATGTTTGGTAGCTGCTGCTTCTATAATTGCTTCTATTCCTTAAGTTACTATGTTATATATTCCCATGTATCACTCTCAGGTTGTATCTTTTTTGGTTTTTCAGGGATTATAAATTTATTCTCTTTACTCCAGATACATGTCTTTTTTAATGATTGTACATAATATCTTGTTATTTTATATAGTTTTCTTTACTTTAAGGTATACCTTAAATCTCTTCAAGAGCAAAGTAATAAGGATGCTTTAATAAATTTGCTGCTTTATACATCTCAGATTTAATATATTTTTAAATACCGAATTCTGAGAATTTTATCTGTGTGTTTGTTTTGCATTCATAATTGCATGCTTGTTCAAATTAATTAATGAATTTAGTATAATTTTTTTTCTTCTCTAATGTAAGAACTAATAGCTTCATTTTTCCCTGCCTTTTGGTTAAGTTAAATTCTTTCTTAGACCACAAGTTGCTTCTCTGATGGTTGAGGAATCCTAGAACCAAAAACCACCATTATATCATCAATGCATTCCAATTAAGTCTTAAACCTCGGTGTATCCATTCATTATTTACATTTCTTAAGCAAAGTTATTTCTTGTTTACACACCCATTCATAACTGTTACACTCAAATTTATACAGTCACTCTAAACTAAATTACTTTGTTCTTCTGAAAGCTTAGTAACATCTCTTATTCACTCAAGCTATTGTATATATTTGCTTTCTCTGAGGAATTCCAGAACCAATTTTTCTTGTAAGTATTTCCAATTTTTATTTTTATTTTTGTGTGTGCGCAATGATGTAAGTTTTCTTGTTTCTTTTGTATTTATATTTTACTTACGGTGTATGTGCAACAATACGATTTTTTATTTATAAATTTAAATGAAATTTAATTATCCTATTTATGTTTCTAAGTTTGCTATAATAAAAGTAGTTAAATATGATTATTAGTACATAAAAAAGTTGTTAATAAGAAAAATTAATTTGTGTCAAAAAAATGTGTAATACCAATAATATAAAAAGGTTAGTTTTTTTTTATAGGTAAAAAAAAAGTTAGCTTATTGAGTGGGTTTTTGTTTTTGCAAAAGTCATTTTATTAAACCTAAGGCATAAGCTATGCCCGCTCACTTCTTGTTAAGTGAGTTGGTTGTTTAAAACCTCATGACTCTTAATTATAACTATTTTTGTTCTTGTACTAATACTCTTTTCCTCATGTCTTAGAGTTCACCGTCCAATTCCCACAGAAATTATTTCAAGTGCATTTCTATTGAGGTCACATGCATATTTGACTTGGGAAATGGTTCTAGTAATTTCATTTAAACTATTTTAGTTACAATTTTATCATATTTTTTTCAATCATATATCATATTATTCTTTAAATATTTATACCTATATATAAAGTTGACGTATAATTTCGGTACAAATTTTTTCCTCCAACTTTTTACTTAAATCAAATTGTTTTGTTTACAATTTTACTATTGTTTACCTAATCAAATAACTATTTCTTTAAATAATCACATAAAATTTTGTAATTTGAGTTACCTTTATTACAAAACAGACCTACAAACTCGTTTGATAGAGATAAATACCAACTTTTGATGTAATTGTTTTTTTTTTTGTTTTTTTCAAATTTTATCATTCATTTATCTCAATTTAGGATCATCTTTTGAAATCATAAGAACTCTATCTAGCTATTGCACTAGTCCAAATTTTTTTTTAAAGGAAAAATAAATTAATAACACTAATTCAAAATACAAGAGCAGCAAAGATCAGAAAAATGTTACTACAACAAAGTTTTTACAATCAAGATATCATTAAGAACACCTCTACAATACACATGTCGTGATCTCAAGTGTACAACTTCTACGAGGTTAAGAAAAAAAATCTATATGTTTATGTTTAGATACGTTATCCCCTTATAATCTTGAGGGAGGTTATTAAGAGTAGTGATTCAATTTGTTAGTTAAGAATCAGTTAGTTTGTTGAAGCTGATTAACTCTTAGTTTTGTAGTTATTGTCTAATATATAGAGATAAGTCATTATATTACTTTTACTTTTTTTTTTTAATCAAAATGACTTTGAAAGTTTTTTATATTCTCAAGCATCCAAAATTGTTTTGATCATTTTTCCCCATATCCTCTAATTTTCAAAATTCAATTTCTATTATAATAATTCCGCTTAAATGGTTTATTCTTAAACTCTAAAATTTGTAATGTTTTTGCATATTTTTTTGGGGTCAAATTAGTACTTTCTTATGTGATAGTTCGTTTTACCATATTATATATATATATAAAACAGAAGTAACAAACTAAATATAAAGTGATAGTCCACACAATAATAAATATAATGTGATAATCCACACATACCACCTTAGCATTTTTTTAAATGAAAATGAAAAAAAAATTAACCAGTACACGTTTTTAAAATAAA
>JBBPBP010000003.1:49042612-49055098 GCA_037974735.1 Cicer chorassanicum | reverse complement strand
CATACCTCGATATTTTGAAATATCTACAGATGCACCAGTTTCATCTTTATCAACATATGTTCCGGAGCCCATGGGAGTTGCACTCTCCTTGCATTTTTCCATGTCAAATCGTTTTAGCAGTTCTTTGCAATATTTTGCTTGATTGATGAAGATGCCATGCTTGAGTTGTTTGATGTGAAGACCAAGAAAATAGTTTAATTTTCCCATCATGGACATTTCAAATTCACCTT
Organism: Cicer chorassanicum; assembly: GCA_037974735.1. Classification (NCBI taxonomy): domain Eukaryota; kingdom Viridiplantae; phylum Streptophyta; class Magnoliopsida; order Fabales; family Fabaceae; genus Cicer; species Cicer chorassanicum. Next base: position 49,054,868 of record JBBPBP010000003.1, on the reverse strand, counting down.
GCATCATCAATGAGAATTCTTCACATATTTCATTGTTTGTTGAACCGAATATGATATCGTCAACATAAATTTGGACCAACAAGGTGTGACCATTATTTCGTTTAATAAATAATGTCTTGTCAACCTTTCCCTTTTCAAAACCTCTTTCACACAGGAAGGCACTCAATCTGTCGTACCAAGCTCTTGGTGCTTGTTTTAGACCATAGAGAGCTTTCCTTAGTTTGAATACATGTGTAGGATTCTTGAAGTCTTCAAAGTCGGGTGGTTGCTTGACATATACTTCTTCATTGATGTATCCATTTAGAAATGCACTTTTCACATCCATCTGAAATAATTCAAAATTCATAGAGCAGGCATAAGCAAGTAGTAACCGTATTGCTTCTAACCTTGCTACCGGAGCAAATGTTTCGTCAAAATCGATTCCTTCTTCTTGATTGTATCATTGGGCGACCAATCTTGCTTTGTTGCGGACAACTATACCATTTTCGTCAAGTTTATTTTTAAATACCCATTTTGTACCAATTATGTGTTTGTCACCTGGATTAGGGACAAGTTCCCATACTTCGTTTCTTTCGAATTGATTAAGCTCTTCTTGCATTGCAAGTATCCACTGATCATCTTTTAGTGCTTCACCAACTTTGGAAGGTTCGATTTGTGACACAAATGCCATGTTTAAACATGTATCTTGCAATTTGAGTCTAGTTGTAACTCCTTTGTTGATATCACCAATGATGTTATCAATCGGATGATATCGATGGGTTCTCCATTCCTTTGGGAGTTCATTGATTTCCTTTTCCATGTCGACTTCATTTTCCTGACTCGGCTGATCAATTGGATCTTCTTTACGTGGATCACTACTTTCAATATCATCATCATCAAAAGAAATAGCTTTGTCCTCTTTCGAGGGGTTAGTTTCATCAAAAGTAACATGTATTGATTCTTCTACAATTAAAGTTCTTTTATTAAAGATCCTAAAAGCTTTACTAGATAATGCATACCCAATAAATATACCTTCATCTGCCTTTTCATCGAATTTTCCAAGATTATCTTTTCCATTATTTAGCACAAAACACTTGCATCCAAAGATGTGGAAGTGAGAGATGTTAGGTTTTCTACCTTTGTATAGTTCATACGGAGTCTTCTTAAGAATTGGCCGAATGTTTACTCTGTTAGTAACATAGCATGCCGTGTTTACGGCATCTGCCCAAAAATACTTTGGTAGATTTGAATCACTTAACATTGTTCTTGCAAGTTCTATCAAGGACCTGTTCTTTCTCTCAACAACCCCATTTTGTTGAGGTGTTCTTGGTGCAGAAAAATTGTGAAAAATTCCATTTTCTTCACAGAATTCTTCAAATAAGGTATTTTGAAATTCTCTACCATGATCGCTTCGAATTGATACAATCTTGGATGATTGTTCATTTTGGACTAGTTTGGCGTAATTTTTAAAGGCTTTAAAAGCTTCATTTTTGTTTGCCAAAAACAAGGTCCATGTGTACCTTGAAAAGTCATCAACAATAACTAGTCCGTATGAATTTCCACCAAGACTTTTAGTTCTTGATGGGCCAAACAAATCCATGTGTATCAATTGAAGTGGTCTTGTAGTAGATATAACATTTATGGCTTTAAAAGAAGTTTTCGTTTGTTTACCCTTTTGGCATGCATCACATAATTTATCCTTGACAAATTTCATTTTTGGTAATCCAACAACTAGATCATGCTTGACTAGTTTATTTAAATGATCCATGTGAATATGTGCTATTCTTTTATGCCATAGCCAAGCATCATTGTTGTCGCTTACCAAAAGACATTTCATTTTCAAGGATAAATCATCTAAATTAAGTATAAAAATATTCTTGAAACGTTTACCGATAAATTGAATTTCACTTGTTGCTGCATTTTGAATGATGCACTCTTCCTTGTTGAAGATTATCTTGTGTCCTTTGTCACATAACTGGCTGATGCTTATCAAATTGTGCTTTAGGCCTTCCACATAAAGAACATCTTCAATTGTTGGAGAAGGTGCTTTTCCAATTTTTCCAATGCCTAGGATCTTCCCTTTGTTATTATCTCCATACACTACATGTCCCTTTGATTCAAGGGTCAATGCTGAAAATTTTGTTATGTCTCCCGTCATGTGTTTGGAGCACCCACTATCTAAGTACCATAAATTTGAGGTACTTTGTGAGCATCCCTGCAAAATTGAAATCAGATTTTATTAGGTACCCAAAGTGATTTGGGTCCTTGGGGGTTAGTGCCTTTCTTGACCCATATGCAATGGCCTTTAGGAATGCTAATGTTTCTTATATGACAAGTATTTGGTGTGTGTCCATAGATACCACAATATGAGCAAGTAGGAATTTTTCTTGTATATGTATGAAATTTATTGTTAGTAATCCTTTCCTTTAGTGAATGCTCTTTTTGTACAAATGTCATGTTTCTTAGATTTGTTTGAGTACTTGATTTTACAAAAATGGTCTTACTAGTGCTTGGTTTATCAAATTTAGAAAATCCAATACCACTTTTATCATTAGAATATCTTTGCATGTTTAGAACATTTTCTAATCCTATATGTCCTTTTTCATACCTTTCTATTACTCTATTTAGTTGAACAATTTTAAATGAAAGTGAATCACAATTATTGCATGTCGAATTTTGCTTAGATTTTTCAGCATCTTTTTCCATAAGATTAATTTTTTCTTTAAGATATAAGATTTCTTTCTTTTGAGTTGATACTTGTTTAAGCAAATTTTTATATTCAGCAAGAAGTTCCTTTATTGCATTTTGTGCTTCATTGTATTCTATAACTAATTCATGATTATAAGGAAGGTTGTTTGAGTTACTAACCTCTTCGTCATCGGAGTGATGTGATGCCATTAGTGCAACATTTGCGCATTCATCACTTTCAGTTTCTGATGTTGAACTTATGTCGTTATCTTCCCATGCTATATATGCTTTCTTGAAGTCTTTTCTTTTACCGACACTCTTTTTGATGAGATCTGGACAATCTGCTTTAATATGTCCTTGTTTTCCACATTCGAAGCATGTGAAGTTTTGGTTGGTCGTGCTATCTTTCTTTCTGAAATTCTTCTTATTGAAACTTCTGTTATTTTTAAGAAATTTGCCGAATTTCTTGACAAGGAGGTTGATGTTTTCTTCGTCATCAGAAATTTCTTCTTTGACTACTTCCTTTGATTCGATCTTTAGAGCAATATTTTTGCTTTTCTTTTCTTGGGTTTCATTTTGCTCTAATCGTCCAAGTTCTATTTCATGCTCTTGTAGTTTGCCAAATAATGCAGAAAGTGACATTTTGGACAAACTCTTCTTTTTTGATATCGCAGTCACCTTTGGTTGCCATGCCCTCGTTAGTGATCTGAATACTTTCAGATTCAATTCATCGTTGGAGAAGACCTTTCCGAGGGCTATCAAATGATTTGTCAAGTGGGAGAATCGTTTCTGCATGTCTAATATGGTTTCTCCAGGCTGCATACGAAACAATTCATATTCTTGAGAAAATGTATTTAGTTTGGATCTTTTTACCTCTATGGTGCCTTCATGGGTTACTTCCAATGTGTCCCATATTTCCTTGGCTGTTTTACAGTGAGATATGCGGAAGAATTCGTCCATACCAAGTGCTGATTGTAGAATGTTTTTAGCCTTTTTATCGTATAGCACTTTTCTTTTATCGTCATCGGTCCAAGAGTTCTTTATTTTAATTTCCTCTTTGTTGTTGATGACTGTTGTTGGAATGTATGGACCATTTTCGACAGCATCCCATATTTCGTCTCCCTGTGCCTCAAGGTATGCTTGCATGCGGATTTTCCAGAAATCGTAATGTTCACCGACGAAACATGGTGGTTTGTTACTGCTGCCACCATCTCTGAAAACTGGTAGTGCGGTAGCCATTAGTTATTTGATCAAGGAGTAAATTACCTTGAACCTGCTCTGATACCAATTGTAAGATCAGATGTGCACCTAAGAGGGGGGGGTGAATTAGGTGTTTGGTTATTTTGATCGTTTTTAAAATTATAGTGATTGATTTTTGCGCTTATGGATAGTAAAAGATAATGTAAATGGCAGTAATGTAAAAAAAACACGAAAGATTTATCCTGGTTCCCCTAATCACCAAGGGTACGTCCAGTCCTCTTGCTCACCACAAGAGATTTTCTTCACTATCTGTCAGAGTATGTACAAGTCCTCACCCTGGGACCTTGGCAACAATCTTCTAACAAACTTTCAAAGATAGAACACTACTATCTTAGATACAGCAGTTAAAGAAAGCACAACTTTCTTTTACAAACACTTTGTTGTTTTTGATAAGGATATAGGAATAGAATGAAGGTAGTATAATTCAAGATCTATTCAAGTACTTTTGAGAACCTTAAGGATATGAAAATGATATGCAAGTACTTGAATTTCTGAAAAAGACTTAGAAAAATTTAGAAAATTTAGTTCAAAGTCTTTGAAATTGTATAATTTGAATTGGTAATTTGAATATGAAGTTATGACCTATTTATAGTCCTCAAACAACTCTTTAGATTCGTGGCCTTTGATCCAAGAGGTTTGAGAACGAAGTACAATGTTTTAAATTGAATTCAAAGCTGAAAAATTGCATTGGTTGCAGTTGTATTCGACTACCACATTTCTGTATTCGAATACAGCTTGCTGCAACGTTAAAAATTTTCAAACATTTCACTGTGTAGTCGAATACAGATGAGATGGCCAACTCTCTGACTTAGCCACGTTTTTATCTTGTATTCGACTACAAGATATTAGTATTCGAATACAGCTTGCTGCAACGTTAAAAAATCATTCAAAATTTTCACTGTGTAGTCGAATACAGATGAGATGGCCAACTCTCTGACTTAGCCATGTTTTTATCCTGTATTCGACTACAAGATGGTTGTATTCGAATACGACATTAAATTTTGTTAAAAATAAAGATTTTAATGTTTTGAAAATATTATTTTGGACTTTTGAAAATATTATTTATGCATATGCAAAGTAATTAAGGTTCTCTTGTATTTGAATTATGACTTGAATTATTTTACCTTTATATAATCTATTTATTTGTAATTTCATCAAAGGATGTTTGAGGAATTCTTCTTTTTGTTGCTGTGTCAGCATTGGTCTTTGTGTATAATCAAAAACGTATTTTTACATTTAATAATTTCAAATTGTGGTTCTTTAAAACATATTTTTAATTCTAATATTATTAGAACAATCACAAATCTTGAGAAACTGGAAGTGAGCAATTGTGAGTCGATTGAGAATATAGTGGTTTTGAGCATAAATGAAGATGATGATGATGACAACAAACGACATGTGAAATCTATTGGCTTCAATAAACTACATCATTTATCACTTTATAGACTTCCAAAGCTTGCAAGTATTTGTTCAGATTCACTTTGGTTAGAATGTCCATCCTTGAAGCAATTTAAAATCTATGATTGTCCTATGTTGGAGATATCTTTCTTACCAATTCATGTTGATTCAAAGCGAGACAACAGCGTCGATGTCACAAATTGTGCAACCTTAAAAGATGTTGATTTCCCAAATTTCAAAGAAAACAACTCAAAATCTTCTATTTGGTCCTCTAGATGTATGCCATTTATACCTAAATTTATTCATCAAGGAAATGTTAGTAAGAGAAATAGTAAGGTATCGAATTTCATTTTATATATTTTTCCATAATTGTATGTATAGTATTCCACATAATTTTCAAATTTGATAGAGACAATGTTTTATATATCAATACTAATTGTATTATCCACACTAATTTTGAGAAGTATCTTATTTAATAATATTTTTATGCTTGCAGGAAGCATCGGTAGCACAAGCAATGTATGATTGTGTACCTTTTAATGTTGAAATGAAGAGCTTGAAAGGAAAAAGCCATATGCATGCTCTAGAAGATTTATGCATAGTAAAATGTGATTTGTTGGATGTATTATTTTTTGATGATGAAAAATACAATTTCACCATTCTTTCACACATGAAAACCATCAAAATTGAAGAGTGTGAGAAGTTAAAGACCATATTGACTAGAAGAGAAAAGAAAGAAGACATGATAAACTCGTTTTCTCTACTAGAATCTCTTCACTTGAAAAATCTGCCAAATCTTGCAAGGCTTTGCTTTTTTGGAGCATATGAATCATGGGATAAACAACAATACATGGTGTGTATCAAAGTAATTTGTCGCTAAGTATATTTAATATTTTCACTTGAACATGTAGATTAAAAGTATTGTGCACAAAGAGATTTAATATACATATAGATTGTCAAAGAAAATTATAATTGTTATTTTAATTTCTTTACTTGGAAGTGAACAAAAAAATACATAGTACTAGATTTGTAAAATGATATTTTTCTTAATTTTGTCGGAGGAACACGTGGAAGATCAAATAATTATAAGACATTTCGCACTTATAGATGAATTCTTGTTTCCAAACTTAACATCTTTGTGCATAGAAGCATGCAACAAAATCCACATCCTGTTTTCTCATTTATCCATGAATAGTCTTGAGCATCTTGAGCAGCTAAAAATACAAGATTGTGAGAACATGGAAGAAATAGTATCTCATGAAGAAGAAGTTGAAGCAAGTGCTAATAAGATTATGTTTCCTGCATTGCAACATCTACTTCTTATAAAGCTATCAAACCTTAAGGCCTTCTATAGAGGTCAATATAATCTTGATTTTCCATCACTGCAAACAGTGGAAATTGAAAACTGTCACAACTTGGAAGTTTTTTCACGAGGATGTTGTAATTCACCTATGCTTATGGATATCACCATGAAGAATGAATCCTTCAGCAAGAACTATATACAAAAGAAAGACATCAACGTCATTCTACAAAGATTTAAAGCATTTGTGAGTCTTATAGAGAAATTATTACCTTTATGTATATATGTTTTTATAATTAATAACAATATCACTCTATGTTAATGTAATATTTCTTCAAAATACTTTAATGAATGTTTTATAGGTGGCATCACAAGAATTCAAGATGTTGGACGGGACTAAACTATCTAATGTGAGTGAACTAAATATATGTAATTGTGATTCAATAACTGAGGTGTTTGGATCAAGAGGAGGAATACATACAACAAAGGGAGAGGTTGTAAGCTTCCAGAACCTAACAAACATTTACGTTTCAAATTGCAATAATTTGAAGAGTTTGCTATCTAATTCCATGGCTATAAGCCTTGTGCAACTTCAAACACTAGTTGTTAGCCGTTGTAATTTGATGGAGGAGATAGTTACAAGGGAAGATGCATATATAAAAGGAGGCAACAAAGTCAAGACTTTATTACCTAAATTGAAGAAATTGTATCTTTATTTACTTCCTAAGTTGGAATGTGTTTGTTTAGAAGATTATGACTATAAAATCCCATTGTGCAATGTTGGAGAGGACAAGGAGATAAAGAATAATGATAGAATTAAAATTTCATTTCCACAATTAGAAATGTTAAGAATTTGGGGAGCACCGAAGTTAAAGTGTTTTTTTTCAAGAGTACATGACTACAATATTATGGTGCCATCAATTGAAGAGTTTTCAAATGTGAAAAGATTTCCCCATAGAAATAATGTTATCGTAAACACACCTAACCTTCATATACTTGATTGGGATTGCAAATCTATACTCACACATGGAGACCTTAATTTGACAATATATCATCTTCAAAATTCAAAGAAATACGAGGTACACACACATAACAATTACTCAATTAATTTTTATTCTATAAGACACAAGACATGCATGTATGATGTGTGTGTGTGTTGTGCAGTTGGAGTTGCAAAAAATAGAGACATTTGAATCCATGGAGGCAAGTAATGAACAACTAATGGGCTATATCAAAAGAGTAAATAAGCTTGAAATTATAAAGTGTCACAGACTACTGAATTGCATAACATCCAATATGATGAAATTATTATCGCATATTAAAAAACTCCTTGTGGAAGATTGTGAGCGGTTACAAGAGATATTTGAATCAAATGACACGTTGCAGTTCGAATTATACGAAATATCATTGTGTTTTCTATCAAAACTGAATCACATTTGGAAAAATCATGGTCATAATTTAGCCTTTAAAGATTTGACACATATAAGCATCATTTGGTGTAATAATTTGAAACATGTGTTTCCGGATGTTTCAATGGCCACAAGCCTTCCAAGTTTGCAAGTGATTTCAGTGGACGAATGTAAAGAGATGGAAGAGATAATCGGAAATAATAATAATTCAAATCCTTTTTGTGTAATAGAACAACAACATAAGGCTAAGATCATATTTCCATTTTTGGTGGAAATTGAACTAAGGAGACTTCCTAACCTCAATTATTTCTATCGAAGCTCTTTCATTTCCTATGTTGAGTTGTTGCAGTGTCATGAGATAAACATTCAAGACTGCCCAAAGATGAAGACCTTTTGGTATAATGGAACTTTACACACACCACGTCTTGAATATTTATATATTGGAGATACCACTTTTGACAAATATGATGATGTTAATGAGGTCATACTACGATATAATACTAATAAATGATCAAGAGTTGGCATGAGGTATGTATTACTACAATTGTTATCTGTTGAGTTAAAATCATCTTCAATTTTCACAATTTCTATTGCTTTTATTACTGAAGTTTTCGATATATATTTTAGAAATTGTGACATTTATGTTGTATAATTGTATTTTTAAACACTCAAAACATTAATAATTAAACTTTCCATTTCTTTTGAAAAATAGAGATGATCATTTCTTGTCTCTGCCCGCTTCCCCATTCACTCATTCATCTCTTCTTAGGTTTTCTTGCGCCTTCCAGCCATCAATAAAACCTTCTTTTTATTATTATTATTATTATTATTATTATTATTATTATTATTATTATTATTATTATTATTATTATTATTATTAGTATTATTATTATTATGCTCTGGTAATTAGTATTTGTGGAAAAAACTTTGATTTATGGATAATATGATAACTACGTAGATAGTGGTAGAATTTGAACAAAAGTTTTGGATATCATAATTTTTTTAAAAAAATGACTAATATAAGTTTTTGTTTTTTGTTTTTTAATTGTTGAGTACTTTGAGATGATCATGGCCATCTTTAATGCTAACTAAGTTTGTCTAATGTAGAGAATTTAATAGCGTATAATTTTTGTTTTAATTGTTGAGAACTTTGAGATGGTTATCACCGGTCTTAATTGAGAATTTAATAGCATGTTCTTGTTTATACTTATCTGGAATTTGAAGTAATTAAGCCTTTTAATTTTTGTTGGATATTTAGGTGGTAGAGTTTGATGTGAATGTGAAAGGAAAGGTGTCATTCAAGAAGACCAAGGGATTAGATACATTATAGATGGAATATGATAAGCATTTCTTAGAAGCTTTGCTTTTGGAGTCTTCATTCATCTATTAAAACAATCCTTCTCTTTTGCTACACAAAGACAATAAAATATTTAAGGGGTGTTGTTTACAGAGAAAAGTTTCTTCCAATGACTGTAAATGCAATAAAAATGTAACAATTGGGACAAACATTTTATAATTACTTTTATTATGATATATCCTACTCATAAATATGTTGTTTCCTTTGGCTACTTTTTGCATACTTATCATTGCAATCTAACTTTACAATTTTTTTGTTCTTTTAGATTAGACTATCATAACTTCAAAACCCTTTGAATTATGCACACTATTGACCTATTCAAATTGTTGAATAATAATCTTCGTAATTAAACATAGTTGATATTTTGAGGGCTTCCAAATTCTTGAATCATAATCTCCCAAATTATTGTTGGGAATAGTTGACAATTTTTTTGATTGAAAAAAGATAAGACTGTAGCATATTCTATTGAACTTGAACTTCAATGAAAATTCTAAATATTTACATATATAGAAGCATACAAATAGTTTGAAAATCAATTACTTTGAGCAATGTATGTTAGAATGAAGCTAGAATCCTCTAGTTTTGCTCAAATTATTGTTAGAATCATACAAGCACAAAAGGAGAGTCCAACAAAAAAATTAGTCTATTAGATGAAAGAGTTTATTGATATATATTTTAGGTTATATTGATTCTTCAACGAAAAATTTCGAACAGTGTACTAGTGTCAAGAATCAATATTCTTGACAAACTTTCACTCAATTTTACGATTAGTTTATAATTCAACTTTTTGTTTATAACTCTTCTCTGACCACGATCTCAACTGCAACATCAAATATTTTTATATTTTTGCAACCGTTACACAACTACAATTAAAAAAATTACTTTTTCGTATTTGATTACAAATCTTTGCAATGTTAGGACTGCGAAAAATTTGAAAAAACCGATAACAAGTATAAAATGCTAATTGAAATTAAACATGTTAGAAACAACAATAATCATAGAGTCGAAGATGAATCTCATATTAAAAATAAATTTAAGAATGTGATATGAAAAAAAATTCTTTACAATATTTAATATTGATGATTAAGAAGATACTAAAAAAAATAAACACCATAACTCTATAACTCTATTTATAAAATACATTTCAAATTTAATCAAATAACTAAGTCTAACCAACTAACAAATTCCTAACTTACTAATCAAAATATCTAATCTTAAATAAAACAAACATAGTGATTGGATGATCCAAATGATGGCATAATAGCATTTAACTAAGGCTATTCACCCTACCATCTTGTGTGACTAAAGGATAATCAGATGCACTAAGATTAATAAAATAAACCAATTACAACGACATGTCTTAAAAAGCATTGCCATAGCATGAAGAGTGGTTGCAACTTGCAAGCATAATTGTTACTACTTGGTGCTCTATATAAGTGACCGAATTAATTAGGATTCTCAACAATCCATAAATTCCCAACTTGACCAAAAACAAGATCATTAATGAATTTTTTTTATATATTTTCATTATTAGAAGCATACTAATTACTGTAAAATGAATTAACTTTGAGAAAAGCCATAGGATTATAAAAAAAAACTTATTTAACATTGACATTCATAACAAAATCAGCATGTTCAAAATCTTCCCCAAACACTACTGTCAAGATTGAAGACTTGAACTAACAGCTAAAAACTCAGGCAGCAAAGCAGTTCAAGACTCCTAATAATCCAGCTATCACAAACATATTATCGAGTCAACTCATGAACTAAATGAGTCGAACTATATACTCCAAGTTCAATTCATTTAGTTAATTATGAACTTAATTAACTTTGAGCTCAAGTTCAATTCATGTTCAATGATTTTAATTGTCGAGTCATGTCTCATTAATATTCGAATTGGCTTGCTTCATTTTTTCATTATCAGTCCTAAGTGCCCTAATGAAAACCTTTCATAGGTAGTGCTTTTAGAAAAGTTTACTCTCTCAATGAAACCAACAATGTTAAGAGAATCCGTTGGCTCAAAGAAAAAGTTCATATATCAGTTTTCTTTACTTTTAAGGTATACCTTAAATCTCTTCAAGAGTAAAGTAATAAGGATGCTCTAATAAATTTGCTGCTTTATACATTTCAAACTTAATATATTTTTAAATACTGAATTCTGAGAATTTTATTGGTATGTGTGTTTGTTTTGCATTCATAATTGCATGCTTGTTCAAATTAATTAATGAATTTAGTATAATTTTTTCTTCTCTAATGTAAGAACCAATTCCTTTATTTTCCCCTTCTTTTAAGTTAAGTAAAATTCTTTCTTAGACCACAAGTTGCTTCTGTGATGGTTGAGGAATCCTAGAACCAAAAACCACCATTATATCATCAATGCATTCCAATTAAGTCTTAACCTATGTTTATTCATTCATTATTTACATTTCTTAAGCAAAGTTATTTCTTGTAAACACCCAATTTGGTGAGGGTCTTGTTACTGTTACACTCAAATTTATATAGTCTTGCTCTTTGGAAAGCTTATTAACATTTGTATATATTTGCTTTCTCTGAGGAATTCCAGAACCAATTTTTCTTGTAAGTATTTCCAATTTTTCTTTTTAGTTTTGTGTGTGTGCAATGATGAAAGTTTTCTTGTTTCTTTTGTATTTATATTTACTTTCCTCGTGTGTTCAACAAAACGATTTTTTATTTATAAATTTAAATGAAATTTAATTATCCTATTTATGTTTCTAAGGTTGCTATAATAAAGTAGTTAAATATGATTATTATTACATAAAAAAGTAGTTAATAAGACATAAATTAATTTGTGTTAAAAAAATGTGTAATACCAATAATATAAAAAGGTTAGTTTTTTTTTTTTTT
>JBBPBP010000003.1:49002823-49042390 GCA_037974735.1 Cicer chorassanicum | reverse complement strand
TGAGTAAAAAAAAGGTTAGCTTATTGAGTGAGTTTTTGTTTTTGCAAAAGTCAATTTATTAAACATAAGGCATAAGCTATGACTAACTTCTTGTTAAGTGAGTTGGTTGTTTAAAACCTGATGACTCTTATTTGTTAGCGTTTAAGCTTTGTTACTTCAAATGCAAGAGTAATGGAAAACTAGAAATCGTGTATTGAATGGACTTATTCTTATTGAATGAATAATATGTGCTATTTATACAAATTTCAGTGATACCTTGAACACTTGTTCAACAACATTAGTGGTGTTACTCTGATTAATACCAAAACTATCAATCATTTGAACGAACATCAAAATCATGATAAGTAAACCCAAACCGTTTCCAACAGCACCGATAGTTCCAACAACCATATTTTTCTGTGCCACTTTTAGCTGATCTTCCAATTGATGAGTCTCAGATGACTTATTCTCAAGTTCCCTTTCTTTAAACTACAATTTCTTCTCTTGATATCTTGAGTTGTTCATTAGCTATCTCTAGATCATCCACCAACTTTGCAATCTTGCAAACATAATCTGGAATATGAGTCTCCAAATCAGCAGTTTGTTTTCGCAACTCCTCGCCTTTCAGCTTTAACTCTTCTCTCATATTATCAAGCTGACTCTCACTTTTCTCAATTTGAATCTTCAACTTGAAAATCTCTTCAAATTTGTTTGGTCCAAATACTTGAAGATGATTTGATCTTTCCTTTGATGTTAATCCTTCTCTTGAACATTTCAGCTGCTCAAACACTTCCTCCACTGGAATTCTTTCCTTTTCAACTTTACTGCTAGCACCATTCTTATTCTGTTTTGGATCTGATGTCTTCCTTTCTTTAGACAAAGTACTATCATGTGCTTCTTACTCTGCAATGAAGGACAAACGTTCCCTTTGAAGCGAAAATTCTTGAGCCTCCAAGTCACGCGATTTCTTATCAATCTCTAAACCTTTTCTGCTAATTTCAGCCAGCTTGGCATCAGCAGATCGTAACTTGGCTTCTACTTCTAAAGATTTCTCTTCAACGCTAGCTATTAAAACATTTGCTTTAGATAGCTTTGAGTCTGCTGCAAATTTAATCTTTGCATGTTCAGACTGCATTTCTCGTAGAGCCTTCTCAATATCAATCTTAAGCGATTCTCCATGTTTTACCTCAACACTCCAAAAATCAATTGTTGCATCAAATACCACAGCAGTGAGAGGAGCAACAACTTGGTATGTAGCCTCCTTAGAAGCCTCTTCAGATTGCTTAATGTCTTTGCCAAGAACATCCACATCTCTAACTTGTTCTGAAAACGGAGAATGTTCTCTGTTTGTGGTAGCCATCAACACCATTGTATCTGAATCTTCTTGGGTAGCGCAGGCTTCACCTTCTTCTTTCTTCTTCTATTTTCCTCATTTGCTAGCCCAACATTCTCGAGCAAAATGTCCAAACTTCTCACAGTTGTTACATTGCACCTTCTTCTTATCAAAGTTTCTTAACTTTTCTTTTGATTCACCACTTGTATTGCTCCCTTCTGACGAAGACTTTGACTCGTCATCAGATTCCTTGAACTTATTCTTCTTCCATTTCCTTTTCTGATATCCTTTCTTGTAATCTTGCGCTGCCAGTGCCTGATCTACTACTTTTACTCCACTTCTTTCATCCATTCTTAATTCCCGTGCTTCCAAAGTTCCTTGCAACTCTTCAAGACCCAAGGTGGAAATGTCTTTGGATTCTTCAATGGCACATACAATGTAATCAAACCTGGGATGTAATGATCTCAAGATCTTTTCACACAATTTCTCTTCAGTCAACTTCTCCCCACAACCAGCCATCTGATTTGTGATACTAATCAATCTTGAAATCAAATATGTAACCTTCTCCTGCTCATCCATCTGCAACAATTCGAACTGTTTCTGTAAGGTCTGCAATTTCTTTTTCTTGACCTTGGTTCCTCCAGAATAACACTTCTCCAAAATGTCCCATACTTCTTTTGCACTTCTTGCATTAGAAATTTTGTCAAAGTTGACCGTGTCAAGGCATTGATGAAGAATGAAGGTGGCTTTGCAATCCTTCTTTTTGTTTTCTTTGAATCTTGATCTCTATTCCTCTGTTGGATTGACCCCCCAACTCTTCAAAACCTTTCTCTATGCCTTTCAACACTTCTTGAAATCCAAACAATGCTCGAATCTGCACTCTCCATCTATCCCAATCTTTTCCATCAAAATATGGCACGTGGACTAGAAAATTTCCATAGTTTGCACGTGAACCCATTCTCACTTCACTCGTGTCTGATCCTCACACTTCACTCGTGTTTAATCCTTACACATCACTCGTGCTTATCACTCTGATTTTGTTTTTCGCAACCAAGCTCTTGATACCATTTGTCAGCGTTCAAGGTTTATTACTTCAAGTGCAAGAGTAATGGAAAACTAGAAATCGTGTATTGAATGGACTTAATCTTATTGAATGAATAATATGTGCTATTTATACATGGTTTATTCTAAGTGTCTTCTAGTTAACTAACTAACTAACAAGTGGTTAGTTAGTTAGTTATTACAAAGAACTAATAACAAACTTGAATTACACAAACTCTAATGTGGAGAACGTTCTCCGTTTTAACATTGAAACAAAGAATGTTTTCCATTTCCAACATTAATAATAACTATTTTCTGTTCTTGTACTAATATTCTATAAATGCTTGAACAACATCAAGTTTAAATAGAGATGAAAATATCGATTTCAAGCCTCTTCATCTTCATACTTTGATAAGACCTGTTCTCTTCATAGAAATCTTATTTCAAGTGCATTTCTATTGAGGTTACATGCATATTTTATTCAATCAAGTAACATATTTTTCTTTAAATATTTATACCTATATATAAAGTCGACATATAATTTCGGTGCAATTTTTCTCTCCAACTTTTTACTTAAATCAAATTGTTTTGGTTACCATTTGTTTGAGGTAAAAGAAAATGGACTGTCTTACGGAATTAGCAAAAGAAGCTGTGATAAAACTTGGAGATTTAGTTGTGGAGTCAATTGTGAAGCATTATAAATATTTGACACAACACAAAGAAATCACATCTAATTTGGAGGAAGCATATGAGAAGTTGAAAAAGATAAAACAAACACTGGAAATAAGGGTGAACATAGAAAAAAGGAAAGGATATGAAATTGCACCTGAGGTTCAAAAATGGCTTTCTGATGTGACAAGTATTGAAATAAAATTGCAAAAATTGCTCTCTGATGAAAATAAAGCTAACAAGAACAAAAAATTCTTTGGTGAAAAATGTCCAGATTTTGCATTTAATTACTCATTAGGCAAACAAGGTACTAAAAGCACACAATATATTACAAGCTTGAAGGAGGAAGAAAACAAATTCAAGGTCATATCTTACCCCAATGCTGGATTAACTCTTGGATCTACCTTCACAAAAGATATTAAAAGCCTAATGTCTAGAAAAATACTTATAACAGAAGTCATAGAGAAACTGAAGGATGATCAAGTCAAAATGATTAGTATTTGTGGAATGGGTGGAGTGGGAAAAACCACACTCGTAAAAGAACTCATCCAATCAATAGAAATAAGTAAGTTATTCGATGATGTTGTGATGACAGCGGTTTCTCAAAATATAAGTTACGAGAAGATCCAAATTGAAATTGCTGAGCTTTTAGGCATTGAAAGTAAAAAAGACAGTCTACTAGGAAGAGCAATACAATTATTTGAGAGATTGAGTAAAGATAATAGAGTCCTAATTGTGTTGGATGATGTGTGGGACATTCTTGATTTTGAGTGTATTGGAATTCCTTTTAGGGAAAATGAAAAATCTTGCAAAATATTGTTCACGTCACGGGATGAAAAAGTGTGTGAAAATATGGGAAGCAAAGTGAATTATCAAGTTCCTGTGTTGTCTGAGGAGGAAGCTTGGTATCTATTTCGAGAAATGGCAGGAGAAGTTGTAGATAGACGTGATATCAATCCAATAGCAAGAGAGATTGCAAAGAAATGTGGTGGTTTACCTCTTGCAATTGTGACTGTTGGAAGAGCTTTGAGTAATGAAACAAAATCTGCTTGGGCGGATGCACTTAGCCAATTGAAAAAATCATCTTCTCCTTCTGGTATTGTTAAATCTGTTCACCCTAGTATTGAGCTTAGTTTAAAGTTTTTGAATAGTAATGTAGACGAGTTCTTCCTTATGCTTTGTGGATTGTTTCCGGAAGACTTTGACATTCCTATTGAATGTTTATTGAATCATGCATTGGGCTTGAGATTGTTCGAAGACATTACTTCTTCATGGAAAGCAAGAGATCGAGTGGATACATTGGTGTGTCATTTGAAGAGAAAGTTCTTGTTGTTGGATAGCAATGTGGAAGGATGTGTGAAGATGCATGATATTGTACGCGAAGTTGTCTTATATGTAGCAATTCAAAATGCAGAATATAGGTTTATGGTGCAATACAATTTTAACTCCATAATAAAAGATAAATTAGACAACATCAATGCACTATCACTTATCTTGGATGATACAAAAGAGTTAGAAAATGACTTTCAGTGTCCAACACTTAAACTTCTACAAGTAAGGGCAATAAAAACAAACCCAATCTTTTGGCCTGAACATTTCTTCAAAGGAATGTATGCACTTAAAGTTTTATCTATGCAAAATTTGTGCATTCCGAAATTGCCATCTTTATCTCAAGTCTCAGGTAATCTCAATACTTTGCAAGTAGAACATTGTGATGTTGGAGACATATCTATAATTGGTAAGGAACTTATACACCTTGAAATCCTAAGTTTTGCACATTCTAATATCAAAGAACTACCAATTGAAATAGGAAACTTGAGCATTCTAAAATTATTGGATTTGACATGTTGCGATGATCTTAATGTTATTTCTGCTAATGTCTTTATAAGATTGACTCAGTTGGAAGAACTTTATTTAAGAGTGTACAATTTTCCTTGGAAGAATAATGATGCTGCTATCAAAGAGTTGAAAAAGATATCTCATCAGTTAAAAGTTGTTGAGATGCAAGTTAGGGGGGATGAAATTTTTCTCAAAGATATCGATTTGAACAATCTACAAAAGTTTTGGATTTATGTGGATCCTTATATTAGTTTACGTCGCTCTTTATTTTTAGAGTTAAATGTATTGCATGTGTGTGCTATAGATTATCAATCTATTTGTAACACATTGGTGATCTTACAATTGGTTAACAAATGTGAAATGTTCTCAATAAGGAAGGTGAGAAACTTGAAAACTGTTATGACCCAATTATTACATGATCGCCAAAATAAATACTTAAAATATTTGAAGGTTGATTCATGTCCTAATTTGAAGTATTTCATAGATGGTTCTATTCACTACAATGGCCTCCCACAAATTCAAACACTAAATTTGAAAAATCTTGAGAATTTGAAAGAGATATGCCATTCATCCAATCTTGAGAATTTGATGACTGGGTTCTCATATTTGGTTGAACTGGAATTAAGAGGCCTCCCAAGTTTTACTGGCTTCAACAATGCTACCATTTTGAATGAGCTTAATCAAGTAAGTAAATTATTATTTTTAGTAAATGGACCCAATGTGATTTTGTGCATGTATTTTTATATATTCAACGAATTAATTTATTGTAGTAAATTTTATATAGGTTAATTAATATCAACAAATTTTGTTATATATGTCCAGGAATCAGGTGTTGCTACTGAAATAAGTGATTCTACAAACATATTGGATGAAAAACTGTCAGAATCACATCTTAGAGCCTCACATGTTATTGCCAAGTTGTTTTCATCTAATTGGATGAAACAATTTCCAAAATTAGAAAAAATACTGTTAGAAAATTGCATTTCCTTAGAAGTGGTATTTGACTTGGAAGGATATTTGAAGTCTAGTGGCCAAGCACTAGAATGGTTGTTTCCTCAACTAACAAAAATTGAGATATCACACCTCAAAAATTTATCATACGTGTGGGGAATTGTTCCACATTGTGTCCAAGGCTTTCAAAATTTGAGATTTTTAATAATTTCAAATTGTGATTCTTTAAAACATATTTTTAATTCTAATATTATTAGAACAATCACAAATCTTGAGAAACTGGAAGTGAGCTGTTGTAAGTCGATTGAGAATATAGTGGTTTTGAGCATAAATGAAGATGATGATGATGACAACAAACGACAAGTGAAATCTATTGGCTTCAATAAACTACATCATTTATCACTTTATAGACTTCCAAAGATTGCAAGTGTTTGTTCAGATTCACTTTGGTTAGAATGTCCATCCTTGAAGCAATTTGATATTTATGATTGTCCTATGTTGGAGATATCTTTCTTACCAATCCATGTTGATTCAAAGCAAGACAACAACGTCGATGTCACAAATTGTGCAAACATAAAAGATGTTGATTTTTCAAATTTCAAAGAAAACAACTCAAAACCTTCTACTTGGTCCTCTAGGTGTATGCCATTTATACCGAAATTTATTCATCAAGGAAATGTTAGTAAGAGAAATAGTAAGGTATAGAATTTCATTTTATATATTTTCCGTAATTGTATGTATAGTATTCCACATAATTTTCAAATTTGATAGAGACAATGTTTTATATATCAATACTAATTGTATTATCCACACTAATTTTGAGAAGTATCTTATTTAATAATATTTTCTATGCTTGCAGGAAGCATCGGTAACACAAGCACCTTTTAATGTTGAAATGAAGAGCTTGAAAGGAAAAAGTCAAATGCATGCTCTAGAAGATTTATGCATAGTAAAATGTGATTTGTTGGATGTATTATTTTTTCATGATGAAAAATACAACTCCACCATACTTTCACACATGAAAACCATCAAAATTGAAGAGTGTGACAAGTTAAAGACCATATTGACTAGAAGAGAAAAGAAAGAAGACATGATAAACTCTTTTTCTCTACTGGAATCTCTTCACTTGAAAAATCTGCCAAATCTTGCAAGGCTTTGCTTTTTTGGAGCATATGAATCATGGGATAAACAACAATACATGGTGTGTATCAAAGTAATTTGTCACTAAGTATATTTAATATTTTCACTTGAACATGTAGATTAAAAGTATTGTGCACAAAGAGATTTAATATACATATAGATTGTCAAAGAAAATCATAATTGTTATTTTAATTTCTTTACTTGGAAGTGAAGAAAGAAATACATAGTACTAGATTTGTAAAATGATATTTTTCTTAATTTTGTAGGAGGAACATGTGGGAGATCAAATAATCATAAGACATTTCGCATTTATAGATGAATTCTTGTTTCCAAACTTAACATCCTTGTTCATAGAAGCATGCAACAAAATCCACATCCTGTTTTCTCATTCATCCATGAATAGTCTTGAGCATCTTGAACAGCTAGAAATAAGAGATTGTGAGAACATGGAAGAAATAATATCTCATGAAGAAAAAATAGAAGCAAGTGCTAATAAGATTATGTTTCCTGCATTGCAACATCTACGTCTTATAAAGCTATCAAACCTTAAGGCCTTCTCCAGAGGTCAATATAATCTTGATTTTCCATCACTGCAAAAAGTGAAAATTAAAGACTGTCACAACTTGGATGTTTTTTCACGAGGATGTTGTAATTCACCTATGCTTGTGGATATCACCATGGAGAGTGAATCCTTCAGCAACTACTTTATACAAAAGATAGACATCAATGTCATTCTACAAGGATTTAAAGCATTTGTGAGTCTTATAGATAAATTATTACCTTTATGTATATATGTTTTTATAATTAATAATAGTATCCCTCTATGTTAATGTAATATTTCTTCAAAATACTTTAATGAATGTTTTACAGGTTGCATCACAAGAATTCAAGATGTTGGACCAGACTAAACTATCTAATGTGAATAAACTATATATATTTAATTGTGATTCAATAATTGAGGTGTTTGAATCAAGAGGAGGAACATATACAACAAAGGGAGATGTTGTAAGCTTCCAGAACCTAACAAATATTTACGTTTCAAATTGCAATAATTTGAAGAGTTTGCTATCTAATTCCATGGCTAGAAGCCTTGTGCAACTTCAAACACTAGTTGTTAGCCGTTGTAATTTGATGGAGGAGATAGTTACAAAGGAAGATGCATATATAAAAGGAGGCAACAAAGTGAAGACTTTATTTCCTAAATTGGAGAAATTGTCACTTTATTTTCTTCCGAAGTTGGAATGTATTTGTTCAGAAGATTATGACTATGATATCCCATTGTGCAATGTTGGAGAGGACAAGGAGATAAAGAATAATGATACAATTAAAATTTCATTTCCACAATTAGATGTGTTACGAATTTTGGAAGTACCGAAGTTAAAGTGTTTTTGTTCAAGAGTATATGACTACAATATTATGGTGCCATCAATTGAAGAGTTTTCAAATGTGAAAAGATTTTCCCATGGAAATAACGTTATCATAAACACACCTAACCTTCATATACTTGATTGGGATTACAAATCTATACCCACACATGGAGACCTTAATTTGACAATATATTATCTTCAAAATTCAACGAAATACAAGGTACACACACATAACAATTACTCAATTAATTTTTATTTTATAAGACACAAGACATGCCTGTATGATGTGTGTGTGTTGTGCAGTTGGAGTTGCAAAAATTAGAGACATTTGAATCCATGGAGGCAAGTAATGAAGAACTAATGGGCTATATCAAAAGAGTAAAAGAGCTTGAAATTATAAAGTGTCACAGACTACTGAATTGCATAACATCCAATATGATGAAATTGTTATCGCATATTAAAAGACTCCTTGTGGAAGATTGTGAGCGGTTACAAGAGATATTTGAATCAAATGACACGTTGCAGTTCGAATTATACGAAATATCATTGTGTTTTCTACCAAAACTGAATCACATTTGGAAAAATCATGGTCATAATTTAGCCTTTAAAGATTTGACACATATAAGCATCATTTGGTGTAATAATTTGAAACATGTGTTTCCGGATGTTTCAATGGCCACAAGTCTTCCAAGTTTGCAAGTGATTTCAGTGGACGAATGTAAAGAGATGGAAGAGATAATCGGAAATAATAATAATTCAAATCCTTTTTGTGTAATAGAACAACAACATAAGGCTAAGATCATATTTCCATCTTTGGTTGAAATTGAACTAAGGACACTTCCTAACCTCAATTATTTTTGTCGAAGCTCTTTCATTTCCTATGTTGAGTTGTCGCAGTGTCATGGCATAACCATTCAAGAATGCCCAAAGATGAAGACCTTTTGGTATAATGGAACCTTACACACACCATCTCTTGCATATTTTTATATTGGAGATACCTTTTTTGACAAATATGATGATGTTAATGAGGTCATACTACGATATAATACTAATAAATGATCAAGAGTTGGCATGAGGTGCGTATTACTACAATTGTTTATCTGTTGAGTTAAGATCATCTTCAATTTTCACAATTTCTATTGCTTTTATTACTGTAGTTTTTGATATATATTTTGAAATTGTGACATTTATATTGTATAATTGGATTTTTAAGCACTCAAAACATTACTAATTAAACTTTCAATTTCTTTTGCGCCTTCCAGTCATCAATAAAACCTTCTTTTTATTGTTATTATTATTATGCTCTGGTAATTAATATTTGTGGCAAAAACTTTGATTTATGGATAATATGATAACTACATAGATAGTGGTAGAACTTAGAACAAAAGTTTTGGATGTCATAATTTTTAAAAGAAGATGAGTAATATAAGTTTTTTTTTTTTAATTGTTGAAGACTTTGAGATGATCATGACCATCCTTAATCCTAACTAAGTTCGTCTAATGTAAATAATTTAATAGCGTATAATTTTTTTTTTTTAATTGTTGAGAACTTTGAGATGGTTATGACCACTCTTAATTCTAAGGTCAGTCTAATGTAGAGAATTTAATAGCATGTTCTTGTTTATACTTATCTGGAATTTGAAGTAATTAAGCCTTTTAATTTTTGTTGGATATTTAGGTGGTAGAGTTTGATGTGAATGTGAAAGGAAAGGTGTCATTCAAGAAGACCAAGGGATTAGATACATTATAGATGGAATATGATAAGCATTTCTTAGAAGCTTTGCTTTTGGAGTCTTCATTCATCTATTAAAACAATCCTTCTCTTTTGCTACACAAAGACAATAAAATATTTAAGGGGTGTTGTTTACAGAGAAAAGTTTCTTCCAATGACTGTAAATGCAATAAAAATGTAACAATTGGGACAAACATTTTATAATTACTTTTATTATGATATATCCTACTCATAAATATGTTGTTTCCTTTGGCTACTTTTTGCATACTTATCATTGCAATCTAACTTTACAATTTTTTTGTTCTTTTAGATTAGACTATCATAACTTCAAAACCCTTTGAATTATGCACACTATTGACCTATTCAAATTGTTGAATAATAATCTTCGTAATTAAACATAGTTGATATTTTGAGGGCTTCCAAATTCTTGAATCATAATCTCCCAAATTATTGTTGGGAATAGTTGACAATTTTTTTGATTGAAAAACGAGAAGACTGTAGCATATTCTATTGAACTTGAACTTCAATGAAAATTCTAAATATTTACATTATATAGAAGCATACAAATAGTTTGAAAATCAATTACTTTGAGCAATGTATGTTAGAATGAAGCTAGAATCCTCTAGTTTTGCTCAAATTATTGTTAGAATCATACAAGCACAAAAGGAGAATCCAACAAAAAAATTAGTCTATTAGATGAAAGAGTTTATTGATATGTATATTTTAGGTTATATTGATTCTTCAACGAAAAACTCCGAACAATGTACTACCGTCAAGAATCGACATTCTTGACAAACTTTCACTCAATTTTACGATTAGTTTATAATTCAACCTTTTATCTATAACTCTTCTATGACCACGATCTCAACTGCAACATCAAATATTTTTATATTTTTGCAACCGTTACACAACTACAATTTAAAAAATTACTTTTTCGTATTTGATTACAAATCTTTGCAATGTTAGGACTGCGAAAAATTTGAAAAAAACCGATAACAAGTATAAAATGCTAATTGAAATTAACCATGTTAGAAATAACAACAATCATAGAGTCGAAAAATGAATCTCATATTAAAAATAAATTTAAGAATGTGATATGAAAAAAAATTCTTTACAATATTTCATATTGATGATTAAAAAGATATTAAAACAATAAATACCATAACTCTATTTATAGAACACATTTCAAATTTAATCAAATAACTAAGTCTAACCAACTAACAAATTCCTAACTTATTGACCAGAATATCTAATCTTAAATAAAACAAACATAATGATTGGATGATCCAAATGATGGCATAACAGCATTTAACTAAGGCTATCCACCCTACCATCTTGTGTGACTAAAGGATAATCAGATGCACTAAGATTAATAAAATAAACCAATTACAATGACATGCTTAAAAAGCATAGCCATAGCATGAAGAGTGGTTGCAACTTGCAAGCATAATTGTTACTACTTGGTGCTCTATATAAGTGACCAAATTAATTAGGATTCTCAACAATCCAAACATACCCAACTTGACCAAAAACAAGATCATTAGCCACATTCTTATTCTTATGTTCTGCATATGGAGCACCATAATCCATGTGAGTCAAACATTCCCAACTCCACAAAATTTTCCAGATTAGACTATCATTAATGAAAAATTTATATATTTTCATTATTAGAAGCATACTAATTACTGTAAAATGAATCAACTTTGAGAAAAGCCATAGGATTATAAAAAAAACTTATTTAACATTGACATTCATAACAAAATCAGCATGTTCAAAATCTTCCCCAAACACTACTGTCAAGATTGAAGGCTTGAACTAACAGCTAAAAACTCAGGCAGCAAAGCAGTTCAAGACTCCTAATTTGAGTAAAATATGGAAATGAAGCAAGAATCCTCTTGTAGTGCTTCATGAAAGATGAGACTAGTGTCTAAAGATAAAGATAAAACAATTGTCTAATTGAAAAATATGAATGTAAATTAGATCTAAAATGTTACTATTTTTAATATAAAATAATTATTATTTTTAATTCAAACGATTATTAATTATATATTAGGTTTACGTAATCCTAATTAATTAAATATAATCTACAATTCAACATACAAACTCTGGTCCCAATAATCCAACTATCACGAACATATTATCTAATCAACTCATGAACTAAATGAGTCGAATTATATATACTTCAAGTTCAATTCATTTAGTTAATTATGAACTTAATTAACTTTGAACTCAAGTTCAATTCATGTCGTTGATGAATCAAATTCAATGATTTTAATTGTCGAGTCATGTCTCTGATTAATATTCGACTTGGCTTGGTTCATTTTTCATTATCAGTCCTAAGTGCCCTAATGAAAACCTTTCATAGGTAGTGCTTTTAGAAAAGTTTACTCTCTCAATGAAACCAACAATGTTAAGAGAATCCGTTGGCTCAAAGAAAAAGTTCATATATCAGTTTTCTTTACTTTTAAGGTATACCTTAAATCTCTTCAAAAGTAAAGTAATAAGGATACTCTAATAAATTTGCTGCTTTATACATTTCAAACTTAATATATTTTTAAATACTGAATTCTGAGAATTTTATTGGTATGTGTGTTTTGTATTCATAATTGTATGCTTGTTCAAATTAATTAATGAATTTAGTATAATTTTTTTCTTCTCTAATGTAAGAACCAATTCCTTTATTTTCCAATTCTTTTAAGTTAAGTTAAATTCTTTCTTAGACCACAAGTTGCTTCTGTGATGGTTGAGGAATCCTAGAACAAAAAATCACCATTATATCATCAATGCATTCCAATTAAGTCTTAACCTATGTTTATTCATTCATTATTTACATTTCTTAAGCAAAGTTATTTCTTGTAAACACCCAATTTGGTGAGGGTCTTGTTACTGTTACACTCAAATTTATATAGTCTTGCTCTTTGGAAAGCTTATTAACATTTGTATATATTTGCTTTCTCTGAGGAATTCCAGAACCAATTTTTCTTGTAAGTATTTCCAATTTTTCTTTTTAGTTGTGTGTGTGTGCAATGATGAAAGTTTTCTTGTTTCTTTTGTATTTATATTTACTTTCCTCGTGTGTTCAACAAAACGAATTTTTATTTATAAATTTAAATGAAATTTAATTATCCTATTTATGTTTCTAAGGTTGCTATCATAAAGTAGTTAAATATGATTATTATTACATAAAAAAGTAGTTAATAAGACATAAATTAATTTGTGTTAAAAAAATGTGTAATACCAATAATATAAAAAGGTTAGTTTTTTTTTATGAGTAAAAAAAAGGTTAGCTTATTGAGTGAGTTTTTGTTTTTGCAAAAGTCAATTTATTAAACATAAGGCATAAGCTATGACTAACTTCTTGTTAAGTGAGTTGGTTGTGTAAAACCTGATGACTCTTATTTGTTAGCGTTTAAGCTTTGTTACTTCAAGTGCAAGAGTAATGGAAAACTAGAAATTGTGTATTGAATGAACTTATTCTTATTGAATGAATAATATGTGTTATTTATACATGGTTTATTCTAAGTGTCCTCTAGTTAACTAACTAACAAGTGGTTAGTTAGTTAGTTATTACAAACAACTAATAACAAACTTGAATTACACAAACTCTAATGTGGAGAACATTCTCCGTTTTAACATTGAAACGGAGAACATTCTCCCCAACACTTTCCCTTAATTCAACTTTCTAAGTGATTTTGCACCTAGTAGTCTTCTCAACTCTTCGGCCATTTCTTCTGTTGGTTCATCCTCGCCGCAGTCGTAGCCCTCTCCCAGGCCTTGACAATAACTCTTTCTGCAGGACGCTCGGATTTAACTCGTGCTTTAGCTTCAGCCCTCGCAGCTTTTGCCTCTGCAGCAACTTTTTCAGCTCTTTCCTTTGCTTCTGCAGCAACCCTTTCTCGAGCTTCAGCATGTGCCCTTTGTACCACAGCTCTTTCAGCTCTCTAGTGTGCTTTAATTGCTACTCTTTCATGAGCTTCTCTTGTAGCTCTTTCTACAGCCTGTCTAGCTTTTTCTCTCTCCTCCCTTTCTTTCATTAATCTTCTTTGCTCATTTTCCTCCTTCTCCATTTGCTGCCGATCACGTTCTAATCTTTCTTGTTCTTTTTTCTCCTCTAGTATAGCTCTGTAATCTTTTTCCAATTGCACACCTTCTTTGCTTCTAGCAACCTTTGTATACTCTCTCTCCCTAACTTCCTTTGCATGCCTGAACTTAGCCTCAGCCCTATCCATTGCTTCCTTCATGGCCGCAGCAGCTGTGTTCATCTCCAACTCATCTTCGGGAAGACCATTTCTTCTCTGATGAAGTTCTTCTCTCAAAGAACAAATATCATCTTGCAAAACTATTTGTTCAGTTTTATGCAACCCTTCTTGTTCCATTTTTTCAGCTTCACATTTTCTTAATTTGTTTTCCAATTCAATGTTTCTAGACTCTGAATCCTTCAGTTTATAGTTCAAATTCATAAGTGGAAGAGTAGACATCATTACAACAGTAAGAAGACACCCTTTAGTGAATGCTATCACAAAGCCTCCAATGAATGTTGCTGTTAGCTGCACAAACTTCCCAACCTTCTCTCCCATTGCATCTTGAATTAAAATAGTGTCACCTAACATTCGACTTACAACTTCTCCTGTATTTGTTGCTTTATCAAAGAAAGCAACATCTTGTCTAAGTATTGTTTTCCAATACAATTATCTTATTCTTGTTGTTTGCCTTTCCCTTGTAACCATCCAACATGCCACCTGGAGGAATGCTGCCACCTCACTTCTTATGGCCAAATTTACAAATTTCAGTGATACCTTGGACACTTGTTCAACAACATCGGTGGTGTTTTTTTGATTAATACCAAAAATATCAATCATTTGAACGAACATCAAAGTCATGATAAGTAAACCCAAACCGTTTCCAACATCACCGATAGTTCCCACAGCCATATTTTTCTGTGCCACTTTAAGCTGATCTTCCAATTGATGAGTCTGAGATGACTTATTCTCAAGTTCCTTTCTTGAAACTGCAATTTCTTCTCTTGATATCTTGAGTTGTTCATTAGCTATCTCTAGATCATCCACCAACTTTGCAATCTTGCAAACATAATCTGGAATATGAGTCTCCAAATCAGCAGTTTATTTTCGCGACTCCTCACCTTTCAACTTTAACCCTTCTCTCATATTATCAAGCTGACCCTCACTTTTCTCAATTTGAATCTTCAACTTGAAAATCTCTTCAAATTTGTTTGGTCCAAATACTTGAAGATGATTTGATATTTCCTTTGATGTTAATCCTTCTCTTGAATATTTCAGCTGCTCAAACACTTCCTCCACTGGAATTCTTTCCCTTTCAACTTTACTGCTAGCACCATTCTTATTCTGTTTTTGATATGATGTCTTGCTTTCTTTATACAAAGTACTATCATGTGTTTCTTGCTCTGCAATGAAGGACAAACGTTCCCTTCGAAGCGCAAATTCTTGAGCCTCCAAGTCACACAATTTCTTATCAATCTCTGAACTCTTTCTGCTAATTTCAGCCAGCTTGGCATCAGTAGATCATAACTTGGCTTCTACTTCTAAAGATTTCTCTTCAACACTAGCTGTTAAAAAATTTGTTTTAGATAACTTTGAGTCTGCTGCCAATTTAATCTTTGCATGTTCTGACCGCATTTCTCGTAGAGCCTTCTCAATATCAATTTTAAGCGATTCTCCATGTTTTACCTCAACACTCCATAACTCTATTGTTGCATCAAATACCACAGCAGTGAGAGGAGCAACAACTTGATATGTAGCCTCCTTAGAAGCCTTTTCAGATTGCTTAATGTCTTTGCCAAGAACATCCACATCTCTAACTTGTTCTAAAAACGGAGAATGTTCTGAAAACAGAGAACATTCTCTGTTTGTGGTAGCCATCAACACGACTGTATCTGAATCTGAATCTTCTTGGGCAGCGCATGCTTCACCTTCTTCTTTCTTCTTCTGTTTTCCTCATTTGCTAGCCCAATATTCTCGAGCAAAATATCCAAACTTCTCACAGTTGTAACATTGCACCTTCTTCTTAT
Source organism: Cicer chorassanicum (assembly GCA_037974735.1). NCBI lineage: Eukaryota > Viridiplantae > Streptophyta > Magnoliopsida > Fabales > Fabaceae > Cicer > Cicer chorassanicum. Next base: position 49,026,293 of record JBBPBP010000003.1, on the reverse strand, counting down.
CAAAGTTTCTTGACTTTTCTTTTGATTTACCACCTGTATTGCTCCCTTCTGATGAAGATTCTGACTCGTCATCAGATTCCTTGAACTTATTCTTCTTCCATTTCCTTTTCTGATATCCTTTCTTGTAATCTTGCGATGCCAGTGCCTGATCTTCTACTTTAACTCCACTTCTTTCATCCATTCTTAATTCCCGTGCTTCCAAAGTTCCTTGCAACTCTTCAAGACTCAAGTTTGAAATGTCTTTGGATTCTTCAATGGCACATACAATGTAATCAAACCTGGGATGCAATAATCTCAAGATCTTTTCACACAATTTCTGTTCAGTCAACTTCTCACCACAACCAGCCATCTGATTTGTGATACTAATCAATCTTGAAATCAAATCTGTAACCTTCTCCTACTCATCCATCTGCAACAATTCGAACTGTTTCTGTAAGGTCTGCAATTTCACTTTCTTGACCTTGGTTCCTCCAGAATAACACTTCTCCAAAATGTCCCATGCTTCTTTTGCACTTCTTGCATTAGAAATTTTGTCAAAGTTGATCGTGTCAAGGCATTGATGAAGAATGAAGGTGGCTTTGCAATCCTTCTTTTTGTTTTCTTTGAATCTTGATCTCTATTCCTCTGTTGGATTGACCCCCAACTCTTCAAAACCTTTCTCTATGACTTTCAACACTTCTTGAAATCCAAACAATGCTCGAATCTGCACTCTCCATCTATCCCAATCTTTTCCATCAAAATGTGGCATGTGGACTAGAAAATTTCCATAGTTTGCACTTGAAACCATTCTCACTTCACTCGTGTTTATCACTCTGATTTTGTTTTTCGCAACCAAGCTCTTGATACCATTTGTCAGCGTTCAAGGTTTATTACTTCAAGTGCATGAGTAATGGAAAACTAGAAATCGTGTATTGAATGGACTTATTTTTATTGAATGAATAATATGTGCTATTTATACATGGTTTATTCTAAGTGTCTTCTAGTTAACTAACTAACTAACAAGTGGTTAGTTAGTTAGTTATTACAAAGAACTAATAACAAACTTGAATTACACAAACTCTAATGTGGAGAACGTTCTCCGTTTTAACACTGAAACATAGAATGTTCTCCGTTTCCAACATTAATTATAACTATTTTATGTTCTTGTACTAATATTCTATAAATGCCTGAACAACATCAAGTTTAAATAGAGATGAAAATATCGATTTCAAGCCTCTTCATCTTCATACTTTGCTAAGACCTGTTCTCTTCATAGAAATCTTATTTCAAATGCATTTCTATTGAGGTTACATGCATATTTTATTCAATCAAGTAACATATTTTTCTTTAAATATTTATACCTATATATAAAGTCGACATATTTTTCTTTTTACTTAAATCAAATTGTTTTGGTTACCATTTGTTTGAGGTAAAAGAAAATGGACTGTCTTACGGAATTAGCAAAAGAAGCTGTGATAAAACTTGGAGATTTAGTTGTGGAGTCAATTGTGAAGCATTATAAATATTTGACACAACACAAAGAAATCACATCTAATTTGGAGGAAGAATATGAGAAGTTGAAAAAGATAAAACAAACACTGGAAATAAGGGTGAACATAGAAAAAAGGAAAGGATATGAAATTGCACCTGAGGTTCAAAAATGGCTTTCTGATGTGACAAGTATTGAAATAAAATTGCAAAAATTGCTCTCTGATGAAAATAAAGCTAACAAGAACAAAAAATTATTTGGTGGAAAATGTCCAGATTTTGCATTTAATTACTCATTAGGCAAACAAGGTACTAAAAGCACACAATATATTACAAGCTTGAAGGAGGAAGAAAACAAATTCAAGGTCATATCTTACCCCAATGCTGCATTAACTCTTGGATCTACCTTCACAAAAGATATTAAAAGCCTAATGTCTAGAAAAATACTTATAACAGAAGTCATAGAGAAACTGAAGGATGATCAAGTCAAAATGATTAGTATTTGTGGAATGGGTGGAGTGGGAAAAGCCACACTCGTAAAAGAACTCATCCAATCAATAGAAATAAGTAAGTTATTCGATGATGTTGTGATGACAGTGGTTTCTCAAAATATAAGTTACGAGAAGATCCAAATTGAAATTGCTGAGCTTTTAGGCATTGAAAGTAAAAAAGACAGTCTACCAAGAAGAGCAATACAATTATTTGAGAGACAGAGTAAAGCTAATAGAGTCCTAATTGTGTTGGATGATGTGTGGGACATTCTTGATTTTGAGTGTATTGGAATTCCTTTTAGGGAAAATGAAAAATCATGCAAAATATTGTTCACATCACGGGATGAAAAAGTGTGTGAAAATATGGGAAGCAAAGTGAATTATCAAGTTCCTGTGTTGTCGGAGGAGGAAGCTTGGTATCTATTTCGAGAAATGGCAGGAGAAGTTGTAGATAGACGTGATATCAATCCAATAGCAAGAGAAATTGCAAAGAAATGTGGTGGTTTACCTCTTGCAATTGTGACTGTTGGAAGAGCTTTGAGTAATGAAACAAAGTCTGCTTGGGCGGATGCACTTAGCCAATTGAAAAAATCATCTTCTCCCTCTGGTATTGTTAAATCTGTTCACCCTAGTATTGAGCTTAGTTTAAAGTTTTTGGATAGTAATGTACACGAGTTCTTCCTTATGCTTTGTGGATTGTTTCCGGAAGACTTTGACATTCCTATTGAATGTTTATTGAATCATGCATTAGGCTTGAGATTGTTCGAAGACATTACTTCTTCATGGAAAGCAAGAGATCGAGTGGATACATTGGTTTGTCATTTGAAGAGAAAGTTCTTGTTGTTGGATAGCAATGTGGAAGGATGTGTGAAGATGCATGATATTGTACGTGAAGTTGTCTTATATGTAGCAATTCAAAATGCAGAATATAGGTTTATGGTGCAATACAATTTTAAGTCCATAAAAAAAGATAAATTAGACAACATCAATGCACTATCACTTATCTTGGATGATACAAAAGAGTTAGAAAATGGCTTTTAGTGTCCAACACTTAAACTTCTACAAGTAAGGGCAATAAAAAGAAAACCAATCTTTTGTCCTGAACATTTCTTCAAAGGAATGTATGCACTGAAAGTTTTATCTATGCAAAATTTATGCATTCCAATATTGCCATCTTTATCTCAAGTCTCAGGTAATCTCAATATTTTGCAAGTAGAACATTGTGATGTTGGAGACATATCTATAATTGGTAAGGAACTTATACACCTTGAAATCCTAAGTTTTGCACATTCTAATATCGAAGAACTACCAATTGAAATAGGAAACTTGAGCATTCTAAAATTATTGGTTTTGACATGTTGCGATGATCTTAATGTTATTTCTCCTAATGTTTTTATAAGATTGACTCAGTTGGAAGAACTTTATTTAAGAATGTACAATTTTCCTTGGAAGAATAAGGATGCTGCTATCAAAGAGTTGAAAAAGATATCTCATCTGTTAAAGGTTGTTGAAATGAAAGTTAGGGGGGATGAAATTTTTCTCAAAGATTTCGTTTTCAACAATCTACAAAAGTTTTGGATTTATGTGGATCCTTATATTAGTTTACGTCGCTCTTTGTTTTTGGAGTTAAATGTATTGCATGTGTGTGCTATGGATTATCAATCTATTTGTAACACATTGGTGATCTTACAATTGGTTAACAAATGTGAAATGCTCTCAATAAGTAAGGTGAAAAACTTGAAAAATGTTATGATCAAATTATTACATGATCGCCAAAATAAATACTTAAAATATTTGAAGGTTGATTCATGTCCTAATTTGAAGTATTTGATAGATGGTTCTATTCACTACAATGGCTTCCACAAATTCAAACATTAACTTTGGAAAATCTTGAGAATTTGAAGGAGATATGCCATTCATCCAATCTTGAGAATTTGATGACTGGGTTCTCATATTTGGTTGAATTGAAATTAAGAGGCCTCCCAAGTTTTACTGGCTTCAACAATGCTACCATTTTGAATGAGCTAAATCAAGTAAGTAAATTATTATTTTTAGTAAATGAACCCAATGTGATTTTGTCCATGTATTTTTATATATTTTATAAATTAATTTATTGCTGTAAATTTTATATAGGTTAATTAATATCAACAAATTTTGTTATATATGTCCAAGAATCGGGTGTTGCTACTGAAATAAGTGATTCTACAAACATATTGGATGAAAAACTATCAGAATCACAACATCTTAGACCCTCACATATTATTATTGCCAAGTTGTTTTCATTTAATTGGATGAAACAATTTCCAAAATTAGAAAAAATACTGTTAAAAAATTGCATTTCCTTAGAAGTGGTATTTGACTTGGAAGGATATTTGAAGTCTAGTGGCCAAGCACTAGAATGTTTATTTCCTCAACTAACAAAAATTGAGATATCACACCTCAAAAATTTATCATACGTGTGGGGCATTGTTCCACATTGTGTCCAAGGCTTTCAAAATTTGAGATTTTTAATAATTTCAAATTGTGATTCTTTAAAACATATTTTTAATTCTAATATTATTAGAACAATCAGAAATCTTGAGAAACTGGAAGTGAGCTGTTGTAAGTCGATTGAGAATATAGTGGTTTTGAGCATAAATGAAGATGATGATGATGACAACAAACGACATGTGAAATATATTGGCTTCAATAAACTACATCATTTATCACTTTATAGACTACCAAAGCTTGCAAGTATTTGTTCAGATTCACTTTGGTTAGAATGTCCATCCTTGAAGCACTTTGATATAAAGGATTGTCCTATGTTGGAGATATCTTTCTTACCAATCCATGTTGATTCAAAGCGAGACAATAACGTCAATGCCACAAATATTGCAAACAAAAAAGATGTTGATTTTCCAAATTTTAAAGAAAACAACTCAAAATCTTCTACTTGGTCCTCTAAATGTATGCCATTTATAGACCAAATTTATTCATCAAGGAAATGTTAGTAAGAGAAATAGTAAGGTATCAAATTTCATTTTATATATTTTCCATAATTATATGTATAGTATTCCACATAATTTTCCAATTTGACAGAGACAATATGTTATATATCAATACTAATTGTATTATCCACACTAATTTTGAGTAGTATCTTATTTAATAATATTTTCTATGCTTGCAGGAACCATAGGTAAAACAAGCAATGTATGATTGTGTACCTTTTAATGTTGAAATGAAGAGCTTGAAAGGAAAAAGCCATATGCATGCTCTAGAAGATTTATGCATAGTAAAATGTGACTTGTTGGATGTATTATTTTTTCATGATGAAAAATACAATTTCACCATTCTTTCACACATGAAAACCATCAAAATTGAAGAGTGTGAGAAGTTAAAGACCAAATTTACTAGAAGAGAAAAGAAAGAAGACATGATAAACTCATTTTCTGTACTAGAATCTCTTCACTTGAAAAATCTGCCAAATCTTGCAAGGCTTTGCTATTTTGGAGCATATGAATCATGGGATAAACAACAATACATGGTGTGTATCAAAGTAATTTGTCGCTAAGTATATTTAATATTTTCACTTGAACATGTAGATTAAAAGTATTGTGAACAAAGAAATTTAATATACATATAGACTGTCAAAGAAAATCATAATTGTTATTTTAATTTCTTTACATGGAAATGAAGAAAGAAATACGTAGTATTAGATTTGTAAATGATATTTTTCTTAATTTTTTAGGAAGAACATGTGGGAGATCAAATGATCATAAGACATTTCCCACTAATAGATGAATTCTTGTTTCCAAACTTAACATCTTTGTTCATAGAAGCATGCAACAAAATCCACATCCTGTTTTCTCATTCATCCATGAATAGTCTTGAGCATCTTGAGAAGCTAGAAATACGTGATTGTGAGAACATGGAAGAAATAATATCTCATGAAGAAAAAATAGAAGCAAGTACTAATAAGATTATGTTTCGTGCATTGCAACATCTACTTCTTATAAAGCTATCAAACCTTAAGGCCTTTTCCAGAGGTGAATATAATTTTGATTTTCCATCACTGCAAAATGTGGAAATTGAAGACTGTCACAACTTGGAAGTTTTTTCACGAGGATGTTGTAATTCACCTATGCTTGTGGATATCACCATGAAGAGTGAATCCTTCAGCAACAGCTATATACAAAAGAAAGACATCAACGTCATTCTATAAGGATTTAAAGCATTTGTGAGTCTTCTAGATAAATTATTACCTTTATGTATATATGTTTTTATAATTAATAACAGTATCACTCGATGTTAATGTAATATTTCTTCAAAATACGTTAATGAATGTTTTATAGGTGGCCTCACAAGAATTCAAGATGTTGGACTGGACTAAAGTATCTAATGTGAGTGGACTAAATATATGTAATTGTGATTCAATAATTGAGGTGTTTGGATCAAGAGGAGGAACATATACAACAAAAGGAGAGGTCGTAAGCTTCCAGAACCTAAGAGATATTTACGTTTCAAATTGCAATAATTTGAAGAGTTTGCTATCTAATTCCATGGCTAGAAGCCTTGTGCAACTTCAAACACTAATTGTTGAGAGTTGTAATTTGATGGAGGAGATAGTTACAAAGGAAGATGCATATATAAAAGGAGGCAACAAAGTCATGACTTTATTTCCTAAATTGGAGATATTGTCACTTGTTCATCTTCTTAACTTGGGTTGTGTTTGTTTAGGAGATTATGACTATAGTATCGCATTGTGCAATGTTGGAGAGAATAAGGAGACCTATAATAGTGATAAGATTCAAATTTCATTTCCAAAATTACGGTTGTTGGTGCTTAGGAGAGTGCCGAAGCTCAAATGTTTTTGTTCAAGTGCTTACGACTATGATATCATGGTGTCATCAATTGAAGAGTGTTCAAATATGAAAATATTTCCCCATGGAAGTGTTATTTTAAACACACCCAACCTTCATAAAATATATTGGAATTTCACCATGGAGTTTTACACACATGGAGACCTTAATTTGACAATATATTATGTTCAAAATTTAGAGAAATATAAGGTACACACAAATGACGTCTCCAAACTCAATCGTTAATTTTGAATATAGACTACATCAATTTCAAGTGTGTGCATGTTTGCAGGTGGAGTTGCAAAAATTAGAGACATTTAGAGATATCAATGAAGAGCTTCATGGCTACATCAAAAGAGTTACAAAGCTTGACATTAAAAACTGTCATAAACTACTAAATTGCATCACATCCAACACAATGATGCATAATAAATTAACATATATAAACTTGTTTTCTTTGCCAAAGCTAAAGCACATTTGGGAAAATCATGGTCAGATTTTAGGCTTCATGTATTTGTTTCAAATAACTATCGGGCGTTGCAATGATTTGAAACATGTGTTTCTGGATATTTCCATGGCAACAAGCCTTCCCCGATGGAAGAAGATTAAAGTGTATGAATGCGAGAAGATGGAGGAGATAATTGGGAGTAATTGTGTACAAGGACGACAACAACAATATGAGGCTAAGATCATATTCCCATCTTTGTGCTTAATTGAACTAAAGAAGCTTCCAAGACTCAAATATTTCTGTCGAAGCTCTTTCCCTTCCTATGTTGAGCTGCCATCGTGTCGTCAAATATTCATTAAAGATTGTCCTTTAATGAAGACCTTTTGGGACGGTGGAACATTATACACACCATATATTTATGAAATTTCTGTGAACTACACTAAATGTGAATTTGACAAAGAAGAAGATGTGAGTGAAGTGATAATACGACACAATAAATGATTGAGAGTTGGTATGAGGTGTAGATAATTACATTTCAATGATTGGTTTTATTTTGTGATAAATTTGATGTTATAACAATCTTCCATCCTGCTGTCTACATGTATTCATCTCTGTGAGACAATGGTCAATTAAGTCATATTATTAGTTCTCTTCCTAGCTTTTGTTTTAATTTGGGTTAGCACTGAAATTGTTTTACAAACTTTAATCATCTAACACGTAACTGAGATAGTATCTCAAGAAGAAACATAAGTAAGTAGATAAAATATTATGTTCCCTGCATTGCAACGTCTATTTCTTAGAAAGCTTCCAAACCTTAAGGACTTCTTCCAAGGTCTCTATAATCTTGACTTTTCATCACTAAAAGAACTGAAAACTACATTAGATATATATGATGTTTGTTTTGTTGGGTATTGGGCTCCCTTCCTATGTGGAGAAAAGCCCAAATATTATAGTCCATGTGTCTCACTTATTTAAGTGGAGAGTGGTCTAATTAGGGTTAGAAGAGAGAGACTATTTTGAGAGAAAAGGCAGCCACCAAAAGAGAAAAGAGAAGAGTAAACCCTATTCCCGATTTTGTTAAATCAGTCTTAGAAAAACATCGATTGCGCATTCGTTAACCGTTGGATCGGGCTGAAATTTGGACAGTAGGTTCGCAACATCCAGGGCTTCGATTTCAACGGTCGGATCGGAGAAACGACATCTGGAGAGGGAGATATCAGGCTCGCACAGTAGCAGGTTTTTAGATGTTTTACTTCTTCTTGCTTTTCATTTGTAAGCTTTAGTGCTTTGCTATTTTGGCTGGTTGTAGGCACACTTGGTGCATCTTTTTGAGACTCTCTTGTACCCTTATTTGATTATAGTGGAGCTATTTCTTTGGTCTAGACGACCCGTGGTTTTTACCCTTGCATTGAGGGGTTTTCCACGTTAAAATATCGGTGTTCTTTACAATCTTTTATTTTGATTAATTTGCTGCCATATATTTGTTGTTACTCGTCACGGGTTCTTGCAAGTTGGGGGAATTTTATATCCGCTGCGTATTACTTGTTATTGTGTTTCTGTGTTTATTCCCCATCAGAGTGGCATCAGAGCTCTTGGTTAAAGGGTTATTTGACTTGCTTGAAGGATGGAGGCAAATATGAATATAAAGATGGTATGCTTGAATGGTACTAATTACCATTTGTGGAAGGGCAAGATGAAAGATTTGTTATTTGTGAAGAATATGCATCTTCCTATTTTTGGTTCTAAAAAGCCGGATACTAAATCTAAGGAAGACTGGGAATTTGAACATCAACAGGTATGTGGTTTTGTTAGGCAATATGTAGAAGATAATGTTTATAATCATATTGCTAATGAGACAAATGCAAAAACTATGTGGGATAAGATAGAGACTTTGTTTGCCTCTAAATCAGGGAATAATAAATTATTCTTACTGAATAGTTTCATAAGTTTGAAGTATAAGGAGGGAACGTCTATTTCGGACCACTTGAGTGAATTTCAGGGGCTCCTTGATCAAATGTCTGGAATGGGTATCAAGTTTGATGATGAGCTATTGGGACTATTTTTACTGTTATCTTTACCAGAGTCTTGGGAGACATTTCGGGTTTCTATAACGAGTTCAGCTCCTAATGGCGTTGTTTCTTTGGAAACGGCTAAGGGTGGTGTTTTGAATGAGGAGATGAGAAGGAAGGCACAAGGTTCTTCATCTCAATCTGAAGTTCTTGTCACTGAAAATAGGGGGAGAAGTCAGAAAAAAGAACCGAAGGGTGGTAGAGAAAACAGCAGAAGCAAGTCCAAGTCTAGATACAAAAATGTGGAGTGTCATTATTGTCATAAAACAGGGCACATACAGAAGAATTGTTTTCTGTGGAAAAAGGAGAACAAAGGCAAGAAAGGTAAGCAGAAACAATGGGGTCGTGGTGATGATAGTGATGATGACCGTGTTACTACTGCTACTAGTGATGATCTTGTTATTCTCCGTGACTATGAGTCAATTAATCTTGTATGTGATGAGAGCATGTGGATAATTGATAATGGTGCTACACTACATGTTACACCGAGGAAGGAGTTTTTCACATCTTATACTTCAGGTAATTTTGGAGTTTTGAAGATGGGTAATGATGGTGTATCTAAGGTAATTGGTGTTGGTGATGTATGCTTGCAAACCAACATGGGAATGCAATTGTTGCTTAAAGGAGTCAAACATGCTCTAGATGTTCGCTTCAATTTGATCTTCGTGCATATGCTTGATGAAAGTGGTTTTGATAACCATTTTGCTTCTGGAAAGTGGAAACTCAGTAAAGGTAATTTGGTTGTGGCTAGAGGGGAGAAAATTAGTAAACTGTATTGGACAAAAGCTTTAGTTGCAAAAGACAGTGTGAATGTTGTGGATACGGAATCATCTTTGTGGCACCGAAGGCTTAGCCATATCAGTGAAAATGGGTTAAATTGTTTAGCTAGAAAGGATGTGCTTCCAGGATTGAAAAATGTAGATTTGGAGAAATGTTCTCACTGCATAATTGGTAAACAAACCAGAGTATCCTTCAAAAGGCATCCTCCCTCTAGAAAGTCAGAGTTGCTTCAGTTGGTGCATTCTGACGTCTGTGGCCATTTAAAGGTAAAATCTTTTAGTGGTGCACTTTATTTTGTTACTTTTATTGATGATTGTTCCAGGAAAATATGGGTTTATGTTCTGAAGAAAAAAGACCAAGTGTTGGAGAAATTCAAACAATTTCATGCTTTGGTTGAGAGGCAGACAGGCAAGAAGCTGAAACGTGTTCGTACTGACAACGGTGGTGAGTATTGCGGACCCTTTGATGTCTATTGCAAACAACAGGGTATAGCACATGAAAAGACTCCTCCTAAAACTCCTCAGCTGAATGGTTTAGCAGAGAGGATGAATCGAACACTTGTTGAGAGAGTGAGGTGTATGCTCTCTGAAGCTAAGTTGCCTAAACGTTATTGGGGTGAGGCACTGTACACGGCGGTGCATGTTATTAATCTTACTCCTACTATTGCTTTGAATAGTGAGATACCAAACAAGGTATGGTTTGGGAAGAATGTCAAGTATGATCACTTGAGAGTCTTTGGTTGCAAGGCTTTTGTGCATGTTCCGAAGGATGAAAGATCCAAGTTGGATGCAAAGTCAAAGCAATGTTTCTTCATTGGTTATGGTGAGGATGAATTTGGCTACAAGTTGTACGATCCTATAAACAAAAAGGTTATTAGAAGTCGTGATGTAGTGTTCATGGAAGACCAAACTATTGAAGACATTGATAAGGTGGAGAAGACTACACCTGAGAGAGATAACGTCTTATCTGATGGTGATCCAATTCAGTCACCTGTTCCTGATTTGGATACTACTGATGGTAGTGATCAGAATGATGAGCCACATGATTGTGTTGATGATCATCGACTTAGAGATGAGGTAAATATTCCAACTAGTGAAGATCATGAGTTGTCACACGATGAGAATCTTAATGATGCTTCTGAATCATCTCTAACCCAACTCAAGAGGTCTAAGAGGCAGAGACAACCATCTACAAGGTATGTTTCTGATGAGTATGTGAATTTGACTGATGAAGGGGAACCTGAGTGTTTTCAAGAGGCCATGGAGAGTGAAGAAAGTCAAAAGTGGTTGGATGCAATGCATGATGAGATGAAATCCTTGCATGATAATCACACTTATGATTTGGTGAAGTTGCCAAAAGGCAAAAGAGCTTTGGAAAACAGGTGGATCTATAGAGTGAAACTTGAGAGTAACTCAAAGTCTCCGAGGTATAAAGCCAGATTAGTGGTGAAAGGTTTTCGTCAAAGAAAGGATGTTGATTTTAATGAGATTTTCTCACCTGTGGTAAAAATGTCATCAATTAGAACCGTGTTGAGTTTGGCAGCTACTCTTGACTTAGAGGTAGAGCAAATGGATGTAAAAACGACTTTCCTTCATGGTGATTTGGAGGAAGAGATTTACATGAAGCAACCTGAAGGTTTTCTTGTTGAAGGCAAGGAAAACTATGTGTGTAGACTAAGAAAGAGTCTATACGGTTTGAAGCAAGCTCCAAGGCAGTGGTACAAAAAGTTTGAGTCTGTTATGTGTGACCAAGGATACATGAAGACTACTTCTGACCATTGTGTATTTGTTAGAAAATTTTCTAACGATGATTTCATTATCCTGTTATTATATGTTGATGACATACTTATTGTTGGGAAAAATATTTCCAAGATTGACAGGTTAAAGAAGCAGTTGGGCGAGTCATTTGCCATGAAAGACATGGGAGCAGCTAAACAGATTCTTGGCATAAGAATCATGCGTGACAGAAAGGAGAAGAAACTTTGGATGTCACAAGAACATTATATTGAGAGAGTGTTGCAAAAGTTTCAAATGGAAAACTCTAAGGCTATAAGTACTCCTCTTGGTGCTCATTTTAAGTTGAGTTCTAAACAAAGTCCTTCTAGTGAAGATGACAAAAGATACATGGAACGAGTTCCTTATTCTTCTGCTGTGGGTAGTTTGATGTATGCAATGGTGTGTACAAGACCAGATATTGCGCATGTTGTTGGTACAGTCAGTAGATTTTTGTCAAATCCAAGTAGAGAGCATTGGAATGCTGTAAAATGGATTTTGAGGTATCTTCGTGATACTACATGTATGAGGCTTTGTTTTGGAGGTGACAAACCTATTTTGGTGGGGTACTCCGACTCAAATATGGCTGGAGATATTGACTCAAGAAAGTCAACTTCAGGCTACATGATTAAATTTGCAGATGGAGCTGTGGCTTGGCAGTCGAGATTACAGAAATGTGTAGCATTGTCTACAACTGAGGCAGAGTTCATTGCCATTACCGAAGCATGCAAAGAGTTGATTTGGTTGAAGAAATTCTTGCAGGAGCTTGGGTTTATTCAGGATAAATATGTATTATTTGTCGATAGTCAAAGTGCTATTCATCTTGGTAAGAATTCGACGTTTCATAGCAGGTCCAAACACATTGATGTGAGGTATCATTGGATACGTGATGTTTTGGAAGCTAAGCTGTTGGAGTTGGCTAAAATTCATACTGATTATAATGGTTCTGATATGATGACTAAAGCATTACCAAGAGGGAAGTTTGAAACTTGTTGTGATATCGCCGGTTTGGCGATTATCTCCACATAGTTGTGAGGGGGAGATGTGTTGGGTATTGGGCTCCCTTCCTATGTGGAGAAAAGCCCAAATATTGTAGTCCATGTGTCTCACTTATTTAAGTGGAGAGTGGTCTAATTAGGGTTAGAAGAGAGAGACTATTTTGAGAGAAAAGGCAGCCACCAAAAGAGAAAAGAGAAGAGTAAACCCTATTCCCGATTTTGTTAAATCAGTCTCAGCAAAACATCGATTGCGCATTCGTTAACCGTTGGATCGGGCTGAAATTTGGACAGTAGGTTCGCAACATCCAGGGCTTCGATTTCAACGGTCGGATCGGCGAAACGACATCTGGAGAGGGAGATATCAGGCTCGCACAGTAGCAGGTTTTTAGATGTTTTACTTCTTCTTGCTTTTCATTTGTAAGCTTTAGTGCTTTGCTATTTTGGCTGGTTGTATGCACACTTGGTGCATCTTTTTGAGACTCTCTTGTACCCTTATTTGATTATAGTGGAGCTATTTCTTTGGTCTGGACGACCCGTGGTTTTTACCCTTGCATTGAGGGGTTTTCCACGTTAAAATATCGGTGTTCTTTACAATCTTTTATTTTGATTAATTTGCTGCCATATATTTGTTGTTGCTCCTCACGGGTTCTTGCAAGTTGGGGGAATTTTATATCCGCTGCGTATTACTTGTTATTGTGTTTCTGTGTTTATTCCCCATCATGTTTCACATTCAGTTACTTTATAAATTGATTAAGGAACTAAGATTTTGTGTAGGACTATAACAAGAGAACAAGAGAATTTCACTTAAAGGTTAATTTGGTGTGATGCTATAGATCTGTGGTGAATTATTATTATTAATATTATTATTATTATTATTATTATTATTATTATTATTATTATTATTATTATTATTTATACTCAAAATTGGATGCTATATATGTTTGCAATTTCTATAGCAATACGAACGAATACATTTTTGTTAGTCAATCAATTTAGTTTCTCCTACCTAATCTAGCAAAATTTCTGTAGAAACTTGTATGAAGTGACTTGCATCACTACTATACTTGTAAGATGATTGTTGCCAACGACTAATGAACTTGCCTCTGTCACAAGTTTTTTCTTTTATATCTTTGTCACTCACGTTGGTAAAGTCCAAACAATATAAAATAGACATCAGGGTACGTGGATCCAAAACGTGTACTTATTAGTAGTTAAATATTTTAATGTCTTGTTTATATCGGTTTCTTTCTTCGTCTTTGTTTTTGTCTTGTTCTCTACTTGTTATCAATATCAAGCAAATCAATGCATGACTCGCATATATTTTGATTATCAATTTCGAAATTAGTATAGTTCCACCAATGAAGAGGGGATAATCAGTAGAAAACATATGTGTATGGAAGATTTTCCTCTTCTAATACCGTATTCAAATTACAAAAGGTGGAAGAGAGTCGAAGCAAATGAAATTAATTTTTTAAGTTTATTAAAGATTTTAATATTCTATAATACTATACTAGATGCTAACTCGCGCGTTGTGTGGATATATTTTTATTTATTTAATTTAAGTGGATTTTTAAAAAAATAATATGAAGTTTAATGTTCCAATTACCTAATGATCTACAATTTAGTAGTTATATCAATAATATATATACAATTGGACCAATGAAATTTATAGAAGAGAGGTATCGTTGTTAGACGAATGACTTGAATAAATAAAGTAACGTATTAATATTGAGATCGATGGATATGTCAAATGTTGAAGTAATATATTTGATAATGGAAATTAAGAGATAGACTCAATTGATATACAATTGAGTTATAAAATGTATTACTTTATTGCTGAAACTAAAAATGATTAAAGTGAAATAGTTGGAAATACATTTATCTTGTATTCCCAATTTGAAGTTTTTGATTTTTTTTTGGTTGATTTTTTTGGATTAATCAATTTCATTACACCCCAATTGTTTTTCTTTTGGTTTATTCTTTTTTGTTCTCCTTTTAAAGTATGTAGAAAGACAGACTCTTCGTTAGAGGATGTAATATGCTCGACCACAATTTTGTTGTTGTTGTAACTGTTGTCTTGATTGTCTCTTCATCTAATGATGATATGTGAATGTTTTTATCGCTCTGTTGTACCTTGATTTTTTCGTTTGAATAATGGGTTGTCATCTTTCTCCTTATCATTATCCTCATCTCCATACTTCACTTCTTCATGTATGTTACATTTTTATTTTATATCCCCTTCGTCATTTGAGTTGGACTTTGTCGGTTGCGGTGAATTGGGTTCCTAGTTATCCTCATCTCCAATGATTCTAGTCTGAGTATTTTTGTAGGCTTGCCAACAACATAAACTTGTTATTCATGTCCAACAACATGCAGTGTTCCAATGATGTCTGCAATCCAAAAAATAGTTAGTACCAAATGATGTTTCTTTGATAGTTTAGAAGTTGAATTTTGTATTGAAAGAATTATTACCCGTTAGATTTACTTTATCTCCCAATCTTTGTGCTAGTGATTTGAAGGAAGTAAACTCAAAGTAATGATTTTGAATGGTAATTTTTGGGTCTTGGATTTTGGTTACAATAGTTGTTGTAAAAAACAATGTCTTCTTTGTTCCTACGATAGGTCTATAAGAATCATTTGTCGGTGATCAAATAATTTTAGAGTTGATCATTCAAAAAGTTTTAAATATATTTGATTTTAATGTGAGCATTTTTCAATTTAACCTTAACTTGATTCAACCTCTAGAAGAACTCTATTCAACTTACTGACTCAAGATTCTTGAATCAAAAGAGAATAAAGATAGCCCCTCTTGGTAAAATAAAAATCTACTATGACATAAGATTTGAAAGTTTCTTTTCTAAAATCTCAAAAGTGTATTTTAAACGTCAAAATTGATGAATCTTGAGAAAAAACACCCATAAATTGATTAATCCATTTTCATAAATCACAAAAGGACTCATACTTAGATGTATAGACAAACTTTAAAGATACAATTTGAGTTTTCTACTTGTCACCCCAACCTATACTTCTCACCCCGTCAATACACTTAAAAATATTATTTTACCATTTTTACTATATATAAATGTTGAAATTTGTTTTCCTTTAAACTTCCACATCTCACACATTCGAAACTTTGTATATTTTCGAAA
Organism: Cicer chorassanicum; assembly: GCA_037974735.1. NCBI lineage: Eukaryota > Viridiplantae > Streptophyta > Magnoliopsida > Fabales > Fabaceae > Cicer > Cicer chorassanicum. The sequence goes on along the minus strand of JBBPBP010000003.1, from coordinate 49,010,281 downwards.
CAAGAATTTTTGAAAGTTTCAAAAACCAAATTTTCAAAACGTAACTTTACATTTAATAAAATCAAACAAAATATATTTAATAAAAAAATAAATCAAAGTTAATGCGATTGAATAAAAAAAATATATTTAATAAATAAAATAAAACAAAATATCTTATTTTAAAAACTCCATCTTATTTTGCAGATAAATTAGCAACTTAATTCTATTTTATTAATAACTCCCTCTTATTTTTCCACCGGTGCTGGAAAATCTACTCAAATTTGATGTATCTTTTTCTTCAATTTAATATATTTTGTTTGATTCTATTAATATAATTTACTTTTATTATTATTATTATTATTATTATTATTATTATTATTATTATTATTATTATTATTTATTAGATCGGCAGAAAAAATACGAGGGAGTTGTTAACAAAATAGAATTAAGTTTCTAATTTATCTGCAAAATATGAGGAAATTGTTAAAATAATATAACAAATTATTTGTTTTTGACACATCTACTCAAAGGCATTAATTTTTTTCTATTAAATGTATTTTGTTTGATTTTATTAATATAATTTTATTTTTTTAATTATTTTAATTACTTTTTATTTATTAAATTAATAGTTATTCATTTGTTAAAATAAAAAATTAAAAGGTTATAGATGGTCGCATATCGAGAATATGACATCACTATATAGAAACAAAATTATCCTTCAGACAAAAAAAAGTAGTGTATTTTGATTTATAAATTTAAATATAGAGTATAAGAGTTTTAAATAGAAAGGGACATAGATGCAAAATAACTCCATTTTCCGAGACTACCCCGTCGTGGCCACCGCCATTGACAGCGCTGCCTTGGTCAGAATATTTTTCATGAAGTTGCTGCAACTGCAAACTAATCTCAATTAATTAGGATCAATCGATCACTCAAATCACAATGGTTTTGAGAATCATACTTTTACCCCCATTTCCAATTTGCCATTAATAGACATAGAAACAATGGTGCTGAAATTATTCCTTGGCTTGTATGTATTTATGTATAAGTTAATAATATATTGTGTCCTTATATTACAATTATGCTTTGCATGATTTTAACCTTCCTTGATTTGATTTATTTAGGGCTCTGTTTAACTCATTATCTATATCTTTGCTTCGAAATAAAGAAATGAAATAAAGTCACAGAATATGGAATTATTTGTTATACTAACCTAAAAGAATGGTGTTCTATTGTCACAGAACATGGTATCTATTTCAAGCAATGACGGGTGATGTTGTATATGAACCTGACATTTATCCCATAGCAAAACAAGTTGCAAAGGAATGTGGAGGCTTGCCTCTTGCCATTGCAATTGTTTGAAAAACACTTGAAAACAATAAATCGAGTGCATAGTTTGGTGAGTGATCTAAAGAGATGTTTTTTGATGTTGGACAGCAATGTGCCAAGGTGTATGAAGATGAATGATATTGTACATGATGTTCTCATCTTAGTTGCATTTCAAATTTAACACAAGTTTATGGTGAAATATGACATGAAAAGAAGAGAAATTGGATGACATAAATGTTCAATGGTCTGAACATTTATTTCAAGGCATGAGTGCATTAAAAGTTTTGTCTATGCAACATTTGTTCATTCGAAAACTTTCATCTTTATCCCATGCCTCTGTTAACCTCCATACACTACAAGTAGAATATTGATATGTTGGAGACATATCTATATTTGGTAAGGAAGTTTTAAACCTAGAAGTCCTATGTTTTGTACACTCTAATATTAAAGAACTTCCGATTGAAATAGGAAACTTCGGCGTTTTAAGATTATTGGATTTGACAAATTGCAATGATCTTAATGTCATTTCTACTAATGTCTTTATAAAATTGTCTCAGTTGTAAAAACTTTATTTAAGGATGAACATTTTTCATTAGAAGAAAAATTATGATGCAACGTTGAGTTGAAAAAGATATCTCATCAACTAACGATTGTTGAGATGAAAGTTAGAGGGACTGAAATTTTAGTCAAGGATTTGAATTTCAACAATCTACAATTTTTTATTTACATAGTTCCTTATACTAATTTTCAGCGCTTTGCATATTTGGAGTCAAATATATTGCAAGTTGGTGCTGTAGATTATCAATTAATAAAGAAATGTGATATCTTGGTAATAAGAAATGTGAAAGACTTGAAAAATGTTATAAGTCAATTCTTGCATGATTGTCCAATTCCACCCTCTGAAAGATTTAAAGATTAATTTATCTCCCAACATGTAGTATCTCATACTCTACTAATCATTCCAATTAATTTTCACAAATTCGATCATTGTCTTGGAAAACTCTTCAGAATTTGAAAGGGATGTGCTATACATCTAATCACGATGAAGTCAGAATTGTTGATTGAGTTTTCATATTTGGTGAAACTGCAATTAATAGACTCCCCAAGTTTTATTGGCTTGACAATGCTATCAGTTTGAATGAGCTCAATCCAGTAAATAAATTATGTTTTTTTTGTTGTTATTATTATTATTATTATTATTATTATTATTATTATTATTATTATTATTATTAATAAGCTTCCTAATTTTATCTTGAGTGATGTCTACCAAGCTCCTTCCTTACCTTTCAATTGCATGATTTTTTTTAATTATTTTGTTTTGGATTAGTTCGTGTAAGTTCCACCGTTTTATATAATAAATCAATTAGTGATAGATAGTCTTTGCAATATGTAATCGAAGATATCAGATTCTTTTTTTTTAAGAAAATAGATATAAGATATTATATAAACGGAATCCTCAATCTGAATTTTATTTTAATTAATTTACGGATAAACTTAATAGGTTATGAATTGAATACTTTTAAAATATTCAACTTACAGACGCAGTAATACACTTACTACAAACTTTAACATTTCTAAATAAATAAATATAAAAAAATAATACGTATTTCACCCATTTCACATGTGTAAATCAAATGGTGAGTCCTTTTGCTTTGGAATAAAATAAGGTATTGTATAAGAAAAAATTGTGTTCCATGTTATAGGTTTGAAAATAAACGTCGGGCCAAACAAAAAGGATGAGAGATTGGACAAAAACCTAAAATCATGTCTTACTAAATCATGTACAAAAAGTTGTCCATGGAAAAACTATCAAAAAGATGAAAATATCTTACTTTATTATTACATATCATCTCTCCTCTTTTCTCTCTCTTTCTCTCTCTTCCTCCCCTTTCTCTTCTCTCTCACACCCTCTCCTCTCTCTCTCATCCATATATTTGTTATCTCTCTTTAAATCTCTCACTCTTCTCTATCTCTCTCACATAATATATAATATCAAAATTTATGATACTATTTAAAATCATTACATGTGTGTAGCTATATATCACAAAATATATTGTGGTAAATATCACACTATTTTATTTATCTTGTTCATTGTCTACCAAATACCATATAGAACAAAAAATTGTTTACTGTATTGCCCTTTCAAGTACTGTGTGAAATCAAACATACCTGTTTTTATTTGGGTGTGTTTTTCATTGTATATTTAACCAATGAATTAATTTATTCTAGTAAACTAAACTATATATATATATATATATATATATATATATATATATATATATATATATATATATATATATATCAACTAATTAATATCAACTAATTTTGTTACACATGTTCAGAAATCAGGTGTTGTTACTAAAATAACTGATTCTAAAAACACTTTGAATGGGAAATAACTATCAAAATTCCAATCAAAACAACAAAATTGTAGGCCTCGCATGTTTTTACCAAGTTGTTTTCATCTAATTGGATGAAACAATTTTCATAATATATTTTCAAAAAATATAAAAACAACACTTTGACATTTCTAATTTTTTTTAAAATGTTAGATTTATTTTAAAAAATTATAAAAGAAAATAGTGAGAAATTTATTATCTTACGTTTATTAGTTGAAGTGAAAATAAAAACATAAAATATGAGAAATAAATGGACAATTTTGTCGAGGTTTATTTTCAAAAACGTGTTCTTGAAATTTGAGTCAACACAAAAAATTAGGGGTCTTTTTAACTGCATTAAGAGTTCATAGAATTTGTGTTGAATCTTACTTAATCCTACAAAACCAACTTATAAGGTGAAAATGTCCCAAATTATAAAGACATTATTTAGTTATATCTCTTTAATATGGGACTCTTAATATCTGAAGCGTGATCTGATAATGGTGACTTGATAACACTTGATCTAATGAATCATGGATAATCATTCATATTATTTTAGAATTTGTTTGAGTCTAAATAAAACTGATTTGTAAGATGATGATGGCCTCCACTTAATACACATTGTGAGATCATATCTGATTCAATGTAAAACTCTTAGCAAGGATTAAAAAGTAGAGAGGAATGTTTGATAGCCTCAATTTTTGTATTTTTGAAGAAAAATAATTGTATTCTTTTCTTGCTTAATGCATGTATCATTTTTTATAATTATAAAGAATCTCTCGATTTTCGCTCTCTTTTATTGTACTTTATACTTTTCTTGATATGTATCCTGAGTTTTGTATTCATTAGTGCATATGTGTCTTATTAAATGAATTTAGAATATTTTTATCCTCTCAAATGTGAAGAGATCTTATTTCTTTTTCTTCATTTAGGTAAAGTCAAATTCTTGCTTGGACAATAAATTGCTTCTTTGTTAATTAAGGAATCCTTGAATTAAAAAATTTCATTATATTATTTTTGCATTCCAATTTAGACTTCCCCTCAGTTTTCCATTCATCATTTACTTTTCTTAAGTCATTTTTTCCTTGAAACTACTCAAGTATATTTTCTTCTCAAGTTTGTTGAGGGTTTGGTTACAAAAAATTCTAAATTCTCAATCTAAACTATATTATTGCCCCTGGGAACGCTAATCAACATCTCTTATTCGGTCAAAAGTTACTATTTATTTTTTTACTTCCATGTGAGCCTTGGTAAGTATTTCCAAATATTCTTGCTATTTATTTTTCCTTTGTGTGTTGGGTTAACAATTTTGTTTCTCTTATATTTGAATATGTACTTTCCATTATGTTGATAAATTTTTATTTCCATTTAGACGTGTGACTCAAAACAATTTTAATTTCCTTTTTAAAATAATTTACACTTTTAATTTCCTTTTTAAAATAATTTACACGATATTTTATCGCCCTATTTTTGGTTTTATAGTGACAATAGTAAAGCAATTAAATATGACATGAATTTATCTTAGATGAAAAATTATCAATATATAAATACCAATAGTAATAATATAAAAAAGAGAAAATATGATATGCACGTAAATTAATTTTCACTAATTTTAGACCGATGTTCAATAAAAAATTACGATATTAACATATAAGTATGGGTGTTCATGGGTGCGGGTAAGCTCGTGAACCGATTACCCAAATCAATCCAATTCGTATTTTGATCAAACTCATTGAAGTTCAAATCTAACCCGAACCAACCCATTTAAACCCAATGATGTTCGGTTTGAGTACTGGATTTAACATTTTGAATCCACGAACCCAACCCATTGGTGTGATGAAGGCTGATGACAACTCATGTAGTCGTTAGATATACAGTTGTCCAGTTTTAACTTTTAATAGACAAGTGTTCTAATTTATCAAGAACGTTCCTGCTTTATGCTGGAACCGTTCTTCGTTTCTGCTTTGAGTTAGTGCTAGACTGAGAGCTTTTGCCAGTTGTTTGGTGTCAATCGTTTTCTGTTTTGTACGCAGGCTCCATTTCTGCAGAGATGTAGTATTAATGTCTTATCATTTATGTCCTAGCTGTACTTATTTCATAGACCATCAATATGGAGGTACATCTTGTTATGGTTCTTGATGTTTTGATTTGCTTTGTTTTAATCTTTTGGAAAAAAGTTGTCTAGAATGATATTGTGTTAATATAGCTGGTACTTTCACAAATCAAAATGATATTGTTAGAAGAAGGCTTGTACTTTTCGCAAATCAGAATGATTTTGGTTTAACTAGATTGAATGCTATCAAAAACCAGAACGTTCTTGGTTTTTTCCAAACTACTTTTGTATTAACTAGAATGATCTTGTTTCTTCCAGAATAAACTTGAGTTGATATATTAATACATATCTTCAAATAATACACTCAAAATCACAAGTTAAATAGCAACACGAGTAAGAATCATAATTAGAAGTTTAATTAACTTTGTTTAATTATCATTAAAATATTTTATTTGAGATTTTGCCTCAACAAACCCAATCCAAATAAAATTGATCGGTATCAGATTTGGTAAAAAACGACTCAACCCAAACCATATACACCCCAACATATAAGTTTACTTTGTGATCGCAATTCACCAATTTCTCTATGTTTTATACTTATCTTATTTTCACAAAAACAAACTGAAATACTAATTAATATGTATTTCTGAAATAATAAAAACAATTTTGATAAATTTTTAATTGTTTTTAAAAATATAAATAGTTGGTCATTTCAAAAGTCCATTATTTTATTATTTTTTTATTAAAAAAGACGTATACCACTTTGTATGTGTATTTGTGTTATTGAATGGATTTATAACATTTTTCCACGTCAAATGTGGGAACAAATTCCTTTATTTTTATCCTTCTCTATGGTAAAATCAAATTCTTTTCTTCCACAATATGTTGCTTCATTGTTGGGTGAAGAATCCTAGAATTAGAAACAATGATTATAACATTATTGCATTCGAACTAAGTTTTCACCAGACCAATTTGCCAAGGTTGGTTACTCTAACACACATAAATTTATCGTAAGCATTTATTCCGTCAAAAGCTGCTAAATATTTTTGCCTAGAGATGCTATTGATCTTTACGAAGGATATTTTTGCATTAATTTTTCTTTTGACATAATAACAATTATAGTTGATCTATTTTTATGGATTCACGGAAATGGTCTTTGTATTTATAAAGTTGATAATTTTGATCATCTCTTTGATTTTTTAACGTGTCATACGATATGATAATATGGAATGATTAATATCTATAAAATCAAAATAAAACACCGCAAAAACTTAACTTTTAATTTTTTTTCCATATTTATAATTTAATTAATGACATATGAATAATTAATGCATCTTAATACTTCTATATTATAGAATTGTATATCACGTTATTTAAAATATGTAAAATCATCATTTTATTAGTTAAAAAATAGAAAGACAAAAACTATAATTAAATTTAAAATATAAAACAATTACTTGGCGAAATACACATGGTAGTAGATGGACAAATATGCTTTTATAAAGTTTAGCATTTCCGTTTTTGCTTTCCTAAGAACCTCTAAGTATTTCCCATTCTTGATATATATTTTTCTTGTTTTGTGTTAACATTTTTACTGGTCTTTAATATTAATATTTATTTTAGTTTACTTTTCATTTATATATATGTGTGTAACAATTGTGTTTTATATATATATATATATATATATATATATGTGTTTTTATTCTCTCTATTTTTATC
>JBBPBP010000003.1:48987667-49002433 GCA_037974735.1 Cicer chorassanicum | reverse complement strand
AATCGTGGAAAAACTTAATTTTCAACTTTGATTTTTTATTTTATTTGTAGTTTAATTAATAACATATGAATAAGTAATGCATCTAGATGATACTATCATGAAATTATATGTCACTTTATTTAAAATATGTCAATCTTCATTTTTCAAAAACAATTGTGTTGAACCGCAAGTAAATATTAATCACCAATTAAATGACATTCTATAAGCCTTTTTATCTTATTTATTGTATCATTTAAGTCTTTTTTTTTTTGCGTAAAAGTTATATATCTTTTAAAATAATCAAAGGGAAATATTTGGTCATTAAAAAAAATTAATATTAATAATTTATTTTTGAAATTATATTATTTATTAAAAATAAAGAAAACTATATGAATAATATAAACATTTTTATCATATTGATCATCATCTTTATTTTCTTCGTCTTCAACTTAAAAAATGCTGTGTCCACCTATTTGTCTTTCCAACAATACCCACTAAGGGTGTTCGTACTATACGGTTCAGTTTGATTTGAATAACACATTTTAAAAAGAAATTGATATGAGCCGATCCAATTATAAACATTTTAACTTAGATTGATTTTTTTATATACAAATTATAATTATAAAAAAAGAATATTAACATATATGATAAAAACACGGTAAAATAGGAAATTTGATGCAAAATATAATATATAATATACTAAAATTTTTAGTCACAAATAAAAAACTAAAATTAAATAATATAGAATAACAATAATTAATTATATTTAAAATATATGAAGTAACAAAAATAATATCACATTAAATTAATAAGTATTATTAAAAAATAAAAAATAATATATAAAATATTAATTTAATTCGATTTAATTTTAGAAAATAAATTCAAAATTCAATTCGATTCATTAAATTTTCACAAAATAATATAAATTCAAAATAATAGTAAATTTACAATCTCTTAGTTCGATTGTGATTTTAGTTCGATTTTAGTTCGATTTTACGTAAATTCTGTTAATTGATTTGTGATTTGATTTGATTTTAGTCTCGAAAGAGATTGACCGGTTCCAATTTTGGGATTTTTGATACAAATGCCAAAAGAGATTTTTTACGATAACAAGGCATGGGTTTTGTGACCCTTCATCTCAATTAATTAGGATCACTCAGATCACAAAGGTTTTTAGAGTTGTAATTTTTTTATTAATTGGACTTTGATCTTTTACCCCCATTGCCATTTTGCCATTAATAGACATAAAAACAATGGTGCTGAAATTCTTCCTTGGTATTTATGTACCAGTTAATAATATTTTCTAGTGTCCCTATATTACATGATTTTAACCTTCCTAAATTTTATTGATTTGGGGCTATGTTTAACTCATTATCTATATCTTTGCTTCGAAATAAAGAAATGAAATGAAGTCACAGAATATGGAATTATTTGTTATACTAACCTAAAAGAATGGTGTTCTATTGTTATTGGATTCCTTGTATAAACTTTGCTAGTTTTTTTTTTCTTTCTATTTATAATAGTTCAAAATTTATCTTTGTAATTATGTATAAAAATATTAGCTCTAACACATTGTTTTCTCTTTCATAATTTAGAAAACTTCCACTTAAAGCAAATTAATTAGGAAGATGGAGTTTCTTACTGAAGTAACAAAAGACGCTATCTCAAAACTTGGAAAATTAGCATTAGAGTCTACGGTGAACCAGTTTCAATATGCGATCCACCACAAAAAAATTATTACCAACTTGAAGGAAGAACGCGATAAGTTGGAGGGTGTTAAAGAAGCACTACAAGGATGGGTGGACGCAAAAAGAAGGAATAGAGAAGGAATTGAACCTAACGTACAAAAGTGGCTTTGCGACGTGGAAACTTTTGAAAATGTGTTGCAAAGTTTTTATGAGGACAAAGTTAAGAAGAACAAGGAATGTTTTGGAGGGAAGTGTCCAAATTTGGCATATAATTACTCATTGGGCAAGCAAGCTGCTAAAAGCATAGAAAATATTACAAGGTTGAAGGATAAAAGAAATGGATTTAATCTTATATCCTATAATAAAGCTCCACCAACTCTTGGATCTACCTTCACCGAAGATATTAAGAGTTTGGAGTCTAGGAAAATAATTATAACAAAGGTCATAGAGAAACTGAAGGATGATAAGTTCAAAAGAATAAGCATATGTGGGATGGGTGGAGTGGGAAAAACCACACTGGTGAAAGAACTCATCAAATCTGTAGAAAATGAGTTATTTGATAAAGTTTTGATGGCAGTGATATCCCAAAATCCAGATTACAAGAATATCCAAAGTCAAATGGCTGATTGTTTAGGCTTGAGTTTGAAAAGTGAAAGTGTGGAAGGAAGATGCAGAGAATTAATTCAAAAAATGAAGGAAATTGATGACGGAAAGATAAAAGTCCTAGTTGTGCTCGATGATGTGTGGAGCGATCTTAATTTTGATTTGGCAGGACTTCCATCTCGAGATAATAAAAAATATAGCAAAATATTGTTCACGTCACGATATGAAAAAGTTTGTCAAAAGATGGGAAGCCAAGTGAATTTTCTTGTTTCTGTTTTGCTAGAGGGTGAAGCATGGTATCTATTTCAAGCTATGACATGTGATGTGGTATATGGTTCTGATATTTATCCAATTGCGAAACAAGTTGCAAAGGAATGTGGTGGCTTGCCTCTTGCTATTGTAATTGTTGGAAAAGCACTTGAAAAGGAGGAAAATCTTACGAAATGGAAAGATGCTTTTGAACAATTAAAAAATTCTCAATCATATTCCGACTCAGATGTTCACAAATATGTTTACTCGCGCATCAAGCTTAGTTTCAAATTTTTGGGAAGCATATAACACAAGAAAATTCTTATGCTTTGTGGCTTGTTTCCTGAAGACTTTGACATTCCAATTGAAAGTTTATTACGTCATGCAATGGGCTTGGGATTGTTTAATGCTTTTGGTGAGCCATCGAAAGCAAGAAATCGAGTGCATAATTTGGTGAATGATCTAAAAAGATGTTTTTTGTTGTTGGACAGCAATGTGCCAGGGTGTGTGAAGATGCATGATATTGTACGTGACGTTGTCATCTTAATTGCATTTAAAATAGAATACAGGTTTATGGTGAAATATGACATGAATAGGCTCAAAGAAGAGAAATTGGATGACATAAATGCAATATCGCTTATCTTGAATGAGACGATAAAGATAGAAGATAATTTAGAATGTCCTGCACTTCAACTTCTACAAGTGATATCACAAGGAAATGAATGGTATGCCCATTTATTCCAAGGCATGTCACAAGGAAATGAACGAAATCAATGGTATGCCCATGTATTCCAAGGCATGAGAGTACTCAAAGTTTTCTCTATGCAAAATTTGTTCATTCCAAACCTTTCATTTTTATCCCAAGCCTCAGTTAGTCTCCATACATTGCAAGTAGAATATTGTTATGTTGGAGATATATCTATAATTGGTAAGGAACTTTTACACCTAGAAGTCCTAAGTTTTGCACACTCTAATATTCAAGAACTCCCAGTTGAAATAGGAAACTTAGGCGTTCTAAGATTATTGGATTTGACAAATTGCAATAATCTTAATGTCATTTCTTCTAATGTCTTTATAAGATTGTATCGATTGGAAGAACTTTATTTTAGGATGGAAAATTTTCCTTGGAAGAAAAATGAAGTTGCAATCAACGAGTTGAAAAAGATATCTTATCGACTAAAGGTTGTTGAGATGAAAGTTTGGGGGACTGTAAATTTACTCAAGGATTTCGACTTCAACAACCTACAACAGTTTTGGATTTATGTGGATCCATATACTAATTGTCAACGTTCTACATATTTTGAGTCAAATTTATTGCAAGTCAGTGCTATAGATTATCAATTAATTAATAGCACATTGATGATATTCCAATTGATTAAAAAATGTGAAATCCTTTCAATAAGAAAGGTAAAAGGCTTGAAAAATGTTATAAACCAATTATTTCGTGATTGTCCAAACTTGAAAGATTTAAGGGTTGAATTATGCCCTAATTTGGAGTATCTCATTGATTGTACTGTTCATTGCAATGACTTCCCACACATTCAGACACTATCTTTGAATAATATTAAAAATTTGAAAGAGATATTATATTCATCTAATCACCGTGAAGTCAAAAGATTGATAATTGAGTTCTCATATTTGGTAAAATTGGAATTGATAGACCTCCCAAATTTTATTGGATTCGACAATGCTATTACTTTAAATGAGCTCAATCAAGTAAGTAAATTATCAATTTAATTTTTTTTCTTGAGAGATGTTTACCATAAGAAAAAAACATAATTTTTTTATTATTTATCTTGCATTGCTAAAATTTATGTTTTAGTATATTACTAGTTAGATATTATCTTAAAAGATTATCTTCTTTTTATACTTCTTTATTATATTTTATTCCCTTCTCTCTCTTTTCACCTCTCCTCTTCTCCTATCTCTCTTTTCTCTCCCCTTCTCTCTTCCCTCATTACTCATTCTCTCTCTATCTCGTTTGTCTCCTCTCTATCTCTCTCCCTATCCTCTCTCTCTTTATCTCTCATAATATATAATGTTATAACTTTTAATATTATATAGCGTTATTTGCGGTTTTTGTTTCTTGTCAAATCAAATAGATATAGTGTATGTGTTTTTTGTTTTGTTTTTTATTATATATAACTAACGAATTAATTTATTGTAGTAAACTATATATAAGTCGATTAATATCAACTATTCTCGTAATACATGTTCAGGAATTAGATGTTGCTGCTGAAATAAATGATTCTACTAACACATTGGATGGTGAAAAATAATCAAGATTCTATTCAAAACCACAACATCGTAGACCCTCACATGTTATTGCCAAGTTATTTTCATCTAATTGGATGAAACAATATAAAAAATTGGAAACAATATAAAAAATTGGAAACAATATTGTTACAAAATTGCATTTCCTTAGAGGTGGTATTTGACTTGGAAGGATATTTGAAATTTAGTAGTGAAGCACAAGAATGGTTGTTTTCTCAACTAACAACAATTGTGAAATCAAATCTAAAAAATTTATCATATGTGTGGAGTAATGTTCCGCATTGTGTTCAAGGCTTTCAAAATTTGAGATTTCTAAAAATCTCAAATTGTGACTCTTTAAAATATGTTTTTACTTCTGATATTATTAAAGCAATCACAAATCTTGAAAAATTAGAAATAAAATCTTGTAAGTTGATTGAGAATATAGTGGTTTGGAGCATAGGAGAAGAAGATGACAATAAAGGACATGTGAAATCTATTGGCTTCAATAAACTATATTATTTATCAATTTCAACACTTCCAAAGCTTGTGAGTATTTGTTCAAATTCACTTTGGTTAAAGTGTCCATCCTTGAAGCAATTTGATATTGATGATTGTCCCATGTTGGATATATCTTTCTTACCAACCCATAACGATGAAAAGCAAGACAACCTCAACGCCACATATTCTGCAAACACAAAAGATGTTGATTTTCAACATTTTAAAGAAAACAACTCAAGATCTTCTACTTGGTCCGGTATATGTGTTCCATTTATACCCAAATTTATTCATCAAGGAAGCACAAGTAAGAGAAATAATAAGGTATGAAATGTCATTTTTATCTAATTTCTACAATTGTACATATAGTTTGCTACATATATAATTTGAAGAGATGATATTGACTCCTTTGGATAGAGACAATATTTTATAGATTAATACTAATAGCATTAACCACAATAGATTTTGAAAGTATCTTATTTAATAATATTTTTTATGATTGTAGGAAGCATCAGTGGCCCAAACAATCCATGATCATGTACCTTTTATTTATGAAATGAAGAGCAAGAAAGGAAAAAGCCATATGTCTGCTTTAGAAAGTCTACGTATTGTAAAATGTGATTTGTTGGATTTATTATTTTTTCTTGAAGAACAATGCAATTTCACCATTCTATCACACATGAAGACCATCTATTATATATAATTAAAACAGACTCCTGCCACCTCATGCTATTTTCTCCACGTAAGCGAATATTTGCCACCTCAGCTAAAAAGCTGATGTGGACATCTTCCTAGAGAGTTCCCTATTCACTTTCTAACTAGCTTTTGTCTCCTCTCTTGACCAATCCGAATCTCTCTCCTGACCAATCCGAATCTGGCCCAAAATCCGGTATCTATTATCAATATCAATATCAATCAATACAATAAATTACCAATTCATGTGTCATAAGTTACCAATTTCAATACAATAAATATCAATTATTTGTCCTCCATTATTATTGATAACGGTTATTCCAATCCGAATCTGCCCTAAAATCCATTATCTTATCAATATCAATCAATACAATAAATTACCAATTCATGTGCCATAAGTTATCAATTTTAATACAATAAATATCAATTATTTGTCCTCCATTATTATTGATAATGGTATTCCTCCATAAATATTTTCAAATTGATAATGGTATCGTTACTGAAAAAAAAATTTAATAAAATTAAATTATTTATTTAGAAATCGTGAAATCGGGTGTAAATTAAATTAAATAAGTAAATTTTGATACACAATATTTTAATAAATGTTACCAATATATTTGATAAAATGTTCAAACACTTTTAAATATTTATTTAGACATTAAAAATAGTCAATGTACAACTTTTGTATTTTTATTTTATTATTGTGTCGTCACATATATTTACCAAAACAAATAACAATTAGTCAATCTAATAAAAAAAATTGTGCTTTGTTTCTCTTATTAGTTCATATATTTACCATGAGCATTATTTCAATTTTTTTTTAATATGTGTAGGAAAAAATGTTAAAATTTTAAAAATTCCTACATAACTTATATAATTTAATAAAAATAGAGTTTACAATTATCAATTATATAATTTATCTTTTTAATCATGGTTAATATTTTATGTCTATAATACTTATTTAATTACAAATTCTACAATATCTTTTATCGCATTTTTTTTATAACTTTAAAATTTTACAAGATTAATATTATATATATATATATATATATATATATATATACATATATATCACCTTATAAAAAAAATTAAAATTAAACCCGCGCAACGCGCGGGTCATATTCTAGTTAAAATTGAAAACTGTGACAATTTAAAGACCATAATTGCTTGGAGAGAAAAGACAGAAGGCATGATAAATTATTTTGCTGTACTAGAATCAATTCACTTGAAAAATTTGCCAAATCTGACGAGGCTTCAATTTTGTGGAACATATGAATCTGAGGACGATGAACAACATTCCATGGTGGGTATCAAAAAAATTGATTGCTTAATATATTTGATAATTTTATTTGAACATGCAGATTGAAAGTACTACACACAAAGAAATATAATATGCATATACATTGTTAAAAGAAAATCATAATTGTTATATATTTTATTGATTTACTTGGATATATAATATAAGTAAGTAAGATTTGTAAAATGTTATATTCTCTTATTTTGTAGGATGAACATGTGGGAGATCAAATAAGCATAAGACATTTTCCACTCATAGATGAGTTGTTGTTTCCAAACTTAAAATCTTTTCTCATAGAAAGATGCAACAAAGTCAACATATTATTTTCACATTCATCTATGAGTAGTCTAGAGCATCTTGAGAAGTTAGAAATACGAAATTGTGAGAACATGCAGGAAATAATATCTCATCAAGAACAGATAGACACAAGTGAAAATAAGATTATGTTCCGTGCATTGCGGTATCTACTTCTTATAAACCTACCTAACCTTAAGACCTTCTCCCAAGGTCACTATAATCTTCATTTTCCATCACTGCAGAAAGTTTATATTGAAGACTGTTCTAATATGGAAGTGTTTTCAAGAGGATTTTCTGATACACCTAAGCTTGAAGATCTCGCCATAAAGATTGAATCACTAAGTCTCAAGAACAATTATATACTGAAGAAAGACATCAATGCCATTATTCGAGGATTTAAATCATTTGTAAGTCTCATTTCCTAAAGTCTAAGTGGCCCACAAGTAAACACTTATGTATGTTTTAACGATTAATAATTGTAGAATTATAGATAATCAAGTTAGAATTTGGTTAAATATGTTTTAATTCCTATAAAAGTTTTAAATTTTATTTTGTATCTATAAAAAAAAATCTTCGACTTTTAGTCTCTTCCAATATTTTACATCGTCAGTTTTATTCGTTGTTGTTAAGTCAACCAATTTGTAAATATGGGCTTAAAAATCAATTTTTTAACTCATATTTTTAAAAAGACTTATATCATATCACCTGGCGTGTATAAAGTTTTGTAGTGCTCTGATAAAGTCTTAATTTATTTTAATTTTATAGGGTCTAAAACTACCTACGAAAAGTATTATGGGAACTAAAATTCGAAGAAAGAATTTATAAGAACTAAAAATAATATTTTAAATTTTTATAGTGCCTAAAAGCATATTTAACTCTTTTGAATTTTGGGAATAAAAGTAAGATATATTTCTAGCAAACACATTAATGAATGTTTTACAGGCTGCATCACAAGGATCAGAGATGTTGAATTGGACTAAACTACATATCAAAGGATACTCTATATCAAACTCCGAAATATATATCAAGAAATTTCATAAATTGATTATGCTTGTACCGTACAATGAGATACAAGTGCTTCAACATGTGAAAGAACTCCATATAAATTATTGTGATTCATTAGTTGAGGTGTTTGGATCAAGAGGAGGAGCATATACAAAAAAGGGAGAGGTTGTAAGCTTCCAGAACCTAACAAAGATTTATGTTTATAATTGCCACAATTTGAAGAGTTTGCTATCTCATTCCATGTCCAGAAGCCTCGTGCAACTTCAAATACTATATGTTGCGAATTGTCACATGATGGAGGAGATAGTTACAAAGGAAAATGAATATATAGAAGGAGGCAACAAAGTCAAGACTTTATTTCCTAAATTGGAGATGTTGTCACTTGTTGATCTTCTTAACTTGGGTTGTGTTTGTTTAGGAGATTATGACTATAATATCCCATTGTGCAATGTTGGAGAGAATAACGAGATCCGTAATAATGATAAGATTCAAATTTCATTTCCACAGTTAAAGACGTTGGAACTATATAGAGTGCCGAAGCTCAAGTGTTTTTGTTCAAGTACTTACGACTATGATATTATGGTGTCGTCAATTGAAGAGTGTTCAAATACGAAAACATTTCCCCATGGAAGTGTTATTGTAAACACACCCAACCTTGATAGCCTACTATGGAATTATACCCTGCATTTTTACACATATGGAGACCTTAATTTGACAATATATTATATTCAAAATTTAGAGAAATATAAGGTACACACAAATGAGGTCTCCTAACTTAATCGTTAATTTTGAATATAGAATACATCAATTTCAAGTGCATGTGTGCATGTTTGCAGGTGGAGTTGCAAAAATTAGAGACATTTAGAGATATCAATGAAGAGTTTCATGGCTACATCAAAAGGGTTACAAAGCTTGACATTGAAAACTATCATAAACTACTAAGTTGCATCCCATCCAACATGATGCACTTATTCTCACATATGTTGATACTATGTGTAATTCAGTGTGACTATTTAGAAGAGGTGTTTGAATCAAATGATAACATGATGCATAATATATTAAGGGATATAAGCTTGTTTTCTTTGCCAAAGCTAAAGCACATTTGGAAAAATCATGGTCAGATTGTAGGCTTCATGTATTTGTATCAAATATCTATCGGACGATGCAATGATTTGAAACATGTGTTTCTAGATGTTTCCATGGCAACAAGCCTTCCCCGATTGACGAAGATTAAAGTGTATGAATGCGAGAAGATGGAGGAGATAATTGGGAGTAATTGTGTACAAGGACGACAACAACAACATGAGGCTAAGATCATATTCCCATCTGTGTTTCATTGAACTAAAGAAGCTTCCAAGACTCAAATATTTTTGTCAAAGCTCTTTCCCTTCCTATGTTGAGATGCCATTTTGTTTTGAAATATTAATTGAAGATTGTCCTTTAATGAAGACCTTTTGGGACGGTGGAATATTATACACACCAAATAGTTATGAAATTTATATGAACTACACTAAATGTGAATTTGACAGAAAAGAAGATGTGAATGAAGTGATACCACGACACAATAAATGATTGAGAGTTGGTATTAGGTGTAGATCATTACACTTCAATGATTGGTTTTATTTTGTGATTAATTTGATGTTATAACAATCTTCCATCCTGCTGTCTACATGTATTCATCTCTGTGAGACAATGGTCAATTAAGTCATATTATTAGTTCTCTTCCTATTTTTTGTTTTAATTTGGGTTAGCAATGAAACTATTTTACAAACCTTAATCATTTAACACTTAACTGAGATAGTATCTCAAGAAGAAACAGAAGTAAGTGGATAAAATATTATGTTCCCTGCATTGCAACGTCTATTTCTTAGAAAGCTTCCAAACCTTAAGGACTTCTTCTCAGGTCTCTATAGTTTTGACTTTCCATCACTAAAAGAACTGAAAACTGCAGTAGATATATATATGATGTTTGTTTCACATTCGGTTGCTTTATAAATTGATCAAAGAAATAAGATTTTGTGTAGGACTATAACAAGACAACAATAGAATTTCACTTGAAGGTTAATTTGGTGTAATGCTATAGGTATGTGGTGAATTATTATTATTATTATTATTATTATTATTATTATTATTATTATTATTATTATTATTATTATTATTATTATTATTATTATTATTATTATTATTATGCTTTATACTCAAAATTTGATCCTATATATGTTAGCAATTGCTATAGCAATCTGAATGAATTCATGTATGTTAGTCAATCAATTTAGTTTTTCCTACCTAATCTAAGCAAAATTTCAGTTGAAACTTGTATGAAGTGACTTGCATCACTACTATACTTGTAAGATGATTGTTGCTAATGACTAATGAACTTGGCTTTGTCACAATTTTATTCTTTTATAGATCTTTAATGATGAAAGTTTGATATAAATTTTTAATCAGATACATCAACTTTTCTGACACTATTTTTATTTATATTTTATTCCGGCGGAGAAAGTACTTTGTATACCTCTATATTGATGTCAATTTATATTTTTGTGCCAAGAAAATGGATGAGAGATTACGATCCTTTATTCTATTGGTTTTCATAATTCAACATAAATATAAAGAAGAAAAAAAAAACTAACTTTAATTTTGACCTAGTTCGCGATGGATTCATGGATATGTTTATTTTTTTGTGATGGTCAATTTTTTTTCCCAAGATCAACCATTCTATCTAGAAGTGAAATCCATGAATCGTTGTTGAAGTTTCTTTGGATATACTATATAGTAAAAAACCCTAACCAAAAAGAAATAACAGATTTTTAAGATTACAATTCAACATGCACCTATCTGAATCAATCAAAATTAAGTATTGATGAAAATGTTGATACACTCTTTTCAATCAAACACTCAGATAATTCAACCCAATGAAGAGATTAACCAACCATTTCTTGTCTAGTTGAATAATGCTAAACTCAATTAAGAAATCAATAAGTAACCTTCTTCAATTTGTGCTAAGAATAAGACACATATAAATATATCATCCACATTAAAACAACTATAGCTAGAATGAATTGATATAAAAGATGTGAAATATATTTTTTTGCTATAATATCTTTGTCACGATTTAGAATGCAGATGAATAGGTTGATAACGTCCAAACAATATAAGTAAAACGAGTACTTATTAGTAGTTAAATATTAATATCTTGTTTATATCAGTTTCTTTCTTTGTCTTTGTCTTGTTCTCCGCTTGTTATCAATAACAAGCAAATCAATGCATGACCCATATACATTTTGATTATCAATGTTCAAAATTAGTTTAGTTCCACCAATGAAGAGGGGATAATCAGTAGAAAACATATAT
This sequence comes from Cicer chorassanicum, assembly GCA_037974735.1. Lineage (NCBI taxonomy): Eukaryota > Viridiplantae > Streptophyta > Magnoliopsida > Fabales > Fabaceae > Cicer > Cicer chorassanicum. The sequence goes on along the minus strand of JBBPBP010000003.1, from coordinate 48,990,517 downwards.
CTATGGAAGATTTTCCTCTTCTAATACCGTATTCAAATTACAAAAGGTGGAAGAGAGTCGAGGCAAATGAAATTAATTTTTAAGTTTATTAAAGATTTTACTCTTCTGATAATACTATATTGGGATCACAAAAAGTGAAAGAGAAGATTTCCCTATTAATTAACTTAATAATAAAAATTAGTTTAGCTCAAAATTCAACTTGATTTTAATGCAAGCTTTTTTCAATTTAACCTAACTTGATTCAAACTCTAGAAGAACTCTGTTCAACTTACAGACTCAAGATTCTTGAATCAAAAGAGAATAAAGATAGCCTCTCTTGATAAAATAAAAATCTACTATGACATAAGATTTAAAAGATTTTCTTCTCTCTTCAAGTCTTTTTGACAGTTTCAAATGTGTATTTTAAACGTCAAAATTGATTAATACAGAGAAGAAATGCCCATAAATTTATTAATCCATTTTCATAAATCACAAAAGGACTTATTACACTTAGATGTATCGACAAACTTTAAAGATACAATTTGAGTTTTCTACTTGTCACCTCCACCTATATACTTCTCACCCCCTCAATACACTTAAAAAGATTATGTTACCATTTTTACTATATATAAATGTTGAAATCTTTTTTCCTTTATACTTCCACGTCTCACACATTCGAAACTTTAGTAAAAATTATTTTCAAATTTTCGAAATGTATATTTTTCAGAATTTTCAAACCAAGGATTTTTCGAAAGTTTCGAAAACCAAATTTTCAAAACATAATTTTACATTTTCAAACTTTTGATTAAGATGAAAGTTTCCAAAATTTTGAATTTTACACAAATTTTCAAACTTTCGAAAAAAATTAAAATAGTGAGTTTCGAAAGTTTCAAATTGATCGAAACTTTTGAAATTTTTGGAATTTTCCTCGAAAGTTTTCATATTGTTCGAAACTTTCGAAAACAAATTGAAAAACTAGAAATTACATTTCAAATGTTTCAAATTAATTAAAAAGTTCGAAAAAAAAACTTACTTATTTGCTTCGAAAGTTTCAAAAACGCTGGAAAATTTGCCAAAATTTTGAAAGTGTGAGTGAAGAGTGAGAAGGAAAGAAATTCAACTTTTTATATATAGTAAAAAGGATAAAATAATATTTTTAAGTATTTTGGGGGTGAGAGCTATAGGTGGGGGAGGCAAGTAGAAAACTCATACATTTTATGTACTATGATATAATTCTATGCAAAAAAAAATGAGCACAAAATTCAATTATTAGACCCAAATTTCCAATATTTTGGTTTCTTGAGCTTCTAACACTTAAACAATTATATTTAATTCATTGGTAAAAAAAATTTAAATTTTGTAAATGAGAAGTTTATAATGCTCTAAACAAAAGTTTGCAAGAAAAACATTAAAAAAAATCAAAGAAAACACACGAGTTGATTTAATAACACGAATTAAAATTTATGGTGGAAAATATTATGAAACTAAGAGTTCAATAAAATTATACAAGACTAAAAATAAAACTTTAAAATTCTACTGAGAATAAAAACATAACTATATCTAAAATAACTTTATTTGGCATCATAGTATACATAAAAATTGTTTATAGACATTAAATCTAACATTTCAATGACACAAAATTCATGTCAAAATAAGAAAAACATTGTGGTCTTTTTCTCAATATCTTTCTTCTACTCCTCTTTTCCTTTTTTTCTCAATCGTCAGAGATAAGGTGGTCTTGAGCCATTTTTGACTCGAAATGTCCTCTATACATCATTTGTCTCTCATTTTATTTAAATAAGTGGTTTTGACATAGATGTATCATTGTTTTATTTTTTGTCTTGATGTGACGTTGTTTGGTTTTTTTGTCTTATTGTGGTGTTCGTTTAGTTTAGATTGACAAATTGACTTCGATCCACTATATTTAATTGAGTCTATGACTTAGTCGTCAATGCTACAGATCAAGAGATGTGTTTTTGTCATTTTGTTAGGTATTGTAGTTTTATACTATTAATTTTGATGATGTGAATTTATTCGTATATTTATCTATTTTTAGTTTCAACAACGTTAAATTTATGTTGTTTTTATATATATTTATACATTTAAACGAATGAATTTCTTTATCCAACAAAAATCATCTCAAAATAATATCTATAACCGAAGATGTTACGAATAGAAATATTTGTTTTATTGTAACAAAAAATAATAATATTTGTTTTATTGTAACAAAAAATAATAATATTTGTTTTAAACAACGATTACAATATCACACTCAAAAAAAAAATTGGTTTTTTATAAGAATTTTTTCTTAGCTTTTAGTCGGCATTGAGAGAACCTCAGTGAGTAACAAAACTTCTACGTATGATATTTTTTAGTGTTGCTTAGTACAGTGTTGTCTGTGTATACTTATTATTTGTGTAATGATAGTTCTAGATCGACATTTGTATTTCATACAGAAACAAATTTATTATGATAATAGAAAATTGTTTACCAAATTATTGTCACTCCATATCGAGAGAAACTACAAGTGTACAACTGCACAAGGGCAAAACTTCTGACTAATCTAACAAATAACTTAATAGTTAACTTTATTAAAAAAAATGAAAAATAAAAACTTAATAGTTAACTTAAGTAAGAACATACTCCATTTTTTTAAATGTCACATTTTCGAAAAGAAAAAAAATTCTTTTATTTGTCATTTTCGAAAAGAAAAAAAATTCTTTTATTTGTCATTTTCAAACAGTACTCACTACGTTTACATTTATTAAATGTTATTTTTTCAAGTACCTTTGTTTATTAATTAAATTATTGCATAGAAATAATAAACGAATTGAGATTATAAATTGTTAAAGACAATATAAAACTTTTGTT
>JBBPBP010000003.1:48958306-48969557 GCA_037974735.1 Cicer chorassanicum | reverse complement strand
ATTCTTATTAATTACTATTTGATTTTCTATTATCATAAATATAACGTGAAATCGATGTTTTATAAGTAGTACACATATAATAATCGGATAGTACAATTAAAGTTGTATTGAAAACGACATTCATTTTAAAACAATTTTTTTATTAAAGTGATAATCATTGTAAAAATATATCCAAAAAAATTAGCCAATAAATCTAATATATCTATTTTAAGTGTAGATGTTTTTAATATGTTCATTGTACATGAATGCATCAAATTCAAGGATAATTTTGAATTTTGCACCTAATTATATAGTAGTGAGACTCATCACTCAACCTCTTAATCCTTACAAGATAGAGATGATGAAATAATTAGAAAAGAAAAAAAAAGATGATGAAATAATTAAAGATATTCAAATCATTTTTAAACCAAATTAGACATGCTAAAGCATCACTACAATGCACAACATCTCAACTATGTTAAACACCCCAAATAATACAAATCATGCAACACAAATAATACAAATCATGCAACACACATAAAGTAGTAGTATCTTGTAAGAAAATAACCGATGCAAGAGATAGTATAAAAAAAATCCTATGCGCCCTCAAAATAAAAAGAATCTTATAAAAAAAAACGATAAACAAATTTCTCAAATCTTATATTTAAAAAGAAAGAAAATAGTTACTTTAATTCTCTAAAATAGGCTGTACCATTTAGAGCAATTTATGAATTTAAATCAACAGTTGACAATCAAACAAATCTCCAAAACAAATATGTGATTTGTTATGCAAGTGCAAATGAGGGCAACCTTGTTTACTTTATACTCTAAAATGAGAGCAAAATAAATTACTCACTTTATATGAACTAAGGTTGTAATCATGAAATTGGAAATGTAAATTCAGATTCATAAACTCACCACTCACAAAAAATCAGATATAAAACTTCACTTTCAAAAATCATTTTCCTTTTGAATTTGTTGATGTCTGAATGATGTAGGATCTTCCTTCTTCGGGAGCACAGGGAGAAAGATTGTATCCACAAAAGTGCATGTAAAATTCTACATGCGAGTTTATACAACAGCTAGTTTTCATGTTCACCTAAATTAACATAACATTTTAAATAAATAAAACTTGAATACAGCTCCTGAAGCTCCGCGCGAGTTTCCAACCCCGAAAAATTCTGAAGAATGATCAGTGAACATAAATATCATTTATATTGTCCAACAATGATGGAAATTATCTACTAAACTATAAATCGAAAAGATTATTACAAACAGTATTGTCATCTGAAATGCAAGTATCTTTGGAGAGGTGCTCCTAGAAAAGGTTCATGGTATCTTATTAATATTCTTGTATGGAATTACAGATTAAGTCGCCAAGCGAGTAGAGTTAAGATAGTTCCTTGGATTTTTGTGTAATAAGTAACGTTTTCCTTTCCTATTATTCTCTCCTTTTGTAGCTGTAGAGACCAATTATTCGAGCTGGTTAGGACCAGCTCGACAGAAAAAACTCATTTTACGTTGTCTGAATTCCCAGGGATAAAATTCGAGCCTGAGACCGCTTGTTAGTAGTGGCTATTCATTTTGCTAACAGAAGGAAATCCTTTGCTTTTTGCCTACAGCTTATGTAAACTTGAATTCCTAGAGGTAATAATAAAGCAAGTTAAAAGTGTGTCTTTGCATTTAAGTAACACAAAGCTTACCTATTTTGGAAGAACTTCTTTGTGTGCTTTAAATGAGAGGATAACATTCCATACCAAAGCAACAAAATTAGCAGCAAGGACCTGAAATTATTTCCATACATTTTAGATTCAGTGATAAAATTAATAAAATGGAGGAAGCAAATCATAGAACATCAAAGAAAATTATAGATGATAAGGTCAACAAAGAAAACATGCAGGGTAAGGGGAAAAAAATCCTAGTATGACGCAAGATGAATAATTAACAGAAAATGCATTCCTTATTTTCTATTGTTGTTTGACTAAGGATAACAGAACTTATATGTGAGACATCAGTAGAAAATACCGCTTTCAATTTTATAAAAAGTTCCATCAGAAGCAGTTGACTAAATATAGAGAGAACTGTTATGCTCATATGAATCTGAAGAGTGAAAACTAGCAGTTATCGCCTTTTCGGCTATATGAAAAGTCCAACAGCTTTTATAGATATGAACAGATTCTGCATATAGTTGAGTCAAATTCCCAATTTTGCATATACAGTTTTGGATGCTGGTCTAACCTGAAATTGTTGAGGAACAAATCTAAAGTTGAGAAATTGAAAAGGAATCCATAACTGCCAGTTTGCTAGAACTGCAGAAAACCACTCCTGCAAAATTAAATTTCTGGATGAGTATAACAATGCGAATAGAACATTTTGCAAAGAAGATACAAGTCAAATAAAACTGTTACGCCACCTGTTTAAGCTTAGGTACAACTTGTGATGGCTTTCCCTCTAGTGTCACCAATGTAGATAAGAAAACTCCAATGAATATGGGAGAAAATAAGAACTGCAATCATATTTCATCACATTCAAAATTATAATATCAAAATTGTACCCAAAAAAAAGAATATCAAACAAACACACAACTAATGATTGACATAAATTGACAGTATCCCACCTGATCAAGTACAAGCCGCAAAAGTGCTCCTGATGTTCCAGGAAGAGTAACCAATTTACTCAGATACAAGTACCTGTAAATTTAAAGCAAATGTCAAGAAAGATGACAGATTGACAATGGCTTGTCTTCATCAACACTATAATGACCACACTAACTATTACATAACTGCACTTATTGGACTCTAATAATATAAATTGGGGGAAGAACGAATGTTTGCAAGATGCAATGTTGTTGCAACAAAAGAACAGCACAAGGATTATAACTTATAACATAACTACCCTTATTATTATAGGCAATGGTATTTCTTTAAATTATTTAAACCATTTTCACAAATCAATAGACTCTAAACAGAACTAACTTTCAGGAATACAAAGGCAGATTCTAGGGCATTACCATGAATGCAATGTTGGACCAACTAGCACAAAACCGAGCAGAGTAAATAGGAATGTCCTCTTCAAGTCTGGTGTCTGCACTTTGTCTATCACAAGCTGCGGAAAGTAAAAGAGTAAATTTAAAACTTCATATAAGCAAATGAATGCCAAAAGATACAATAGTTTAAAAAGTAAATCAAATATTGGCATAAATATTTATTCACTTAAAAACAGTTCAAATGCTATGATGTACCAAGCTTGACACTAAAACCAAAGAGGATTAATCAAACGGGCACATAAGCCAAGAGATAGTATTCTGAAAGAAGAATGAGAAAATGCATCAATTTCCTGCTAATCGATAGCAAAGAGAACAGAAAATTAATAAGGGATAGACTTAAAGGTGGTGGGTGTTTGGTTAAGCCTGTGCCATGTTGAAATCACAGCTCAATATATTGTGCATCAATGGGGTAAAATAAAAAATGAGCCAATGAATAGAAAACAATTTATTCCAAAGAAATGGTAGAGAGACTCGTAACAAATTGACAGGCGACAAGGACATTGGATTTTAAATCATTATCAGCTATGAATACATCTCTGTTCTTAATTGTTGCTTAAACACAATGTTAAAAAAAAACTTTCTAACAAGCACTTTCAGCTTTTGGTGGAATTATCCTGAATCTTCTGCTAAATAAATGATTATAATCTGACTCTATTTGGCATTCTTTAAATATCCATTCAGTAATTTTATTCATATAACCATATCCTCATTCCAAAGGTTTTATCCGATGAACTTGAGCATAACTATTCTTCCTTGGTGCCTCTAAATTCTTGGGAAGCCTTACATAATTGATACCTTTGTACGCCCACCACAAGGTTCAAATTATTGTAATGCAGAACACATAAGCCATGCCCAAGCGGCTTGAAGAAAAGTATTTAACTTACGTGAAATTTATCCCTTTGTATCTTGTACATCTTGAAACATTCACGAAGTTGAAAGATCCAACCCAATCCATAACATTTGACACAAAAAAATTGAAAGAGAAGAAGGTAGAAAATAATTGTAATACCTGGCAAATCAAATCTCCAATTAGTGTCAAAAGTGCAGATGTTATAGCCTTTACGGCAACAGGGTATTTTGCAAGAAGAGCCAAGTACCTGAAGTAAAGTCATGTTAAATTTCCGAAAACAGGTTCAAAAATGCAGATAACCAATTGCTTGATGTGTAATAGGCTGCTTTCGAAAACTGTTTTTGCCTTTTTCTATATTCAAATCAAAGCTTGTTTGCATGCTAAAATGAAGGATATATTGACAATTATGTCAAATGCTTTCAAAAAAATTATGAAAAATGTATACTTGAAACAGGACCCGTTTTAAATCTTTTTTTTTATTGCAATTTCGGTTCCTTGCCTAGAGGCATTCGTGTTCATTAATTTTCAACGTTTAAGTCTTTATCCAATCCATAGAAAAGAGCTTTATTAGTTTATTTTCTTTTGTAACTACGTTTCTTTCTTTCCTTATTGAACCCAGAAAGTTCCATTATATAAATCCCATGTGGAAAATAACCCCTCCCTTTGTTAATTTATTTTCAGTGGAACACTCTATATATCCATACAGCATACAGGAAAACTAAAAGTTGCACTACAGCTTTACCATTCAAGAAGATGATGAAACAGATGTCAATATAGCTATCAAATCCTAAATTTAAAATACAGACACTAATTATGCCACTTATCAGGAAGACCATGAAACATGTGTGTTACAAAAAAGTACGAAGTTGTGAACAATGGAAAATTAAATTTTAAAAAAAATAGTGTTACTGTTAACTGCTAATGCTCTATTTATATGTCTATGTCTACTACATAACATTGCAAATTACAATTACTTGCCTTTATCATGGATTTAGGGTGTGCTAGATAAACGACTAAAATAAACAGATATTTGAATAAGAGTTTAACTGTTTATTATATACTAGTGGTAACGAATAAGCTGTTTCTATACTCAAATCAACAATGTGGTTAACTATTTTGGGTTAAACATGTTTTTAGTCTTTACAAAATACAAAACTATAACTTTTCAAGTTTAATCTCAAGAAAAATTTTATTCAGTTTTAGTCTCTATTTTAATTTTATAGAGACTTCTTAAGGGACTAAAAGTATTAATTTTTTGCAAAAACTTTTATAAATAAGAACTAAAAATTAATAATAAAAAAAATTAGGGATTATAATTTAAAAAATTTATAGAGACTGAAAATTTATTTAACCCAACTATTTTCATATAAATTGTAAACAATTTTTATTTATAATAAATAAATTAAACTAAGGAGCAGTTGAATATGTCATAAGCTACTAAAAAGTTCTCTTAAACAGTTATACAAATCCTACTCTTCCAAACACACCCTAACTAACTGACTGAACTAAATTAAAAAAAAAAAAAAAAATGTTTACCATGACAAGAAGGACCATGTTCCCCCTCCATCATTGGATTCATTGGAATCGGAATTCCATCCTCCAGAGCCACCGTCACCGTCACGTCCATCATTTCCGCCGGAACCATCGTTGGAGAGGGCGGAGGGGCGAGAATAACGGAAGCGTAAATGGGTTAAGGGGGGTGGAGAGCGGTTAGAGAAGGGGAGCGAAGAAGAGCGTGTTTGAAATTGAAGTTGATGAATGGGAGTAGTGAGGGGGCGGGATAACAGAAGGGGGTTATGGGTTAATGGTGCACAACATGCTCCAGACGTCGCCATTTTCGATTCGAAAAAGGTTTAACTACATGTTTTGTATTCGTTTTATAGGGGTTTATTATGTACTCATCGTCATTTCATTCATTCGAGATATGTAATCTCCATATGGTAATAGTGCGTGCGAGTCTAACCATTTTATTTTGTAAATGTGTGACTTATAGTCACAATCACAATAAATGAAATACTTGTACCGATCATAAATAATTATAATATTAGTAATTTGTAATCGATTTGCTTCACCAAATTGTTAATTTAAATGACTCAAATTATATTATAATAATCCTTTAATATATTAATTATTAAATTATAATTTAATTGATAAAAAATTTATATTATTAGATTAGATATAATGTTTAGTAATATGTGATGAAAATTATACCATTGATAAAAAAGAATTTTATAATATATTAAAATCACATAAATATATTTAAATATATATTTTTTATTTATATTAGTTCTTGACTCTCTTATTTAATTATTCTAATCTTTAAATCAATTTTTTTGTTAATCAATTTATTTCATAAAATTGTTAACAAAAGAAATATTAAGAATGTAATCGCAATTTTAATACAATCGTGAAGTATAGAGTTAGCGTATTACGGATTAAAATAATTGTTTATTAGATAAATTATGTGAGAAAATAATAGATCATTGTTTGAATTTAAAAAAAAAAAATTAAAGTCTCACATTGAAAAGCTCTCGTGTATTGAATAGTTTTCAACTCTATAAATACTTAAGTCTTGCATTGGATAGTTAACATATATGAGTTTGCTTCCACTTTTTATCTCTCTTATGCGGTTTTTATCTCGTAGTTCCGTTGATTGGTCCTAATACTACTATTCTTTTACAGTGATTTTATTTCATAGTTCATTTGATTTATGAGTAATCATAATATCATATTGCGAGTGACTTTAAATGTTATTGAGAGTAGTTTTAATCACCATATTAAATGTGTAATTCTAGAACGGTCCGATATCATTCAAATTTTTAAATAATTTCTTGCAGATATATTTAGATTATTATAAGAATTTTCTTTATCAAAAATTTAAATTATTTTAACAAAAGATGATTAAATATGAATTTTTAAACGTTAAAAGTTTAAAAATTTATAATTAATTAATCTCTTGTTAAAAAAATTTAAATTTTTGTGAGATAAATTTTTATAATAATCTTAACATGGATGAAAAAAAATCAAAAATTCAGACAACACGTGAATTAATTTAAAACTATAGACCAAAATTGTTGACGGAAAATATTTAAAAAATCATTGGTTGAAGAAAATTTTTAAAAAGACTCAAAAAATAAAATATAATATATTTATATGTCCAATGTTCATTACTTTTTTTTCCTACATATTTAGTTTTGGGTTTTTATCTTCAATGTTCATTACTTTTTTTTCCTGCATATTTAGTTTCATCCAAAAGTTTAAGCTCTTTGTCTCTTCTCACTCAAAAATTTAAGCACTTTGCCTCTTCACACAAATACACATAAAAAAAAAAAAAAGTATTCTCCTCATTCAAGCACAATTCTAGTTTCAATAATTCTTATTTTGTTTGTGCATTTTGAATCATAAGGTATGAACTTTAAATTGTTTTGATTTTTTTTTTCTTCTTTTTTCTTCTCTCTTTCCTTTGCATGTCTTCTAAGTGTATTCTATTTCAATCCCTTGATCCATGTACCTAAAAGTTGCAAACTTTATGGATTAATCCTAACATGAACAAGCAAGTAGGACTTAGAGGAATGTGATAAGAAAAAGAGAATTAGCGTAATCTATTGTGATATTTACATGAGACGTACGTGATGAAATTTATACACAATCTATTTGTCAAATTCGAGACCTATAACCTTCCTAACATTAATCACTGGTTTGTGCACTGAACAAGGTGATACCATACCACCACCCTATCATGCAAATCTCAATCCTGAGATCAATAAAAACTTCATCCGCAAATTTTGTGTGGTAAAGGGTGAAGAAGAAGGAAACCTAAGACCACGACGAACTCGAGTAACACTTGCACCCATTACTTATGCTACTTCTGCACCTGATGTTACATCAATGGATCCACTCACCAGAGCATGTTGGACTCACATATTTAACGTGGATGATGCTATTCAAAGGGATTTCTTACATTAAATGATTCTCATTGCATGTTGCAGATGCAAATTCGGGATCCAACCTCAAAAAATTTTGATGTGTCATCTACTGAGGCCTTTGTGGCACTTCTTGCATGGCTTTGTGGGCATACCATTTTATCCGGAGGAGACAACACATCCAAATAGTGGTGGCAATTTAAAATCTGGTTTAAGTGGAAGCGAAAATCAAAGCAATTAAGAAGATGTTGATGAAGAGAATGATGGAACTGGAGCTGACTGATAGGAATCAAAGCAATTAAGAAGATGTTGATAAAGAGTAACTTTTTCTGAAAACGGAGAAGTGATTTTTTAACTTTTTCTTAACGGAATCCCACTTAAAGGGTAACGCTTAAATTATTTAAAAACATAAATGACCAAATCGGGAAAAAAAAAAAAGATAAATGACTAAATCGTTAACTGAAATTAAGGTAAGGGATCATGGGTAGTATTTAGCCTTTAAATTATTAGTTATGTATATTCCAATCTTTTTAATTCAAGTCTTATTTGAATACTTTTGAATATGTCGGTTTGTTATTTTGAGGATGTATTTTGTGAAGGGTTGAACATGTTGATTTGTTTTGGTAGTAAAAGCAAATAGTTTTAATCAATGGAAGTTGTTTTTAGTATGATAAGTTATGAATATAATAGATTTGAACATGGCCCCGGAAGTTTGTTGGTTTCAAGTTATGTGTGCAAAAGATGAAAAATGAGAAGGTTTGTCAAAAATCAAGTCCAATTATAAGTGAACATGGAAATGTGATTCGAATGATAATTTTTGAGGTTAAAGTTGTGGTTTTACTTGAATGATAGCGTGAGTATCAACCAAATTGCTTCATCAAAGTAAAAACATCATTGAATTTCATGCAAATTGTTGTAAGCAGAAACTACATTAGACCTTAAGCCTGGTGAGTTGTGTGCATCTTAGGAAGAAATAATTTGAGAGCCATCATCATATTTATATTGTTGGTTTAATTTATGTTGTATGATACATGGAATCTTTCTATTTTAGAGTGAACTATTTGAGCGAAAAGCTTAGCCATGAGTGAGTAATCCTACTTAACCCATTTGTGCTTAAATGAAATATTTTAATTCTTTTGAAATAGAACCCCAAATCCAAAAGGAAAAACAATGAATACATTCCACGTCTATAAGGATAAGAGAACATTTATAATCATAATTATGGTTCTATCTAAGTTGGGGAGAAAAAGTTTGTGTAAAAAAAAAAATATAGGTGGAATGGTATGGCGATTGAAAAGAAACAAATTTTTTTTTTCTTGAAATTCAAAAAGAAAAAGAAGAGAATTGAAAAGAATGAAAGAAAAAAAAAATAAGAAGAAAAACATATGAGTATTCACCAAAGAAGCTTAGAAAAGTGGTAAAGTGAAAAAGGAGAAGTGAGAGTTATTAGCTATATGATGTAAAAATTTATGAAAATGATTGCTCTCTTAATGTTAGGCACATTTGTTATCTATAAAAACCATTTTTTTTTAGACAAGCCACGATACAACCATGAATAGACTTTGACGCTTCATGTTTGATTATGTATCATGTGATATGTGCAAAGATGACTAACAAAATTGATTTTGTATGAATGCAATGTATGGAATGAGAGAAATACTCGCCTTGTTTGATATTAATGAGTGAAACACTTTTATGTGAGGAATGTGTTTATGATTTATTAACTTTTGAATGGAATTTGTGAAAATCGCATTTTTGACATTACAATTGTTTCATAAAACATACTTTCATCCATTGATACCACATTGTTGTCCTTTGAAATTTCATTTCAACTAAGAATCATGCAAGTCAAAAAAGAATTGACAATGAAATGTTTGATAGTTCACAAACCATGATCATCCATTATGTGTACTCGTGATTCTTGTTAAGTTCTGTTAAAGCCATGTTTAAAATTATTTTTGACAGGACTTTTGTTTGAGGACAAACAAAATTCTAAGTTGGGGAGAGTTGATAAGTGCTTAATTACCATATATTTGATATATTGTTAAAACACTTATTAACTTCATTTGATAGAAAACATGTGATTTTACTCAAGTCCTTGTAAATATTTAGTTATTAAGGTTTGAGATGTAAGAAATGATGATATGTTGCATTTTTCCTTGATTTTCTATGTAAAATGGGAGTAAGCAATAAAAGAAAAGAGCAACGAAGATCATTGGAGCCAATATTTGATGAAACATGGCAGATAGAATTCGTTGAGCGAACAATCTTCTGGCTAAGCGAGTTCAAGGTAGTGAGTTTGCTAAATTTTGCAAAGTTAATCTCGCTAAGTAAATAGTAATCCCGTTGAGCGAAATTAAAGGCATTTTGACAACTGGAATTTGCTTCACCATGAAGCATCCTCACTCGCTATTCGGTGAACAAAATGTCACATATCAAAAAACTATTTAAAGTTGAAATATCTGTCATTTATGGAGAGTTGCAGACAGAGAGAAATAACTAACAAATTGAGAGAAAACCATTAGAGAAAGCTTGGAAATCATCATTGAATACCAATTTGTCTTTTTTTCATCTTGATCTTGTAAATCTATCATGATAATGAGTAGCTAAATCTCTTTTTGTTGGGTTATATGTAATCAATCATACTCTTTTATATATCTTTTGATTTATATATATATATATATATATATATATATATATATATATATTCTATTTACTCATGAATATCAATATTCATCCTTATTATAGATACTTGTTATGACTTGATCACTCGTAATTTGAAATTTGTTTTGAAGTTTTGTTCGAAAATACTCTTTAGATATTGATTTAGGATAAACATATATTGAATATAAACTATAGGAATAGATTTAAGTATAGTAGTCTCGAGCTGTCGATTATTAATGCGACCATCTTAGTTAACAGGTTCAGGAATCGTCGTTTAAGCAAGAGAGTTGATCTCTCATCGTAATTAAGGAGTTAATAACTCGTGAATAGTGGCAGTAATGTTGTTGATGTTAACATAAATATGTGTAACTAGTCAATATGATACATGAGAAATATTTGTCTCGTAATTTTTTTTCATACTTATCGATGAAAAATATTTATCATGTGATAAATATTTATCTCGTATTTTTTATATTATCAATGACAAATATATATCACATATGTTTAATATATCAATGACAAATTTTTTTCGTGTTCTTTTTAATATCTGTAAGTGACAAATATGTGTCACGTAGTTTTTTATTTATTAATAACAAATATTTGTCTTGTGTTTTTTTGTATTAATGAGTGATAAAATCTATCCCATATTTTTTTATAAATATTTTTCAATGATAGATATATGTCCGATATTTTTTCATGTATCAATAAGATACACTCTTCTCATGATTTTTTTAATATTTATCCGTGATAAATATTTATCATATTTCTCTCTTTAAATTTATCTGTAAT
>JBBPBP010000003.1:48943290-48957881 GCA_037974735.1 Cicer chorassanicum | reverse complement strand
TATATATATATATATATATATATATATTATATAAATGAAAAAAAGGAAGAGAAGCGGGAAAAATATTATAATAATTTTCATAATTCATCATCGTTGAAGAATCGATTTTCTTTGTTTCTGAAGCTAAGCTAAAACCCTACTCTTCTCAAACATGGCTTCCTTCCCTCCTCCTGGTTCACTCACCCTCTGCGAACTCAACCGCGAACTAAGTATACTCTCTCTCTCTCTCTCTCTCTCTCTCATTCTCTCTCTTCATTCTCTTCTCTAACTCTCAATTTCTCTGCAGTTACTGTCGACGCTCTCTCCGATGATCGAGCCAACCAAACCTACGGAAAGCTTCTCGTAATCTATCGCACCGCATCTTCCTATTCAATTCAAATCCTATTTATTTTTTTATTAATTATGTTTATTTGTTAATTAGGGATTGGTATTCAGCCCCGTGCCGTTTCAGCCACCACCGCCGCCTCTCGAGAACGACGTTCCCGAACAGGAAGGAACTACAGAAACAACTGTAACCGCCGGTGAAAGCGTTCCGAGAAAAAGTCCTGTGTCACTCGTGCAAGGCCTTGTAAACGAGTGTCTCAGACGACTCTTTTACCCTAACGATGTATATGATTAATTGCTCTTATTGATTGCATTGTGATTTAATTTTAATGCGTGTGTTGCTTGTAAGTTACTAATTTAGAATTTGTTGTGTGAACGTGTAGGTGCATTTGTTGCCTGAGGTTAATCTTCAAGGAGTTAGTTGGCACCTTAATAAGCATATAATTGCTTTTATATCTGGGCCAAACCAAGTTTTAGTTCGTGATTATGAAGATCCAGGTACTTAACTTGTTACAATTGTGAGATAATTTATTAGCTTATTGTTTTAGTTTAGGAAAATGCAAAAGTTTGTGAGTTGCTTTTGAACAAAACCAACAAAAGAATGTGGTTTATGTAGATAGCTGTAAATGTTACAAAACTATCTTCCCCATGTATGGTTATCAAACCCTGATTGTTTTCTATCTCTTTCTGCATGTTCTGTGCAGAATTTGGTTGCGCTGTATAGCAATGTTCTTTTGTTATTGTTTTATTCTGTACAAGTTTTGTTGTAAGCACTGATGGTTTTGCACATTGAATAGATGGGAAGGATTCGATTATTTTGACCAACGAGTCTCAGAGAGATGTTAGAGTGCTAGAGTGGAGGCCCAATGGAGGGAGGATGCTTGCTGTGGGTTGCAAGTGAGGTTCTGTCTTTGTGCATGATTGTTGAGGTCTGTACAGTGTCAATTGCTGGGTCATTGTGCTTTTTTGTTTACTGGACTTGGATTTACTGATGCAGGAGCGGAATTTGCTTATGGTCTGCTTCATATCCTGGAAATGCAGCATCTGCTAGATCTGGCACTATTTCCTTTGTAGGAAGTTTATCTAGAGGCTCTGGAATTCGGTATCTCCTGGTTGATTTTCTTCGAAGTCAAAATGATGAACATGTTAGCGCCCTTACATGGAGCCCCGATGGAAGATATCCTTATAAATGTCACAAAGTCCTTTTTTATTTTGCCACTCAATTCCCAAATATGAGTATCACCTACGTATTCATTTTCTTTTTGCAAGAGATGTTTGTGTATGATACTACATTTTTCTCCACTGTATGCATACAGACAGCATTAACTGTTGGTCAAACTTTTGAGTTTGATGCTCAACTTTTTTTATTTTAAATTACTATTACTACTTCACCATTGTTTTCTTAACTTATTTTTCACATACTTAGCTTCTGCGTCATATGAGAGCTCTTCATTCACTGTGTGGGATGTTGCTCAAGGTACAATGTAGATCCTTGCCTCCTTAAGTAGTTGAATTTATACTTTTATTAATCCTTTTCTGCTCACTAATGACAATAATAATAAGCTTAACTGGTTCTGAATTTGTCTTTTCTATTTTCTACCTGAATTGTTCATCCTCAATTTTAAAAGATACTGAATGTACATTAAGTTGTAAGATTGCATTGCATCCAGTCAGAGTTCTTCAATTAAATCCTTTCTTGTGGTCATTCATTGATAAGGTCATATGTAAATTTAAGCATCAATTTAAGACCTTGTTGAGACATATGGCATGCCTTTCCTTGTATAGGGGCAACCTCCCTTCCCTTCAAAACTCTTTTGTACAAAAAAACAAGTGATCAAATTTCTGTTGCCCTAGTTATGCTAGGTTGATAGATGTGTTGTTCTATATCTTCAATTTTGAGAGTGTAAAGGATAGGAAGGTGAGGACTGAATCTATATTTAGATTGTCATCTCATTTCAATAGAAAAATCTCGAGTACGGATTCTTGTTTCTGAATATCTGGTTACTTTTCATATTATCTGTAGGTGTGGGAACACCCATTCGACGAGGATTAGGAGGCATATCAATGTTAAAGTGGTCACCCACTGGAGATTACTTCTTTGCTTCAAAATTGTAATGCAGCATGCTAAATTTGGCTTACGAAAATACTAAGTGTTTATTGCACATGAACTGCTTATGATTCATAAATCATAATCTTATTATATACTCTCTTACAGTGATGGAACATTTTATCTTTGGGAGACAAACACGTGGACATCAGAACAATGGTCATCAACTAGTGGTTTTGTCAAGGTATGGGAGGTGTACATTCTTGTTTTGATGCTCTATGGTAACATATTTACTGTGAGACAATATTTGTTCTTAAACTTAGCATGTGTATTTAGGATTTGTTTTTTGAGGGAAAACCTATAAAAAAGACTCATATCAAGATGAGATTGGGAGTTAATAAGATTATATATCTTTAGAGTGCATAGAGATACAATGACAGAGGAGCTTAATATTTGAGTAAGAATAATACTGAAATAAACCGAAGCAATTGGCGGAAGTGTTGTAAACTTTCTTGGCTGATGACTGTGACATAATGTTATTACTTAAATAGTTTCTACTTTCAATGATGTGTGCTTAGTGTGCAACATGGGATCCAGATGGGCGTATGATACTGCTTGCATTTTCCAAATCATCAACTTTGGGATCTGTTCACTTTGCATCAAAGCCTCCTGCATTAGGTATTGTACCTTTTCTTTCAAGGATCTTGTGTTGATTTGTTTACTGTTTTTGTATCTTGCTATACTAATACTGGATAAAGGGAAAAATATGATGTTCAATTGTATGGATGAGATGGTAAAGGGAAAAGGGAGGAAGAGGGATCAGTATAGAATGTTCTATTAACAAAGGCTTGCCTAATGTCAATTTTTAGTAAACAATGACTCTTAAAAGGTTAACAGCAGTAATCACGTATACAGTGCCACTTTTTTTCCTATCTTGAAAATTTTGTAATTTGAATGGGAAGGAAAAGTGATATAGATATTTTCTTTTTTTACAAGAAAAGAGATATAGAGATGGAACAACATGAAACATATTTCCCTAAAAAAGTGAATGTTTGTCATACAAAACACTGACAACCATACCAAAAATTATGTCATTGAAAAAACATGAATGTCCTCTAATTTGAGCACAATGCACTACAGCTACAGCCTACAAGTAATGTCTTAATAAACTTTTGCCAAACACGTGAATATTATCAACTGATACCGTTTGTTCATTGGATTAAATTAGTAGATGGTTGATATTAAACATGGATTTACAATAAAATTTGTATGGCTTTTGGCGTCTAGTATTAGGAGTGAAATCGTGGTAAAAAATATCACTGTCAAGTAGTACCCTTAATGCAAGAAGGAATTGTTTTAATTGTTTCGTGGTCTACCACTTACAAGGGTCCAATTCCAGAGTTTGCGTATAATAATGTCCTGCTAGCTGAACAGAAGAACACAATGATTTTATAGACAGTGAATCTTGTGAGTTTGAAGTCCATGTTCTAGCCTCACTTCATTCTTGTTGTCTAATTGTTTTTAATATAAGCATGTGGTACATCTATAATTACTCATTGTTGATTTTTCCAGATGTACATCTATAACTACTCATTGTTGATTTTTCCAGATGCACATTTGTTACCTGTTGACTTGCCAGAGATATTATCATTGACAGGCAGGTAGAGATGAATTTTTGTTTTTGGGTTTGATTTTATGTTTTGATTGGCTGTAATTTGGTGCTAAGGTCTTATCATTTTACAAATTCCGTATTAACCAATTCTTAAGACTGGAATAAAGACTAGCCGTAACTGACTGTTGCTTTTTGCATTATCAGCTATTTTAGTTTTTAGTCCTTTCCCCTTCTATACTATCATAATGTATTTTTTATATGGATGATGCTTGATTAATTCGGGCTGCTGATATTTTTGGCTTTTGATTTGTAAGATATTTATTGATCATAGAAATTAGAACTGTTTTTTGGATTTCTCAGGTGAAGTTGATGTTGTGTTTTCATGTTCTCATTTTTAGCCCTTTCTCCTCCTGTTTTCTGTGTTTTTTTCCTTTTCCTTTTCCTTTTCCTTTATCTCCCTTGCAACCTTAATGACCACAACTTTATGGTCTCTTTTGTATTATTTTGTCTAGGTTCTTTATATTCCTTTTCCTGCATCATATGGTTATCATGTTTTTGTTAGAAACTATGTGGTTATTGGTATATCTAATATCATTTTATTCAGTCAGGGAATTGAAAAAATAGCATGGGATAATTCAGGAGAGCGATTGGCTGTGTCTTTTAAAGGTGGAGATGATGTATATGGGGGTCTGATCGCCATCTATGATACTAGAAGGTCTCCTCTGATATCTACATCATTAATGTGAGTTCTATGTTGAAAATGCTCCAATCGTTGGTGTTGTTTTATTGTAATTTTATTCAATTATTTAAATGTCAAAGTTATTTCTCTTAAATATTCTTTGCTTTGCTAATTATTATTTTTTTAACATACTAGTCATTTGCAATAATTTACTTTTCATTATGTTTTAGTGGATTTATAAGAGGGCCTGGAGACAATCCAAAGCCAATATCATTTTCATTCCACGGGAAGTTTAAGCAGGGACCATTGCTCTCTGTGGTAAGTCTGTCTTGAGTTTCACTTCTGCTTTCCTTATTTTTGAAACTGTTTTCCTCAACAAGTTATATGTGTAGTTCTTTGAGGTGCGCATGCGAATATGCTTGTGATAGCATAATTATGAATCCCATTCTACCTAAAATTTTCTACTGGCCCTAAAAAAATTAACACTTAGTAAGAATCTTTATAGATAAAGATAATGCTGGTTTTTGACTACACACGTCTTAGATGTACCACCTTGTTATCGGTTCTTATTACAAACTTTTTAAAGCTTTTCATATAAATGTTCCTTTTATTATGCAGTGTTGGAGCAGTGGATTTTGTTGCACTTATCCTCTCTTATTCCGTTCTCATATGCTTTCGTAACGAGGAATTTTGCGAAATTTTGTTCGCCGGGCACAGTTTGGAGTGAGCTAACTTTGATGTTAGCTCTTCTTTTTTTTTTTTTTTGACAAATTGATGTTAGCATCTTATCTTCGAATATTTTGAAATTATTTTATTTATTTGGGGTTACATTGCTATTATCTTGTGTGTATTTTAATATTGGCCTTTAAATATATCGAATTAATTACTTTTTTGAATGATGAATGAATTGAAAATAATTATGTATTTGTATATTAAAAGATAAATTACATAATCAATTAACATAAAGTTATTGATAAATTGCACTCCCTTCCCAAGAAATTTGAATTACTCTTCTCTTATAAGTAAATGTTTTTTCTAATAAGTAAATGCACAGTATAATTTAGTTTATTTTTAAGGAGTCTTTTCTTTACTCAAATGAGTTTTGTTAACATTGGCAAATAATTTTAAACGACCATGTTAGGTGAAGATTTGTTGAATGGTTTTTGTTCAACGCAATGACCCAATTAAATCTTGAGTAAAAGGCCTCATTGATTCAATTTTTGGTCTTTTTTGTGGTTGTTAATCAGGTATTTGGGTGATCTACTGCATGCAGCTGTGAAAAATAATTCTTTAAATTGAGTAGCACTATATTAGATGGTAAAACTCTCCTCCAAATTTTTTAATACTGTCGCATTTCTAAAACCTTTACAAAACTTCTTTCAACTTTCGATTTGATTCATCAAAGTGTTTTTACCAAAGCACAACTAAATCATTTCATTAGCAATAAACGATTGAATACAAATAGGAATATTTATAACTAGATATGAAAACTAGTTAAAGATGTAGTTGCATGGGTTTTTAAGACTTAAACAACCACATTTGATTTTCTTTTAATAAATTCACACCTGTCGTCTCGAATCCTTCAAAAGCAGTGTGCAACACATGACAATATTGGCTTGCTGCTCCGTGATGTTCTCCCAAAGTTGAACATTGCAGCTCTTCCAGATACTTCGAATAAGAGCTACAGATAGGTCACCAAATTAATAATCTGCACAAGACACCAAAAAACTTCAAAGACGATCCTAAATTAAAGTCAAATAATTTTAATGGTTTTATAATTATAATCAAATATATTTTTACTGTAAAAGCAATATTATATATTTTTTATATAAAAATAACATTTAACCTTGACCATTAAAAAAAACATGATATTTTTTTATTATAAAAACAATATGATAATGTTATTTTAATTCGACTTATCGACCGAGTTTGCAAATCAATTATCTTATCTTGAGACATTTTCACCATTAAAATTTAGAAACTACAAAACTAAAGCTTCCACTTAAATCTTGAATGTAATTTCTGATTGTGATTTATGTAAACGTGATGTTGTGATGTTATTCCAAACACATGTTTAATCAGTTTCAATCTCTCACTCAATGTTGTACTAATCTTTAATATATCTTTTTTAGGTAAATGTAAACAAATTAGTAATTAAGTTTTCAGGTTCTCGTTTTTTATAATTCATTTGGTGCATTTATCAATCTAGCTGTCTACTGCAGGATAAATCTCTAATATTTAATCTTACCGATAAAACTAAAAAAATTATGGTTAAATAAATTTTAAATCTCTATAAAAGTTTATTGTTCTATTTTTTAATCATTATAAAAAATTTCTTCAATTTTTATTTTCTTAAACTTTTTTATTTTTATCTTTTGTCTTTGATTTTAAACTAATTATTATGTCTTTTTTAAATTTTGAAATAATTTTTGGAGTAATATTTAGGTATTATTAAAAAAAATTATAAAAAATTTAAAATTTTTAAGCATCAAAAACTTAAAAAAAATCTGTATTTAATGCATCAAATATTATAATTTTTATAAGAAAGATGTTAAACATATCCTTAATATCAACGTAAAAAATATTAAAAAATTATAAAATAAAAAATAAAACAATTCTTTTCTAAATTGACGAAATTTTTTTATAAAAATAAAAAACTTAAATTTTACTAAACTAAAAATTATTTAACCCAACAAATTATCATGGTATTATTTCAAGAGCGACAGACAGTGGTAAGTGGTGTGTGTGAAAGACACACAGATTCTTATCCATAAACCAATTTCCATTATTCTCAAATTCTTCAATTGATATTGAAAAAAAATAAAGAAACACATAACAACACTATGGCACTTCTCTGCTTCAATTCCTTCACACTCACCCCTCTTCACTCTTCTTCTCCCTCCATTTTCTCACTTTCCACCACAAACCCTAGTAAGTACCATCATTTCTCATTCACTCTCCCCCCTTAATTTCTCCAAAATTCATTCTCACGTTGTTAATTTTATTGTTCTTGTTTATGTTATCTTAATTTTCTCGAACTGTGTTGTTGTGTGTCAGTTTCAAGAGTGCAAGTTGATTTGCGCTCAAACTGTTTGAAGGGACTTCGAATCTCGACACCCTTTGGTTTGAAAACGAGGAAAAATGCAATTTTTATTGCATCTGCTGCTGCTGATTCTAATGTTGTAGATGGAGCAGATGAAAGTGAAGCAAAGAAAGAGAGTGATGTTGTACCAGTGGATAAGCTTCCATTGGAATCAAAGTTGAAGGAGAGGGAAGAACAGAGGTTGAAGATGAAGCTTGCAAAGAAGATAAGGTTGAGAAGAAAAAGGCTTGTTCAAAAGAGGAGATTGAGGAAAAAGGGTAATTGGCCACCTTCCAAGATGAAGAAATTGAAGAATGTTTGATATCTAATTTTTCAGGTGTCATCCTGATTTCTTGTTGTTGTTCTGCTTCTGCTCTTATTGTCAACAATTTAGTTTTAATTTTTAATTTTTTTTGTTGATTATTCTCATCCATCCAAAATGTCTCATGTATTTTGATAATTTTGTTAATTTTCAATCAAGAATTTTAGTTTATGTAGATGTTTTCCATTTGATTAATATTGAAATAGGGGTTTGATTTGGAATCCATGCCATGATTGATGTGTTTGGACTTTGGATATTTTAATTAATCCTATTTTGTAGTGTTTGGGTTGCTTGGGAAACTTGTTCTGTGTTGTTAACTCTGCATATCTGATTAAAGGCGTGTTCTGTCACCGACACGACACCAGACCCATTTATAACACTTAATTAATTCATTTTCTCAAATTATTATTAGTGTCGATGTCGATTTCAGTGTCCGTGTCAGTATCTTAATTCATAAATTGTTAGCATGTTAATTAAGTGGTGAAAACAAATCCGCAAAGAGTAAATTCTATCATTTTGTTAACAAGAAAGTTGAGGAATGGATTCTGTCTTCTTATGCTTTAGTATTAGCATGGTTAACTTAGTGTATTATTATATTTTCTCAAATTTGAATAATTATCCTTCTTTATACAATTTTTTGGATTGTCTAAGGAAAATCGAGTTCTAGTGACCTCATTTTTCTTATGGACTAATGCATGAGTTAACTCTTGCATGGCGCTGCTGCCATTTTCCTCTTCATGCTTGGCTGTTGTTAGCACTTGATCACAAGGCAATTCTATTAGATTATTGTCTAGAGAATTGTCGTGTGGCATAGTATACAAGATAAAAGAACATAAAAATGGCTTTCAATAATCTTAAATATTCTTGCTGTTGTTAACGGTTAAGCGGCCACATCATATATTAATTCAAACATCGAGTGAAGTAGTTAGATTTTGTGATTGTTTGCAGCACTGCATTTCTCATTACAATTACTATTTTCTAGCATCTATTCTTTGATTTTATCAGTGGATGAAGACTGGGGGAAATATACTCAACAAAGAAATGTTGCTGAATCGAAAATTAGTGTTGTTTTGGAGTATTTGGATGTGTACTTGACCTCATTTTGCAGTGTTTATAAAGCTTTCAAACATTTTTCTCTGTTTATGCGAATGAGGCAATAAATACATTAACAGGAAATAGATTCATTTGATAGAAAATCATTTTTAACTGAAATTGGTCTTTTTATAAAATAATCATTTAACTTTCAGGAAAATCAGAATCAAGTTTGTATTTTCACCTTTTTGTCAATTAAAAAAATAGTATCGTGAGCATGAAATGAAAATGATTTGAGCGTATATTTCATTTGACAAAAGTCTTTCTTAAATTCTATAAAATTGATATATGAATACCAATTAGGAAATGAAGTTCAAAACCTATCGTTTTCATTTAAAGAAAAGGTTGGAAATAGAATGAATTATGTCTTCTGATGCCAATGTGAGTAATGAACTTAGAATCATGTTTTTCCAAATGAAAAAGAACTATCCTGGGTTCATTTTCTTGCTTAAAGTCGATATAAGAATACATGTTTCAATGTTTGTCTCCACATTTAGTCATTGATGACTAGGCAATTCTATAGGATTCTGTTTTGGAATCAAAGTTCAACAAATGCTATTGGCCAGCAACGTTATATGGCTATGCATCTGGAAACAAAAAGCATAAGGTGGATTTTGTTCACTTGGTTCACAATCAAATGGCAGAGTATATTGTCTCATCTAATAGTACTCCCTCTCCCACCTAGCTATTTCTAAAATAGAAGATGCTTTTATTAGTCTAGAGAATTCATTGAAATAAGCTAAAAGCTTATAAACATAAATTATTTATTTACATAAGTTATTCTAAACTCGTTTACTAGTACTTGTAATTTAAGATAAGTTTAAATCTTTCTTTTGAAAAAAAAATTAGTTCAATTTGTTTTTTCAAACGCATCCATGCACCGGGTATAAGGTGCAGGTATAGTCCTGAGATTACATGTGAGTGGAGGTGGATAAAGTGCTCAACAAAAAAAAAAACATTACTTTACAGAAAATTGTTTTTGTAATTGCCTTATAAGTACAAATTATGGGGGAGACCCTCACGACTGGCCTACAATATATACATATACCCCATCATAAACTAACTTAAGAATGTTTAAAAGATAAAATACCTTTCTGGAAACTAAAATCCTAAAACCCAGAAAGAGAAAAAAAGATGAAAGGGCGGGGCATTTCCTTTTTCTTTTATACTTCTTTACCAACACTAGTCAGCAGATTAATGTTTTTGTTCTTCAATGTCATGACCCTTTCAAGCGATACAGCACCTTGGTGCAGTCTAGTCTTTATCTCAACGAAATCTCAGACCAATGTATCGCCTCCTCTTCGGATATTAAATTTGCAGAGCGGGCAAGTTGCTTTTGTCCGAAGCCAGCGACTGATGCATCCACAATGAAAATGGTGGGTACAGGGAAGGCGATACAGTTCCGTTCCATCAACATATGGACATAGGCAGATACAGCATTCCTGCAGCATAATCAGAAGTAGTTAGTCTCTATTTTTAGTAGTTTCATAATGAATCTCAAATGCATGACAATCACCGCAGAATCACGCAAAGCAATTTTAAGGTCGTAACGTAACAAATTCGCACTCACCCCTCTTCCCCCAAGAAAAGGTTAAAATACTTAGATGAATGAGAACACTTTCTGGATATGAAAATTAATGAAATTAATTACAAACACAAACATATATAAGAATAAATCAAGGATTTTTTTTTTGACCTAAGAATAAATCAAGGATAACATTGAGTATTGCAACAATTCTTCAGTCCATTATCCATCTAGTCCAACCATATATAGATACAATTTATACATACAATTATTTACAAGTTACAACCAACAAAATGATACTAACACTAAAGAATTGTGTAATGAGATAAGAAAAGACACATTTTTTACTTACAGAATCATCTGGATGAAGAGATACTTCACTAATATGGCTTTGATTGTACGAATCGGTTCTTGTTTTGACCAGTTTCTTCTTGTTGTCATCAACCATAACCATTAGATTTGAATGACTAAATCTATACATAGGAAGTGACCTGATATCATCTTCTGAAGCACCTTCTCTGATTCTAAAAGCATAAGCTAGCGCTATTATCGGGATGATGCAGAAGAGAGCAAAGAAAACTATACATGCCATCCCAATACAAAAGATAATAAAAAATACGTCAAAGGCTAGAAAGACCACTGTTAACCTGCAAGAATGTGATAAAAACATCATTAAGTGTTAGATACATCCAATAAATGTTAGATAACATAAGAGTGAACAATTATGTCAAAATAGGAGCTTTTTAGTTTAGAAGATGAAATAAACAAGTACTGGATTAGTAAAATACTAACAAATTATATTATCTATTTGGGGTTGAACTTGGCCTTGTGACAGAGCCATAGTCTGAAGTTCAGACTCTATACCACTATGTTTAACAAGAGGTCAAATCCCTATAAAATCATGCCAAGCTTAAGCAATTGAACACGTCTTGTTCAAAATAGTCACAGTAACCACAATTCCACTAGAGCCAACTTATTCAAAATTTATGTTGGCCAAGAAATACGAGCATTTTCCAACAGGACTTTCCTATGCACCATATCTTGGAAAAGGCAACTCTGATTTTTCAGTCTAAGTTTCAGATTATAAGATCTCAACATATGAAGCTTGTTAGTCCCAAACCAAGGGTCAACAAAACTATTCAACAGAGTTCTTCAGTTAAACCAATAGGGATTTTGTATTTCATCTAGTTTCAAGGTTGAAAAACTATAATGGCAATACAGATGTAAATTATCTGGCCGTCTTGTGAGAATTGAGAAATGATTATGATTCCTTGAAGAAAAAAAAGGACCTTGCGCAACTTCACCTCAATTAGGGTACAACTATTGAAATTTGAAAGAAGTTAAGAACAAATTTAGAACAAAAAACTAAGAGTATTCTAGTTACTCATTTATCCTTCCTAATGAGATAAAAAAAGGGCAACATGATATTAAGCTACCATCATGGCAAGGAAGGGTTGGACCTGAATCAAACCTTCTTACAATAACACATTACACATTAACAACAGCTAATTATGTGTGGAGGTGTAACCATTAAGTTTCCTCTTCATTTCCCTTCTCCTTGGATATATGAGATTGAAAGTGAAACAAAGGCAGGACATTCTACAATTATCCCTTTTTTAACTTTTTAAGTATAATCTACTCTCTGCTTACTTTGCTTAGTGAAAGAAGGAACTCCAGAGTAGTAAAAATCTCCCCTTTTTTAAACTGCTGTCTTACATCACGACGTAGAAGGTTACTCAGTATCATAAATTTACATTATTTCTTGGCATTCATGATACTCTCTTCGTTCTTAAATATAAGAGAAAGTTGGGTCAACAAAAATTGATGTATTTGGTAAAAATGACCCAATTTTCTCTTATATTTAGGACCAGAGGGAGTAATATATATTATCTTCCCAACCGACACCATCCCCCAAAGAAAGATAAAGGGAAAACACACATCCAAACTAAGGTTCTTACCAGTATAGACGAGGAGAATCTTCCAGAAGCGCTTGGCCTCCAACAACAATCCAATAAAATCCAAACACCCACCAAACAGAGGATGCCAGAGTGTTCATAGGCTCAAATTTCTTCACAATGCTGAAAACAATAAAGACTAGAGTGAAACGAAAGCATATTCATCAGCCAAAATTAGAGTTATAGCAGAAACAAGCAACCAAAAATCGGCATCCTTCTCATATAACACCTCAAACATCAACAACTCGTCCTCAACACATGAAAAAAGCCAATGTAAAGGTGTTGAGGCTCACATAGTGAAACAAAGTATTTGCAAGAGCAATCCTCGTCAGGATTTTAAATAAAGGTTTGCAACTACGATCTAGACCACAACATAACGGTTGTTCATGTTGCTGAAACCGCAAAGCGATTATGGTTGAGGCCACATCAATCACCATTTTTCTGCAATATCAAGGATTGCAATGCAACCACAACCGCTATTTTAAACCCTGATACTCATCTCTAGTTATAAAAAAATCAGTTCACCCTTCTAACGAAATTGTGCACAACAGTTGAAAATTGAAATGGGAGCAAGTTTTATGAACAGTAAGCTCCTTCCAATACACTAAATAATTATCAATATACAATTTCAAGAGGCAATTACTATTTTAATAATTATTAACTAATAATATATATAATAATTAAACAATTAAGCAGAATCTCTTCCTAATTTCAAATTTAAACCATTCATAGCAATGAACCATCATTCAATCATCAAATGTAATAACATCAAATATCCCCAAATTATACTTCATAAAATAAAATGCACATAAAATTTAATATAAAATTAAAAAATAAAAATAAAAAGTCAGTGACTAAACTAACCTAATTAACAATGGAGAAAAGAAAGAAGCGAGAGAGAGTAACCTTAACCTACCTGTAAGGAGTGTGAGAGAATGAATTACGAGAAGTGAAGCGATATTCGGAGTAAACAAAAGCCACGTGGAGAATGCACTCCAAAGCATAGCCACATAACCAAAACCTCAGAGGAGTGGAGGGACGCTCGCCGAAAGTGGAGAGGATGACGGCGGCGGCAACCACCACGAACGACATGTTCCAGACCATGTCGACCACCAAGACCGCCCTTGAATAGGCGCATCCGCCGTCGTCGTCGTCATCCTCCGATCGGGAGGCACAGAGAAGACGATTATTAGTTCCGATAGTGCTGACCTGGCGCTGTTGTTGTTCTTGCTCGGGCTGTCGTTCCTCCATGTTATTATGTTTTAGAGAGAGAGAGAGAGAGAGAGAGAGAGTGTGTGTGGAGCTTTGAATAATAATAAATAAGAAATTAAGAAAGAAGAAGAAATGGGTTTTGGCCTTTTGGGTGTTTTTATTAGAAATTGGAAAATAAGAATAAAATAGTACTTGGATAGGGGTTAGTAAGTGGTGATGGTGGAAGGTGGTGGAGGTAGTGCTCATTTTGGTGGAAGTAGTACTTATAGGAGTAATTATAAACAGAGAAAATTCATTTTTATTTTTTTCTTTCTTTTATCTTAACTAATATTTTGGATAATTATTTTGCACAAGATAATTCTGGAAGAATAAATTTGTATTTTAATAAATGTTTAAGATTTTTAAATAATATAATATATGACTATACAACATTTTTGGTCAAATTTTGTGCATTTTAAAAATATTTTATAGTTTATTTAATTTTTATAAAATAAAAATAAAAAACTACTCTCTCCCTTCTCCTTTTACATAGTTTAGATAAATTGTCTTTGAAAATTAGAGTTCGATCAATAAAAAAGAAAACTTTAATTGATAATTATTTTAATCATGATTTTGAATTAAATTTTTCGTATATTTTTTATTTGGTGAAATTCACTAACACTTAATTAATTTATATTTTATTTTGTTAGTAATATGTTATGCATTGTGTTGTTTCCAAATATAACCTTATCTCTAAGACTT
>JBBPBP010000003.1:48926369-48941562 GCA_037974735.1 Cicer chorassanicum | reverse complement strand
TCAAATTTAGTACTTTTTACTTTGAATTAATGATAATAATAAATATATCAATAGTAATAAATTTAATTAAGTTAAAATAATATTCTCACTTTTATTTATATAATTTTTTTATCTTTGTAAAATGATTAAATGAGTCGTGAGACAGAAGAAGTATAAATAAAGAAATATTTATACTCATCCTTCCGCCAATATTAGAACAGTCACTCCATTGTTTTGGCACCTTTTATTTATTCAAAAAATTAAAGAGATAACTGTAATGGGTACCTATTAGTCATTTTAGAACTTATTTTGAGTAGTTTATTATAAACATTATTTTCAAGAGATATATTAATTTTTTCAAGAGATATATTTGTTTTAAATGTGATTTTTATTATATTAAAATCTCTATCAATGAAAATTTAATCCATACTTCAACATATCAAATACAATTAACTACTACTACTATTTTTAAGTAAATTTTCATAAAAATAATATTTAAAAATATAAAGTTAAAATCATATTTTTAAGTTTTATGTAGTTTTAATTTATCTATTATTATCAATTAACGAAATCAACCCTTAATTTTAAAATCTGACCGCCCCTATTTTAAAATCTGATAGGTTTGGGCCTTTACTCTGATCTTTTAACGAAAAATTAATGTGACATATTTTAAATATTTTAAATAATATGATATGATGATATAAGATAAATAACACACATGAAATCACAATAAAACTCTTTAAAAACTTAACTTTCAGCTTCAATTTTTTATTTTTGTAATTTAATTAATAACATGAATAATTAATACATCTAGATAATCATATATATATATATATCATAAAATCATGTCATAAAATTTAAAATATGTCAAATAATAAAAAAAAAAATCAAAACTGTTGAGTTTTGAAATAAGGAGAACAATTCTATAAATTAATGAAAATAAAAGAATAAAAACTGCAATGAATTATTTTCGATCAATTTATAACGAAGGGGCTCAAATGAGATAGACAAAAATGATACGATCCATTATATCTCTTAACCCTATGCATTGCCTTCATCAAATGAGATAGACAAAAATGATATGATCCATTATATCTCTTAACCCTATGCATTGCCTTCATCTTCCGCAGTTGATTTCTCCCAAAGTAATGATCTGTCTATATTGATGAGTTTTCATTAATTAATTGATTGGTGAGAATTTTTTTATTTATATATGAAGTACTTTGATTTCAAATATAAACAAATATCGATCAAGTTAGATGTATTTAATCCAAAATAAAAACCATTGACTCATTTTTGTTTATATCATTTTTGTTTATATTTGAGATCGGGAGGAGTACATCTTAAAGAGTAAAAACAAACTATGAATTGGATCCGGTGACAATTTTCAATGCCCCATTTCTGTGTCTTGCATGCCAGTCTCCTCTAGAAACATTCCAATAGGATATATCATAATTTAATTCACAACAATACCCGATCCCAGAATCTACTTTCACTGATCAATTTAAAAAATTCTATATAGAGCAGCTGAACGTACGTTTGATTGAAGTGCACAATAACAAGGTAACCGATTAACAACTGATGGTACATGTTCTGCCATTCAGCTCCAAATTAAACAGAAAACAAAGTGAACTGAAGTAGTTGACCAGATGTCTTAGAAGTTAATCCATTCTTCCCTTCAAAATCCTTTCCTTTACTTCAGTTGGTGTGCTGCAGCAGACAAATTCAAAGACCAATAAGCCACTATGATAATATATTACAAATGAATAGGGATACAATAAAAAACCTAAATAAGCGCAAAAATCAAAGAAAGGAGGATAAATATGACCTAATTTCCAGGAGAAAAACAGTGAAAAAATTAAATAAAAAGCAGAATACAAGGAGTATTATTGAGAGTTTCTCTTTCAAAGAGATCGAGCAATCAGACAATGGATAAAGATGACTGGGTATCTTTAAAGTCACAAACCACTGACAACAGCCTTGCAGGCTGTAACCTAGAGCACTTTCTTAGTCAGGGATTTGTTTTTATCATGACTTTTTGTCAAAATGATTTTTTCCATATATATAATAAGGCAAAAGTCATTTGTCCTACCCAGTGGTGGCTTGTAAGATGGACTAGTGCATAAAAAGTGATGTTATGACAAGTACATAAAAAGAAAAACGTATGACACAATATGTAGAAATCCCAAGAACAAACTACATATGAAGAAAGAATTTATAAACTTACACAACATAGACATGGCCACCCCAGCCACTAAGGCAATCACGGTCTACAGATGATAGCAGTGCTTGGGAGATGGTCTCAAACAATTCCTCTGGTTCCTGTATTAAGAAACCAAGCAGAAAAAAATAAGCTTCCCTTCGTTGCCAATAGACATTGCTTTATTATTTTCTGATCAAGTTCTATTAGTCTACAATGCATGGATGATGTTCTGGATCTAATTTAAGAAACTATCCATGTTAATGTATAGTCGTCTGAGGACATGTCAGTTTAAATATGTTTATTTGTTATTAAAACATTACCAAAACAAGTGAAAATTAGGCATGACTGCCCCAATTCACAAAAGTACCCAGAAAAGTTGAGTAAAAGACAAAACAGGTTAAACTTTAGGACAAACCATGTCAGCCTTAAACATCGATTCACAAGCACCATACAGAGACTCAGATGCAGTGCCAGCAACAACAAAATCTTTTGCAAGCTCCCTGTATAAGAAAACATAAAAGTATTAGAATCACATAAATGCAGCTTATATATATATATATATATATATATAAATATATAAATATGAAATATAACACTCAAATTATTCTAATATTTGAGGGGAAGAATAAGCTTGCATAAAAGAAACCTTCAAAACAACATACACGGTCAAATATTTTCAGATCAAAGTATGAATGAATGAGGGGGGAGGGAGACAGATTAAATTTTGTTCGTAAGGATTCAAATTTTTTGGATAATGATATGCATAAACCTTAACCTATTTCCAAAAAATTCCAACACCATATAAAAATACACCATTTATAATTGCTGATGTGACTAGGAGAGAGACAGAGAGAGGTAATAAAAAAACCAAAATGTATCCCAACTGTCGGATATATAGGTATTGGACAACAATTTTGTATTGTTGTCCAAATAACATTTCTCTTCATAATAAATCCCAATAAATAAAGAGCATATTTTACAAATTGTTATAGTAATTCCAGTAATTTATCAAAAAACGTTGTTTAAAAACTTTATGAAAAGCTAAAAATAGCATCTGAAAATAAAAATCACTAAAAGCATTTTTGTTCAAAACTCATCCTAGGAGTATATACCAACATGATTACTATCCCAATAACGGCTTAGATGTCAAAGTATGCCCAATTGAAAATGACATTCAAATTGTTATCAACTACATATCTCAAACGGCATGTGATTTCTATGTATAATATAATACCATAATTTCTTTTTTAGTAAAAGAATAAATTCATCAAATCAAAGAGAAAAACTTCAGCAGAAAAGGGAGGATATGGAATCATCTAAACTCATAAGCAAAAGAAGAAAAAAACAAAAGGCGCTAGAAGCGGGGAAAGCGCCACAAGAAACAAAGCTCCAATCAGGTGCCGAGAGGGCTATCACAGTCAGGTGCAAAGCAATTTTTCCCCTTTTATGAAACACCCTATTCCTATTTAGTTAAGGGGGTTGAGGTGAGAAATGGCTCGATGAATTGTTTCGTTTGCCACAAACCAACTTCATTCACTTGCTTATTGAAGAAGCTGCAAGTACACAGTGCCCCACCACTATTCAAAGTACAGTGATAGAGGGGTTGAAACACAAGAGTGCTACCCCTGATTCTTTGAACCATCTAGATCTTGATTATATGTATAGTTTGCACTCAAAAAAACATTATGAAATATCTGTCAGTGAAACCCAAGTATTAAGGCAACATGCTATACCCAAAATACAAGACAAATGCCTAATCTTTGTGCCAAACAAACCTTCTTAAAGATATCAGAGTTTCTACGCCAACCGAATGCACCAACATACACAAGTATACAATTTATTAACTTCTAGGTTCACAATTCTGTCACTCCAACTTGCTCTTATTTTTTATTCATTATTTGTTGAATTTTCTTACTTGCTTTCTATCACATGATAGAAATCGCCAACTTTTATGCTGTCGAAACTCAAGAACAAAACATTTCTAAAACTTCCACCCAGTGTCTAATTTTCAAGTAGCTTGAATAGCTGGAAGTCTGGAACTATTAAAGTTCAGCAAAATTGTTCAGATATGCAGAAGATGCCTGCCCCAGACCACCAAATAAATGCATAACACAATAAAAAATACAGCCCATAGATATGTATAAGAAGCATGCATATTACTAAAATAGCATTATATATTTATAATACACATACACATTGCAAACATTTACAACTTTTAAAGCATGCAAACCTCCCTCTTCAAGATAAAATACAAACAGAATAACAATTAAACTTACTTTGCTCCAATTGCATCCATTGTGCAAATGAACGGTTTGTCATCATCCCCTAATCCAGCAATTACAGGCTGGCAAAAGTATGGACCGAACCTAAAAAGCAAAAAAAATAAAGAAACATAGAATTTAATGTTTCAACATAGTGATATGTAAACATCACAAAAAAGAGTATACAAAAGGAAGAAAGCAAAACAGAGGGTTCAACCTACAACAAGCTATCGGTATATGCCTATCAGCAAAACATATAGAAAATTCACCATGATCATTTAAAACAAGTATCTGGTGAGTTCTCAAACCCCAACCCCAATACAGTCCAAATTGTTGTTGGGATTTAGTAGCATTTGGCACAAAGCAGAACAAAATAGGACACAATCTATCTAGACAGCCTGTTCTACTCTCTTCCATTCCACCTTAATGGAACCAAAATATACTTTTTTTTTTGCCTTATGTCTTGTTCTTTTTTACTTTTAATAAGCATCAAATATTCAAGTTTTGTTCAGTTCTAACCAGTCTATCAGAAGCTACCATAATACACTTTGCGAAGATTGAAAACTGTAGTTTGCAGTCACGGTTCCGTAGCAATCCTTAATAATGCAGAAAATTGCGGTTACAGCCAAAATTAAATTTGCGACATATATGGTTGCAAAGGCATTCAAAATCTTTACACTGATGCTGAAATTGCAGTTAAAACCATTCACTTTGCGACCTAACTAATGACCCAATCCCTCTACTCCACCACTAATGAACATGAAATATATCTTCAGTGTCACAACGAGTGCTGTTAGGGTTAGGTCACATGCCAAAAGCTAAAATTATAAATACACAAGCCACTTTTTAACAGATGACGATTATCATACTCATAAATTTGAGCTAATCTTAGTGCATTAATAATCATCACACGGATCTTCCCTAATTCCACTGAAACATACAAATCATTCAATTTGCTTCACAAAATAAACCTCTCTTTTAAAAAAAATAAAATTCGGATCTAAATTGTAATACCTTTTCTCGTAGAGAATAGCAGATACTAAGCTAGCAAATGTCTCCGGTTTCATATCGCGTTCTTCACGAAGCTGGTACAGTTTGTGACGAAAAACGAGACGCTGATACCTTGAATCAGGAAAAATAAAAAAGAAAAAAAAAATCAGAAAATAGCAAATAAATTAAATGAAGAAAAAAACAAAAAGTGTGAATAGTACAGTGTCTGAGCATCGGTGGCGAGGCCAGAAAGACCGATGAAGAGCTTATCGTGAATTTTGGAAATTCTTTGGAAATCGGTGGCTATGGTTTGGAGCTGAACACCGAGTCTCCGATCGCTGGCAATGGCGAAGCAATTCTTACCCACCATAGCCACTAGGGCACTTCCGTTGTACTCGAATATCGACATTTTTGGTTTGATTTGATCCCAACAACACAGAAACCCCTTTCTTAGTAATGCAAATTCAAAACCCTAGCTTTTGAGTTCAGAAGTAGCAATATGATGTTTAATGCGTGTTTGACAAACTAGTCATTCTTTTCTTTCGGGGTAAGCCACCAAATAATAATAATAATAAAAGGGGATTGATTAAATTAAGTAAATTACTTTAAAGACATTCATTAAGTTATTTTGAAGTTTTTTATTTTATTTTACGGAATTGAAGTTATTTATTTAAACCAGTAAAAAAAAGTTATTTATTTATCTATGTTTAGAAACTATCAATATAAGTTAAAAAAAAATTATAGCTATACTATGAATTATTAATCATACAAAATATTTTTATTTTGACAAATTTATAAAAATATATTTAAACATTCTGTCATTACCACTTAAATAAATTTGAAATCAATGAGCACACACAATTTGTGTAAAACAATTTATATTATCAATGAAAAATATCAATTTTTGATGCATTCTACTAGTGAATCATTATAAGACACATAATAATTTGTAAACGTTTATAATATATAACTAATATTTTATGATCCTTAAAATTTTGAAGTCATGTGCGGTAGTCGAATCTGCACGGACTATACACCGGCCCTTGATATCAATAATTTCAAAATAACCATACAAATGTGAGGTGACATTACATACTAAAAGATTTTTATTAGATGCCAATGTATAGAACATTTTTATCTTGACAATATCCTTTGAAAAAGAAGGTTGAACCCTTGTTGAGATCACACCACAATTCCAAACAAATAAACACATTCAAAGAAGATTTTAAGATTCTAAAATTTACAATTCAAAAGAGAGAAGATTTTACATATGAATGAAATGTCACACTCACATTTTGAACTAATTCAACATGCAACAAAAACCATTGTTTTTCTATGCACACACTAGTATATTAATAGAAAAATGCCACTAAGTACCCTAAGACACATGTATTATTATTGAGGTTTACATAATTGTTTAGTTCCTATAATGTTTTTCTTTTTCTTTTATTAGTGCTTATGAAAAAGTTTGCTTTTATCTTTACAAGATAGATATTTTTGTTTTTTGGTCTTTTTGTTTTGATTTGGTATGATATTTGG
Source organism: Cicer chorassanicum (assembly GCA_037974735.1). Classification (NCBI taxonomy): domain Eukaryota; kingdom Viridiplantae; phylum Streptophyta; class Magnoliopsida; order Fabales; family Fabaceae; genus Cicer; species Cicer chorassanicum. The sequence continues at coordinate 48,934,590 of JBBPBP010000003.1, read as the reverse complement.
TTCATGTTGAATTGAATTAATTCCTCATTAAATAAAATCAATATCATATTTTAGGGACTAAAGTAAAATATAATCTAAGTATTACAAGGACTAATTCAAGATAGATTATAGTCCCCATATTATCCAAAAAAATAAGAGATAGATTAGTCCCTTAAAAAAAATCAACATAGATTAGTGACATATTGGCACTTTTAGCAGAGGTTCAACCTAAAAGAGTACTGCATGCTAAACCCAAAAGGGTTGGACTTGAGAGGGGGAGTAAGAAGACAGGGGTCTTCTTGAGAACCTAGCAGGTCAATTTTCGGTTTAAGCTTGTAGACAAATTGAGTTGTGTGCATCCTCACATTTCATGTATCATTACACGTGAACAATTATGTGTACTATTTATTGCACTAAATCAAATAAAATGTAGTTGATAATAAAATCTTCATATGTTTGAAAGAAATAAAAAAAAATCAATGCTTCAAGGAAAGATAATCAAGTACATTTAAAATTTTATACTGTTGCAGTATATTTTACACACAATGTATCCTTTTTATTTCATTCTATATGTTATGAACATTGTCTTTTCCATTTCCATACATTTTCCTTCTCAATAGTAACCCTTTTAACATCACTTTTTCTGCTCATTTGCCTTGAGCTTGATCTATGCAGAGCAACACCTCACCACATAACCTTCCTTTGCCTCATTATCCATACAAGCTTCCCTTGTCTTGTTACCAATCATCCATTGCCACATGTCCTTATCTTTTTGTAGTTCAGCTATCTTTGTTGCTTCTATATCATATTATCTATTCAACCCTCATTCTCTATTTATTTTCATTACACAGGGTATAATTTCTCTAACATTTAAGTACAATTTATGAATCCTATGTATCATACTATTATCTAAACATATCAAGTACTGTTAATGAAATTGGAGGGATTATGACATTCATCTCATTGCCAGTGCTCTGAAGTTGACTTTGTTGTGGTGTTATCTGCATACAAAACAAAAATAACTAGATATAAGATCCATGCACTAGTCTTCTTATTTTGTAACTTTTTTTTACTATTCTTATTTTGCAACTAACAAGTTCATAATAAAGGAAATGCATGAACCTTTTTTGGGTTTGAGAAGCTATTCTCATCCAATGCATGTTCAGATGTGAGAATAGTCTTTGTTGACTCTGATGGATTTGAGCTCCCAAATCCCTTAATAGAAATCTTGAGGTTCACTTGGTTGTTTCCTATGTTTGCAATCTGAAGAATGAATTGCAGCAACAGGAGACAATATTGTAATTGTAACAATTGACAAGCAAGAAATCTTTCAAGGTCATGTTTGGGTAAACAACTAAATTAAGTGTTTATCATATAAGTGTTTAAGTTATTTCCTAAACAAAAGATAAAATAAAGTCAAACTATTCTCATATAAGCTATATGTTGTTTTCATAAGCTATCTTGGAGAGCTTAAGAAAATACGCTGAAAGCGGCTTATGGACATACATTCTATAAGTTGTTTCCATAAGCTCTCCCAAAGAGTCTCAAAAGTGTTTATGCTATTATATGAGATCAAATAAGCCAATTCAAACAAATGCTAAGACCAAAATGTACAAAAGATATACTTATTTGCTTCTATAATTTGCACATATGTGTAACTCTTTAGGACAACAAATTAACAGATAACTAAAGAGTATGAATGAGTTACCTTTATTTTTAAGCAAGTTTTTTTATTTTGAGGATTTTGCAGAAGAATTGCAGATGCAACCACTGAGTTAGGATCAGTTGTATGAAGTTGTGAGTTGAGAAATGTTGCTCCATTTGACTCTCTGAACATGTATTGCACCCAATAGCTAGGAGTTCCATAAGCTTCATTGGAGTTAAAAACAATTGCATCTGGGTTCCACCTATAAGTACAAAAATTCCACATCTCAATTTTGCCATCATGCAACAACAGTTTTATTTAATTCATAAATATGCTCGTCTTTTCAATGAAATTTAAAATTTGACTATGTTCTTAATTTTGTACTTCCCATTAGCAAGTTCATACCAATGTTTTCAATTACTCCATGAATGGAACATGACACTTATTCTACCAAGTTAAGAGGAAATAGAGACATACTTTCTGTCATTTGCATTTACAAAAAGTGGAGCATAGCTAGCCATTACAACATGATCACTGCATCAGAAATGGAAAAATATAATGGTCAGTATGAAATTGTACATAATTTGAACCAAAAAGTTAAATTGACTCATAATTGGACCATTCTTTGTGCTATTTTTGTGAACATAAACAACAAGCAAATGTGATTAGTGTTATTTGAGTGCCTGTGTTTGGGTGACCAAATGAGATTTTGAATAAACCTTATATTGTAAAATTGATTTGGTTATAATTGAATTTGAATTTATATCATTTGTGTTTAATTTTTTTACTTAAAAGTAAGTTTGACGTAAAAAATAGTGTAAATGTTTTAATCTAACACAAAAGCTAGTTTTTAATACTTAAAGTCATATTGAGGTTTTAAGATAAAATCTTTGTCTGCAATAACCAATCACATTTGGAAACAGCAAAATCAATTCAAATGGTGTATACCATGAATGCATGTTTGGAATTAAGGCGAGTTTGACGAAATTACGGCGACACCGTGATTATGCTGATACTACAAAGTGTAGTTTTTGCCAAAATCATAATGTCACACCTTAATTCAATCAAACTCATCGTCAATCCAAACATAAACCATGTTTATCCAACCCTTCATCATAGTTTGGCCTGCAAAATTTCCTCACATACATGGCCAATTTCAAAGAATAAAAGCAAGATTAATAGCTTGCAATGCAAGGGTTAATCTAACCTGTTTGTTTCTAATCCAATAAGGAATCCAGCTTCAGAGACAGCTCCCAAAAGGGTTCCATGCTTAGCTTGGTGGTCTCCAACTAAAGCATACTCACTCACAAAAGCCTATAGGACATTCCAAATTTCCAATCACTTAATATAGCTGTTAATTCAACTACCAAATTCTTACACAATAATATAAACAAATATTTTCATACAAAAAGAACAGAAATTTAATTACAAAACCTTTGGTCCATGGCGTGGTGTCTTATCAAAAACATGAGCGTTACTAAACATATGTCGAGCATCATGAGGATAAGTCTGGTAACAAATTTAATTAGAGTATGAGATAGAATGAAAGGGTAAAATTTGGGTTACAAAAAATATATGCATAATTTTGCTTATCAAAGAAAATGAAACTTTATTTACATGATAATCATACAAATCAGCTGGGTGAGCTAACGGCTTGACAGAAGCATCACAATTTGAAATAATTTGAATATCTGGATAAGCTTGTCGTATTGCATAGTAGAAGGCTAGGTAATTTCCTAATCAATAAACAAAGCTTTTAACAAATGTTAGATTATTTTTTCTACATTTATTATTTTATCAATTAACAAATATTTAGAGAAAAAAATTGAAATGTACACAGCATAGCATACCATGGTAATTTCGCTTCTCACAATCTTCATTTCCAACACCAACATATTTTAGGTCAAAAGGTTGTGGGTGTCCCATAGATGCTCTAAGGGAACCCCATTTTGAAGTGGATGTACCTCTAGCAAACTCAATCCCATCAAGTGCTTCCTATAAATTAAATTAAATATACTATTAGTTCAAAAATAATAGAAAAACAACATCAACATGCTAAGGAAAATATTACATACTTGCACAAAAGGTGCGATGACCGTCGTATCAACTTCATCGGTATGGCTTATGCCTGTATTTATAAAAATAAAATTAAACACACATAAAAGGATAATATATTTTTTTTTATTAAAAAATCACACGAGTTTCCCTAAATTAGTAAAAATGCTAGATGATATCGAAGAATAATTAAAATGGCATGATTAAAAAGCCGTCCATGCATGGTAACAAAGTTTTCTAATTGGTTCATTTCTTTTCTAGAGTATATATGACAATAAATGTAAAATATACCGTTGTTGAAGACCCACACTGGCCTTGCACCAATGTCCTCTGCTAGCTACACAAGAAAAAATAGTGTGTATGATGATTGAAATTCACAACAAAAACAAAATGTGAAATAAATGGACCTACTTGAAGACCCTCAAAATAACCAAATCCATTATCTGTCCAGTAATTCCAAATATCACCAAAATGTCCAAGTCTTTGTTCCCAGGGTCCCACACTATCTTTCCACCTAAATGCATTTTTTAATCCGTGTCCTTCAATAAAGCAACCACCTCTTGCAATAGAATAAATTACATTATTAGAATTTGGAAGTTATTTGAATGATTGATAGCAATAGCATCACTCAAAAACATACAAGAGGAGACAAAGAGATAGATTATATAAAGATTGAGCATTTGTTGAACGAAATTTTCAATGAACTTGATTTTTAAAATTAATTTGATTTAAACGAAGTTTGAATTGAAATAATTTATGTTTAGATTATTTTTTTCTCTTAGTATAAAATTTTCAACCTAACACAAACTATTTTTTATCATTTCTAAGCACAACAAAGTTTTGAAACAAAATCAGCTATACCAAATTACATTTTTTGGGTGAAAATACCAAATTATATTTGCCTTAATAAAAATTAATTTTCACATCCCTTGATGTACATCCAAAACATGCACACTTACTAAAGCATGCTTTAAAGTGCTAGGACCACTTGTTTATATCATAGGATCAATTTTGCCATAAATATTGGCAAAAAATTAATTGTCTACTAAAGATATCAAATTTTCAGTTTTTGCACCTAGATTATTAAAGTATGCTTAATAAGCCATGCTATATAACAATAAAATGAAAAACATAATATATTTTCCTTTTCATGTTATGCATACCTGGAAATCTGAGAAAGGCTGGTTTCAACTGTACTAGCATGTCAACCAAGTCACTTCGGAAACCATGTCCCTGTGCCAAGAAAGTTTGAAGATTTACTCATAAATTTTTTGAAAAGAAAAATAGCATTGCCAATAGTCTATGTAGCACTGACATTTCAGATCAAAATTGTGTCGGTTGACCTACACTTGTTGGTGTCCGATATTAACACGACGTTGGTACATGTAGATAGTCAATCAATTTAATTTTCTTAAATTATTAACGTCGTGTCCGGTATTTGTATTTGTGTTCATGCTTATAGTTAGAAAAGTGTAAAAGTTAATACAAGAAGGAGCATATACCTTAAATGTGTCAAGAGGCATAGCAGATATTTGGTCCAACCATATCTTCCCTTTTTGAGTTGTTGTTAAGGTAAGAGCTGAATTAGAACTTGATGCATTGGCTACTAATGTAGTCTCCATCCTTTTCCACTTTGAAACCTCTAATGCAGAACCTCTGCAAGATCAATTATTATTTTTTTTATCATAATTATCAAATATACAAAAGAGGTTTGTAATTATAAGCTACTATTGAGAATATAACAGTCTCTATAGGATGCTACCACATGGTGCTCACTTGATATTACTAGAAGCCAATATCTCTCCACCTGCTGCTTTTCTGAATGATACTTTCATATTTAATGGTCCTATTGAACGAACAAAGAACACTACCTTGTATGTCTTCCCTTTCACAATATTCTGAAACAAGATTCCATCATTAATTATAATGCAAATCATTAAGGATCTCAGCTCTCTAAAGTTAGAACAGGGTTAATACCATTTTGGTGTATAAAAGTCTAATTACGTTGTAAGTTTTAGAAATGTGTAATAACAAAGTTCTCTATAAATTGAAGATATGTTTGGTGTTCGACACCAATACGACACTGGTTCATATAGAAAATTATAGATTAAGAGTTAATTAGTTACAAATTAGTTAGTCTATATAAAGATTTGATGTAATCATTTTCAATAACTTTAATTAACACAATATAGTTTTAGACTCTATCTTATCTTTTAATGAATATTAGGTTTCTCAACAGTTATATTTAATTATTTTCATTTTTTCAAATTATTACTGATATTTACATTTCAATGTCATGTCATGTGTGATATATGTGTTAGTGTTTCATACGACGAAATTAACCATAGTTTTTTACAATATTAAGTATTGCAAAAAGCAGGGATTTGCATTTTTTGTTATTCTCACCATGCCCCAAAAACCTGGGTTAGAGATTCCAACACCATCAGAAGAACAATAGTCACATAGCACATCAATTCTCAAAGCAACCTTATTGCGTTCAAAGCAAGAATTAAGCTCAGTTTGTACTACAATAGATGATTCTGTTCCAACTATGGTCCAAGGGTCAATATTTGATGGAACTTTTGTACCCCCAGCTTCGAAGCCTGAAAAACAAATTCATATTAGAACACTATGCATAATGAAAATAATCAATTTGGTGCAATTAATGCAACTTATTATTTATTCTAAGAAGTACTACTAGTAGTATATATATTGATTAATTCTAGAGTGCTAGTATAATTTCAAAAGAATAATGTTAAAATAATATTTTTTATTCTTAAAATTTGTTATATTTTAGAAGTTTTATTTAGAGAAAAAATGGAAATTAATGACCTCTATTATTCACAAGTTCTGCCCACAATCCCCCAGAACCGGCATGATTGATCTCCTGCAAAATAAAAATAAAAAAGTTCAAAATCTGATTATTTTTTAAAAATTTAAATACAAAACAATATCCAGATTAATCTAGTCATGAGAAAATCAATTAGGTAAAATGTTCCATAACCCTTTTAAGTTTGTATAGCTTTGTTATATTTAATTTTTTAAAGATATGTGTGATAGTACTAGTAGCACCATAACAATTTCCCACCTCAAAAAATATTCCAAAAAGGGTGTTAGGAATTGGCCTTCCAGATCCATCAGAAGCATCTATAACTAGAGTTGAAGTGTGATTATAATGACCATTACATTGAAATGCAATACAAGACACTATAATGAGGTAGAGCCTAAGAATACTACTGCAAGAAGCTTTTGAAAAAGTCATTTTTTACCCTCTATCAAATTCAACACCAAATCATATAAGCTAACCCTTTAATTTCTGTTTTTTTTTTTTGTTTTCCTTTGTTTTAGGGTTGTATTTATATGACACAGTTTATGTGATTAATGTCAATAAATAGATGTGGACAACAATTAGCAAAGACCCGAGTCAGTAGTGTATTTGAGCGAAGTAGAGCTTGCGTAGCTTATGTTACGGCACTGCCAACTTCTGTGGATCTTTTGCTTTTTATTTACGTTCCTTTCCTTGTTAATTTTTTTAGTAAAATTGGAGTAATAATATTAATAATAAATACATTTTGTTCAAATATAATTCTAACAACACATTTTGTTTTCTTAATAGAATAATTTACATTAAGAGAGCCGTATAAGACCATGGATAGAAGAACCACAAAATAAAATGTATACAAACAATCACTCCTCTTTTTTAATAATATTTTTAGTGTGTAAATTACTCATTTTATTTAAATCTTTTTAATTGTGTATACAAACAGTAACTCATCTTTTTTTAATTATATTTTTTAGAGTGAAAATCACTAATTTTATTATAAACTTTTTAATTGTTTCTATTCCATTTACTCTTTTGTTATACAACCATTATTCTTATAAACTAAGAAACTTACAAATTGGAAAACCTTTTTTTCTTATCAAATTGATACATTTGTACACCATAAATATCAATTTCAATTTTTTTTTTAAAATTTATACTGAAAGAATATTTTACAAATTACACCCGAGCAACGTGCGGTTGCGCAGGTTATATTTAGTTTACTTATCATTATCAATTACAGAATTTTAAATTTTAAATTTTAAATTTGAACTCGACAAATATAAGTATACAGTCTAATCATTTGCTACTAAGATTACATGTTTTACATACTCTTCAACATGTTGTTTATAATTGATCATTCGCCTCATAAATTGTTCACTTTTTTGAAAGAAAAATAAATCAAAAAAGTGTAAAAGAGAGCCTTACTAGAGTGTCAAAAATATTCAACAAATATGTTTATGATAAAAAAATTATGTACAAGCAATTCGATTGAAAATATATTTTAAATGATGTATGCAAATATTATTGTTATCATCATTGCCATCATAGTGACAAGCAAAGGAACAATAAGGCCTTAAAGAGGACTTAATTTCTTTTCCTAATTAAAGGATTCACGACTACGAATGGAGACATTGAAATATATATATGGTGAAAATTATCATAGTTGTAGTCTCACTTTGGCCTAATGACACATGACAGAATTTTACACCTTTTTTTTT
>JBBPBP010000003.1:48891770-48908836 GCA_037974735.1 Cicer chorassanicum | reverse complement strand
GTTAAATACTTGACGTGTGCTAGGTAGCCCCATTTTGAACTGGTACTGCTTATTATGTAGCTTTTTTACCTTTGATACATAAACATTTGTTACTGAAATTTATTATTTTTGTAACAGATTATAGTGTTATTAAGAATATATAATATTTATATTATAAAACTTATACTAATTAATATTTTTTAATTACAAATATAAAAATATTTTTATTAATATAATCTAAATTTATTTTATTTGGTCAACCAATACATTTGAAAAAAATATATTTTTTAGGTTTTTAAAATATTTAACGGCGAAGATGATATTAATTAGTTATGAAAAACTAGAACATTCCATATTTGAACTATCATACAAGTTTAAGTTATAAAATATTATTCTCTTTGACCTTTACAAAAAGTATTCAAATATGGAAAATGCTAAAACAAACTTTTTTTCATGAAAAGTATTGTTTTTTGACCAAATAGAATGAAAGTATATTAACAAAATAAAATTCAATCAAAAAAATAATTTTGTAAAGTTTAGTTAATTTTGTTTCCACCATTGTTTATTTTTAACAAAACATTTCATTTCGTGCATTTAATTTTCACCATTCCACTTCTCCCAAAGGGCCACTTTGGAGTTTCATTTTATGAATACACATTACCATGTACTTTCATTCATTGATCCAATTATAAGCTGCCACGTCACTTTATGTCTGGCAAACAGCGTTACTCCGTGTGCTGAATAGCATCTGATAATTTCCAAACCCACGTAAAGACATAGATAGATTCATACACGAAGAAAAAATAACTCTGTCTCTCTTTCTCTCTCATAGTTTCTCTCTCCTAAAGTACAGTTGAAGAAGCTTTGGTTTGGGGAAGCTTCATGGACTTCGACTCAAACTGAAAACTCACAAAACCCATTTCAGGTTTCTTTCATTTCTCACCTTTGCATCTCAATTATTCAACCTTTATTTTCGGAACTCACGCCCTAATTTTTTTTTTTATTCTGACCCCTTTTTTGAACCATCTGATCTGATCTGTGTATGCATATTCTCTGTTTTTTCTCTCTCAGATTTAAGTCATCAAATTTACGCTTTTATGTCTGTTTTTTATTTTATTTTTTGTTCCTCAAATGTTGTCCTTCCGCATGTTGTTTTTTCCCTTCTAATAATCTAAAGTTTATTTATGTCCGAGTGAGAATGTTATGGCTCATTTCTAGGAACTCAATTTTGGTTTATTTTAAAAATTGTTATTGTTTGAACATTTTGTCTAGATTTTCGTTGTTGTTTTGCTTTTGTTTTTCCTAATATTTCATTTTCTGAATCCAGATTTGTTTGCATGTTACAGGAATTGTGTTGTATTAACAAGTGTTGACTCCGAAGCTTGTATATTTCAGCTCCGGGTACTGTGGTGTTTTGTTCTTAATTAGTTTGTCTTATCTAGCACTCCATTGATTTCTTCTGAACATTCCAGCCAAATTTATATAAGTTGTTAGCCTCTTCTTTTGTTTTTGTTTGGTGGTCTTGTGTACACAAATTGTTGGGTGCCAAACTTGAGAGAAAGTTGTTATTAGAAGAGATAGTGTTTGTACTGCTTTGAAATTATACAATGGAACATAATTTGGGGCAAGAACCTGCATCTGGTTCCTTTGATAAGTCTAGGGTTTTAAATGTTAAGCCGTTGAGGACTCTTGTTCCCGTGTTCCCTTCACCATCTAATCCTTCTTCATCTTCAACTCCACAAGGTGGTGCTCCTTTTGTTTGTGCTTCTCCTTCTGGTCCTTTCCCATCTGGAGTTGCACCCTTTTACCCTTTCTTTGTGTCACCAGAATCTCAGAGGCTTTCTGAACAAAATGCACCGAACCCAACCCCTCAACGTGCCACACCAATTTCTGCTGCTGTTCCGATTAATTCATTTAGGACACCAACCGGGGCGACAAATGGAGATGTGGGCGGTTCGTCCCGCAGGAATAACCGGACTCGTGGTGGACAGGTCATTGAGGAAGAAGTTGATGAAATTGATGTAGAAGATGGAACTGGAGATGGGAGTACAAAGCACAAGAAGAGGGGAAGAAAACGACGCGCTAGCGGTGTTGGTACTAGTAGTGGTTTGGTTGTTGTTGATGTTGATCTAGATGCAGTGGCTAATGAAGTTCTCCAATCAATTAATCCCATGGTTTTTGATGTAATAAATCATCCTGATGGTAGCAAGGACTCCGTGACATATACACTTATGATATATGAAGTGTTGCGAAGAAAGCTTGGACAAATTGAAGAGTCAACAAAAGATGCTCATACTGGAGCAAAGCGGCCTGATTTGAAGGCAGGAACAGTTATGATGAGTAAAGGGGTTAGGAGTAACAGCAAGAAAAGGATTGGAGTTGTGCCTGGTGTTGAGATTGGGGATATTTTCTTCTTCCGATTTGAAATGTGCTTAGTGGGACTACATTCACCTTCTATGGCAGGAATCGATTACCTGGGTTCCAAAGCAAGTCAAGAGGAAGAGCCATTAGCTGTTAGTATTGTCTCATCTGGAGGATATGAAGATAATACAGACGACGGGGATGTGCTGATCTACAGTGGTCAAGGTGGAGTTAATCGTGACAAGGGAGCAAGTGATCAAAAGCTTGAAAGGGGTAATCTTGCTTTGGAGAAGAGCATGCACAGAGGTAATGATGTGAGAGTTATTAGGGGTTTGAAAGATGTAATGCATCCATCTGGGAAGGTATACGTCTATGACGGTATTTACAAGATTCAGGATTCGTGGGTGGAGAAAGCAAAGTCTGGTTTCAATGTATTTAAGTATAAATTAGTTAGGATTCCCGGGCAGGCTGATGCATATGTGACATGGAAAAACATTCAACAATGGACCGATAAGTCAGCTTCAAGAACAGGGGTTATATTGCCTGATCTTACTTCAGGGGCTGAAAAAGTACCTGTTTGTCTTGTGAACGATGTTGATAACGAGAAAGGCCCTGCATATTTCACTTACAGCCCTACTCTCAAGAATTTGAAGGCAGTTGCTCCTGTGGAATCTTCCGCTGGATGTTCTTGTGTTGGTGGATGTCAAGCTGGCAATTTTAACTGTCCATGCATTCAAAATAATGGAGGTTATCTCCCGTATTCTGCAGCTGGGTTACTTGCGGACCTAAAATCTGTGGTACACGAGTGTGGTCCTTCCTGTCAGTGTCCCCCTACTTGCCGAAACCGTGTTTCCCAAGTTGGCATGAAATTTCGTTTAGAGGTGTTCAGAACCAAGAATAAAGGTTGGGGTCTAAGATCATGGGATGCTATTCGTGCTGGAACTTTTATATGCGAGTATGCAGGGGAAGTCATAGATAATGCTAGAGCTGAGATACTTGGCGGTGAAAACGAAGACGAGTACATTTTTGATTCTACACGCATTTATCAGCAGCTGGAAGTTTTTCCTGGTGACAATGAAGCTCCAAAGATCCCATCCCCGCTTTATATAACAGCAAAAAATGAAGGGAATGTTGCTCGGTTTATGAATCACAGCTGCTCTCCTAATGTACTGTGGCGTCCGGTTGTACGTGAAAATAAGAATGAATCGGATCTCCACATTGCTTTCTTTGCAATTAGACACATCCCTCCTATGATGGAGTTAACTTATGATTATGGAATAAATCTTCCTCTCAAAGCAGGTCAGAAGAAAAAGAAATGCTTATGTGGATCTGTGAAATGCAGGGGTTACTTTTGTTAATTGTACTCAAGTATAAGGTATGTTTCCAGTTTTCGAACTTACTATGTTATTTGTCCACAACTATTACTCATGTTGTTTATTTATCAGTGGCTACTTTTGTAATTTGGCCAACTTTTAAACAGAAGAAAAGTAGTTATATTGCTTTGCTACTATTCCCTCCTTTGGTCCCTTTATCATTGCTATACATCTGATACCGCATGGTTAATTATTATTTTTAAATTAAAAATACTATACAATACAAGTGTTTCGAAAACGTTTCTTTAGCCATGAACTAGCCATCTAACATGTTCCCTTATGTATGAGCTTTTTGGACTGAAGTATATACAATGAACATGCTCATTGTACATTATAGTAAAATATAAGCTTTTCTTAACTCAAAAATGGGGGCATCAAGACTTGAACTTGAACATCTATGCTGTAATTTATGCTTGACCAAACCTTGGTAATGAAGAGTCAATTATTAGTTAAGAAGGCTTGTTGGTTTGTTAAAAGATCAAAAAATATTTTTTATTTCAAAGCTATAAAACAAGTTGCTTGTCATTATCTAGTTGATGCACATCGTTAAACAATAAGTCAATAATTAACTAAATCGTTACTAAAAGTATGTTTTGGGCCTTTCTGTCCCGGTAATAACATAACTGTTCAGAATTCTGATTGCCACCTTGTTTTCAAAGATTTGTATGGAAAATATTACAAGCGAAAAATAAGGCACTGTTTACTTTAAGAAAATACTGTGTTTTCATTTATTAAAATGCTGTGTTCATTTTACCTTGATGAGAGACTCTTGATGAAATGTAGATGCATTTTTGGTAATAATGAAAACAGTTTTTTGACATTTTCATTATTTTTAGAAATGTAAACAATATTTCCCTCCAAAAGTCTTCTGTTTAAAAGTAAAATTAACACAAATTTTAAAATATGAAAATAGGATATATTTTTACAAAGTAAACGGACTCCCAATTATTTTGAATTTTTCCTATGAAAATCTTGAAAACAGGTAATAATAGATTGAAAACAATGCAACAGTTTTGTAATTAAAAATGATTTTAGCCTACCTAATATGGTAATAGCATACCTATTTAGAAAATTCTGATTGCACATGATTGGTTGACAAAGTTTCAAAACAAATGAAAAATCTCATTAGTTGTTGTTTCTTTACAGCTCTAGTTATGTCAGTCAGACAGCAGCAGGAAGAGATTATTTAGAAAGAAGTTAGCAGATCAACTTTTCCTTTTGGCAGTTCTAGTAGTTTTTCTAGTTTTGCTAATGCGGTTTAAGTTATAAAAAGTTAACTGTAATTCTGTAAGACTCATTTTGTGTAAGTTGTTTCCTTAGCTTGCTGTTATTTTCTCCTGGGATGGATTTTGAGTAGTGTTTTTAGTCCAGTCGGTAAGGATGAACTTAACATGTAGAATCAAATATTTAGTTTGTTGCCATCATTTTCAGAAATCATCATAAATTTTTTTCTTATATGGTTGGGTTCTGTGTGAGCTAGTTTAAAAATAATGTTTTGAAGCATAGGTCTTTTCTTAGTTAAGGTCTCTTATTCAAGTCTTGAATATGGAAACATGTCAGAAGAGGAAATGGATTCCTTGCTGTTACTCCGCGGTCCGATTTAGATCAACGACTGAGATCGTTTCACACAGTTAAATTGGCAGTATAATATGAACCGTCTGATCTGAAATCAACTACTGAGATACAAAAATGTGATTTTGAAATTAATAATAAGTAAAGTTTTTTAAATGTATTACTCCTTCCATCTCACAATTAGCGTCGTTTTAGTAAAAAAAATTGTCTTAAAATGAATATCATTTATAATTTTTTATGTAATTTTAATTAATTTTTTTATATTACACTTTAATAATTATTATATATACAATTTTTAAAATATTATTATATTTTGTATTAATAATAATAATAATAATAATAATAATAAAAAATTTACTAATAGTTAAATGAATAATTTGTTAAATTAATTTTTTTTAGTTATTATATTTTTTAATATGTGTACAATTTTTTTAAATGAAATTCATTATAAGATAGATGAAGGATATCACGATTCACAACTAATATAGTATTTTTCAAATTAATAATTATGCTTTTCAAAATTAATACATTTTTGTTGGAGACAGCTGAGCATTAAAAACATTATTGGCTGGATCTTTTATGGCGTGCGATGTTGTTTATGGCTGTGGATATGCTAGATAGACGACAGTACCTAATAACAAAGGGAGACAATATAATTAGAGGTATTTTTTCTTTCTCTAAATGTTCTCTATACATGAAAATACACGTTTGAATAGACTAATTTAAACGTGTAAAATATATTTTAAAATTAATTAATTTGAACAAAATTTAAAGGTTTTTAAAAAAATTTAATTTGAGAAAAGAACTTTTTATAGTTAATTGAAAACAATGGCTATAATATGAATTTTTTATGTAAATTTTTTATAATATAAATAAATTTTGGTGAAATTTTGGGATCTGTGCAGGAGATTTGACTCTTCCAAAGTGAACATTCACTTTAGAGAATAAAATGAATAATATCAAACATTGACGATCAAATAAATTATTGATATTACGTGCACATTCATGAGTGTTTATAATATTAATCATTAATCCATTCACTTTATCAATTTATCAGTTTAGATGAGTTAAATTCCTTGTGCTATCGCACACCCTGCATATACTCAGGGAGCCACTACGCATATTTCACCCTTTCATCATTCGATTCCATTTTTATTTTTTCGCTTTCTTACGTCGTGGAAAATCTTGAATTTTTGTGCACTTTTATGTGGTTTTTAGGTTCCTTAAAAAAAAATCTTTTTCAACAAAATACATACCGTTACAGCAAAAGCTTTTTTGTTTGGTGACATTTTCACTTTTTTTTTTTACAAAAAAGGACCGAAACTCAATCGAAAAAAAAGAAATTAAAAAATTAAACACACACTCTTAGGCATGTAAATCCCGAAAATATCATCAAGAAGGAGTTGCTTAAGTTCACTAGGAGTAGACTCTAGAATAACAAGGATCAAAGAATCAAAAGTAAGGCTAAAGTTAGCCAGCCAATCTGTGTTATGTTGCCTTCATGCCATGTATGAGTAAATTGAACATGTCAATCCTTCTAAAGAAACTCTTTAATACGCTGAATTATAGGAGATATTTTCCGCTCGAAATTGCACTTGTTTGTGACCATGTCAAGGAGCACATTTGAGTCGCTTTTCACAATAAAGTGAGATAAACCCTCTCTCCACGCCATGACAAGTCTGAGATACATACCTCACATCTTGGCATGCAGGACATCACATGCTCCGATATTTCGCCTAAACCCCTTGATCCTCTACCATCTGAATCACGAAGTAACCCGACACACCTCACAATGTCGCCATACTCCTTGCACGCTCAGTCATAGTTAAGTTTCATTCAACCATGTTGTGGCATCTTCCATCCAATATAATAGTGTCGCGATTATGATGAGACCTCTACACATGAATGTTAGTACTTTTGACGGTAGGGTTGAAAGGCCGTTCAAACCATTCTTCAAAAACTACTTATTTCGCCGATTCTACATATGCCAATAGGTTATCATGAAAGTTGATTGCTACCAATTGATGTTGAGATGATTAAAGACCCAATCCCTGCAATTAAAAGAGAAAACATGAGTTATTAAATTCAGAGGGACAAGTCTAACCCGTACTTGTTTTGAAAAATTGCAGTCACAGAGAACATGGAGAATAGTCTCGTCGTCAATCCCACAACAATGTCATAAGGGAGAGATACCCATTCCCACCTATTTCTCTGATAATTTGTGAGAATACGCTATTGGGCTACCAGTCATATGAAAGTTTGTATCATGTGAGGGCCTTTCCAATTCCAATGAACTTTCAAATTCCCCTCCATACAGTTAGGGTTCTCAGAAATCAGATTGTAGGCACTTTGCACAATATAATGATGGGTACTAGTGCCTCCCAAACCTAAAGTGTTTGGTCCATCTTCTTCATTAGAGATGAGAGAGCTATGATTTTGTTAACAATGTTAGTCGACAGATTATCACAAAGAAAATTAAAATTCTAGTTACCCTCGTCATAAATCATATATTTAACAGTGAGAGAAGACATAAGTGTACTTCTCCAAGAATGTTGACAATCAACTTAGATAAGACATCTTTAGCAATATTGTGAACAAGATTCAAAATAAGTTGAGCAGTTGGAAACAACAATGTTTAAGCTTAGCTAGTAGAATCACACTGTCAAAGTTTGTGCTAAGTCCTATCCCGTATTATCACATGCAATATGTGAAGCTTCCAACGACCCTTTGTATTAAAGTGGAAAATGTTCAACAAAGTTTTTTTGAGGTGATAATGATAATAGTTTTAAACTCCATTTAATCAATTGAGTTGTGCGTTGCTTGTCTAAAAAAGATGGTGGTTTGAGCTTTAAACATTACTAAAATATGAATGAAGCCTTTCTTATGAAGATGCTTTGGAATCTGACTACTAGTCCAAATGACCTTTGTGTAAGGTGCTTCACAATAAATATGCCAAGAACAATGATATGCGTGATTCTATTAATTTTCAATTTTATGACTCTTATTTTTGGCAAATTCTTGTAGGGGTTTGGGACGAATTCCAAAAGAACATAGTGCGATAAATTAGAGATGATAACCGTACCAACTTTGGTTAACCGGTGACATTTCCACTTTATTCTTTTGGTTTGTAAAAATTTAGAACTAAAGAAACTTTTTGGTGCTTTTTAAAAAAATTCTTTTGTGTCTGAATCCTTGAAATTGTTGTTTAGTGTTCTTTAGTTCTATTTCTAATGCGTTAAACTAACCTTCAGCTCGACTTGGGAAGTAAAATGTGAGATTTTTCAAACACCAATCAATAACCATGGCTATAGCCAACTGCATAAAAGTTTTAGGAGAGTCTCAAATATGATATATCTTAATTACATATGTTTTTAATTTTTATAAAATTATAATTTTTGTTTTTTTGTCTTTATAATATTTTTCAATTTTTAATCTCCAAAATATTTTTATGGACACACTTTATCTTTATAATAATTACAATGCATGTGACTTTTGTGCCACACTATCTTGATGTTATGTACCTCATTTGCAATCATTCCATAATTACAAAACCACACTTCTTTTTACACAATTAAATGCATTTTTAGTACGTTATTTACGCCAATGTTTTGGCTTCCTTATTTTTTAACTGAAAAATAATCCTTCAATTTTTAAAATTTCACAAAAAGTTTCTCACAACACAACTAAATTTCGGGTTTATTTCTATTGAAATATTATGTCGAATAATGAATTGACAAGTATTTGAGTAATGTAGATACACATTATTGGTGATGAAAATTTAAGAAATTTTAAAAATCAAATAACTATATTTTTGAATTTTGAAATAGAGGAAGAAAAAATGTAAATCAATAAAAATAATAAATTAAAAGTCTATTTTTAAGCTTTATTTTTATTCTACAACACATTCTATAAGTTTTTCTATCAATTTTATCCTTTATTTAATTATTTTTACAATCTTTTTATAATTTTATTCTTTCTTATCAATTAAAGAATTTAACTTTTTAAAAATATCGAATAAAAATTTAGAATGATCATTGTTAATAAATTTAGAATGATCATTGTTACTATGATTGCTATTATCCTCTCTTACATTTAGATCACTATTTTGTTTTTTCAATAAAAGGGAGTTATTTAAGATTAAATTTTGGTCCGATATAACCTTCTTAAATTATTTTTTATTTTCTCCTATTAGTTATTTTTATTTATATTTAGTTTTTATATATATATTTTTTTATGATTTGATCGTCTTAGTGTGATAATGTGTTTTGTTCAGACCTGAATATTCTTAACACCTTAATTTTTTTATATTTGTAATTTGTCATATTTATATATATTTTGTTGTTTTATGAGTAATATAAATTTGTTCATAGATTCATCTTTTTAAGTTTTTTTTTGAAGATATGATAAATTTTATCGTATTTAACTCACAAAACTACGAAGTCTCATATTCGAATTCGAGACAACACGTCCAACTTAACAATATTGTAATTTAACAGTTATGACTTAAAACTCATCTTTTTAAATTTTAACGACTAAAAATTGTAAGGATCTCATTTAATGTAATTTTATCAATTTGAATAAAAATAAATATTTTTTTTAATCAATGAACAATGATAGAACCCGAGAGATACAAAATATGTCCGATAAAGTGTCGTGAATTGCCAAGTCATTTCTACATATTAATGCAAAAAAACAATTGTTTAGGTAATATTTCCAAAATAGTTGTACTTGCGAGAAAACCGGTGGAGTTGAAATGATCGTTAGAGCAGTGCTAGTTTCATGGAGAGAAAGAAGAGAGAGAGACGATGGTGTAGGAAAAAAAATGACATTGTAAAAAAGAAAAAAAGACAAAAAAGAAAGTGAGAAGGGAAATTGAATTCCCTTCTTCTTCTTCTACCACTGCAAATTGGTCTCGCCCATTAACGGGTGAGGGAAGAAAATAACAAAAACAAGAATCTTTAATGCAAATAACAACAACACATATGTGGAATTTTGCAAACTAAAGGAGACAGACATCATTGCAGAAGGAACACAATTAATAGTTTTATTTTATTATTAGGCCATTATGAGCACCAACAATAATAACCATAATAATAATGTGGCCTCTTCTCCCTCCCCTTCTGTGCCTGTCTCACTGGAGGAACCTTCCAATGGTAAAACCAAAAGGCTCTATCAACTTTGGAAAGGAAACAATGTACACTTTTCTTCCTTTTCTTTTTTATTTTATTTATTTATTTTTTATTTGTTTTTATTTTTTATAGACCCTTTTTAGTATTTGTCATGCTTTTTGTTTTTCTTTGATCAAAATCAAAACTTTTGCTGTATTGGTTCTCTTCCCATGTTATAAAAAATTGAGGGCAATAAATGAAAAGAAAAAAAAACAACTTTTTAGTGTTTTGAGGTTATTGGGTTGAAAAACATAGTTTGAGGTATTTGATGGTGTATAGGGTGGAAAAATGAAATCTTGTGATGTTGCAAATGAAGATGTTTGGCATTTGACATGTACTTTGAGTGAATATAGAAATGTATTTGGGGGTTGGGTAACTCAACTTGTTTAAGCTAAATATCGAATAAACCGGATGAGTTAAAGAATCATGGTTCAAACCCTAGTGAAGAAGAAAATACCAACATAACAAAGATCCAAAAATATAGAAATGTATTTATGCTCCTATTTATTAAAATTTTGAGTTTTTATGAGTGAATGAAGATTTAAGTCCTTTGAGGTAATTTTTCTGTTGTTGATCAAAATAAAATAACGGGAGGAATTTCAGAGATATGGATTAGTGAAAGATGTTGGATTTGGTATTTGACGAGGATAGATTAGTTGATGTTGGTGAAGAGAAAAGTTCTGAATTTGTTTGTCGAAAATGCTTAAACCATTTTCAATGTTGAAGTGCTTTGAGAGTAGGTACAAACGTGATGAACATTGATTATTTACCTTAGTGTTGAAATGATTGGTTTCCACAGGATGAATGGGAAAATTGGAATTTCTACTTGAACGAAGCAAAATCAATTTGAAAATTTACTTTCCTTAAGAAGCTTGGTCTTTTTTCCTTCTTTATTAGGAATAAAACTAGTAGATGCATTGGCTCCTTACTTGTAAATTTCAATATGAACTATCCTGTGATTTTGTGAATGGTAAACTATCATGTAAACTGATTTCTAGAGTTTTTTTTTTTTTTCCATTTCAGAAATTTCTATGTGGTGGAAGATTAGTCTTCGGTCAGGATGCATCATCGCTTTTTTTGACATCACTCCTGATCGGAGGTCCAGCAATAACATTTTGCATAAGAATGCTATTAATAATGACAGAAGAATATACTCTTTTTAACCACCTTGTACTTATTGGAGGAGTAGTCCTCACAATTTTGGTTGGTAAAGTTATAAAATTTTCCTTTATCAATAATAATAACTACTTATAGCTTTCTCATGATATTTTTAACATATGTTTCAATCATTAAATGCAGGATTTTACTTTTCTCTTCATGACATCTGGTAGAGATCCAGGAATTATCCCCAGGAATTCCCAACTTCCTGAATCAGATGAATCGTTTTGCATAAACACACCATCTATGGAATGGGTTAACAATAAAACCCCTAATCTCAAACTACCTAGAGTGAAGGATGTGAAAGTCAATGGCCATACGGTGAAAGTGAAGTTTTGTGACACTTGCTTGCTCTATCGTCCACCACGCGCTTCCCATTGCTCTATTTGCAATAACTGTGTGCAGAAATTTGATCATCATTGCCCTTGGGTTGGTCAGTGTATTGGAGCAGTAAGTTTTTTTATAGACAAATGTTAGCACATTAGCTGTTATGAAAACAATACATTAGTTTATGATAATGCAAAAACCTTCATCTGTTCCTACTAAACCAAGTTTCCAAAAAACGTTTGCAATCACGATTATAGTCACAACTGTTAGATGATGGTAAGAATTGTGCCATTTACAATCCTTTTTATTCTTAAGTTCCTTTGAGAGAGGAATCTTATGTCCATTCAGCATTTGAGATTTTGATTAGGAAAGAGAAGTGGTTTTTGGTATGATCTAGAATACTTAGAACTATACTACAGTTATATTCCAATTATCTTTCTTCACCTTTCTTTTGTAGAATCTAACACAATTCTTTCTCTTATCATGTTACTTTCAGCGTAACTATCCATTCTTCATATTGTTCATATCATCATCAACCTTGTTGTGCATATACGTCTTCTCGTTTTCTTGGGTTACCATTCTTCGACAACAAGGTACCGTGTGGTCAATCATGTCACGCGATGTTCTATCAGTTGCTCTCATCGCATATTGCTTCGTAGCAGTTTGGTTTGTTGGTGGCCTAACAGTCTTCCATCTTTACTTGATTTCGACCAACCAGGTATTCTCTTTCAGTTTTTAATCCGTTAATTCGTTTTCTTGTATAATCTAAAAATGAGCCTTTAATTTTGGTGCTTAGTGTATGCATGCCTTTAAATTTAACCTTATATTAGTTTCTTATTATGCAAAGTTCCACATGATATATCAAAATCACACTCGCCTTTTTTCTTTTCTTGCAGACAACTTACGAGAATTTTCGGTATCGCTACGATAAGAAGGAAAATCCATTTACAAAGGGAATAGTGGAAAATTTCAAAGAACTTTCATGTTCTAAGATTCCAAGTCCATTGATCAATTTCAGAGAATGGGTGGCAGAAGAGGATGATATTCAAGATGAATCCTTTACTTCAGATCTAGAAAAAGGTTTTATAAGCTCAAAACAAAAGTTTGACATGGACATGGGAATATACAGCAAGGACAGTATGCGAGTTCCAGGTATTTTACAAGATTTGGATTACAACGACATTGAGGATCAACCTAAGAAGACAGGCAAGACAGGATCAAAAGAAGGAACATTTGATATTTTTGTTCCCGCTGATCAAGAACTAAAATATTCTCAATGGAGATCCAAAGTTGGAGTCGTTGCTCAAGATGTGAAACATTAGCTCCTTTCATATTGCATTTGTGGTTCTTTAGAGGCTAAGGTACCATTTTGATGTTTACTTTGG
The DNA here is from genome assembly GCA_037974735.1 of Cicer chorassanicum. Taxonomy (NCBI): domain Eukaryota; kingdom Viridiplantae; phylum Streptophyta; class Magnoliopsida; order Fabales; family Fabaceae; genus Cicer; species Cicer chorassanicum. The sequence continues at coordinate 48,895,513 of JBBPBP010000003.1, read as the reverse complement.
TCTCTATATGTACATATAAAAATACTCATGTCCTAAATAATCAATGATCAAGAACTTATGTAAATATTTACATATCTATGTCATGCTTTGGTTTATATATCTATATCAGTTAATTATTGAACTTGTTATGGTCACACAGAAGCTTAAGGACTTGTGAGATTGAAAAAGTGATGCCTAGAATGTATCAACTTTTTTTCTTTTGGTGCAGATCCATTTGGAATGCTGTTTTGCTAATGAATTGGGGTGGCTTGAAAAGGGTATGGGTAGTGAGTTGATTTATAATGGAAGTTGTAATTTGAATCAACAAATGGTATGTCTCGAAGGAAAATTCAGATATTGATATCTCATTACTCAAAATGGAAGAAAAAAAGTTGACAAGTTACAAAAATTGGCACACGTTCACATATCATTGCATGCATGTAGGATATACAAGTGAGTGAAGGAATTGAATTAATGTATGATGTATAATGCATGTTCTTTATTCTATTTCTTAGCTAGTGTGGATTATAGCTCTTGTTTTTATCTGCAATTCAATCCGCACCTTTATTTTTAGGTAATATGCCTTATACCTTTCATGCTTGCTCCTTCAATTTTTGTGGAAAATGGTTATTATAAGATATTAAAAGTTTCCGCATCCGCCATGGACCATGCATCTCTCTCTCTCTCTCTCTCTCTCTCTCTCTCTCTCTCTCTCTCATTAGTCTTCTCGCTTCTCATATGCAGTAAACTTCATGCAGTCATTGCATCCCAGTCGTTGAATCAACATTAGATGGTCCATATTCTGAGTTTCAACTTAGTGATTTTGAAATATGAGCCATCCGATTTTCATCCAATGATTGCACAGAATTCAAAGTTCCACTACTATAAATAAAGTTGGATGAAGATCATACGTCACATTCCAAGTTCCTGTTTCGAATTATGAAGATCATACACTCACATTCCAAGTTCCTATTTTGAATTTGGGTTTGCTAAAATTGAACGTGAACTGCATAATCTTAATCCAATAGATCTGAGTCACAAAGTTGTTGATTCATAATTTCATAACTCCACTAATTATTACCTTAGTCTAAGTGTTAGAGGGTTAAAAAATTTCATAGTTAAAAAGACTCAAATAAAAAAAAAACTCCAAAAGTTAAAAAGCCTTTAAAATTTTGTGGATTAAGTAAAACATAACTGAATTGGTCTAATTCGGAACCGTCCCATAAATTCAAATCTTATGTATCTTAGGGATATATCAAGACATAAATAATTGGTGCCCAGTCCTTAAATTTATTTAAGGTTTTCTAGGAGACATATGATGTAAAAATCTCATGTACGGTAGAACAGTAATATTATCATCGACTATGATTATCTAATAGTTGATATAGTTGACGCGTAATCAAAATATGGTCTTCGGAGATGGAATTTATGGCATCAACATATGAGTTTTATCGTTTTTCTAATTTCTTTCTTAGCATAATGTGTAAAATTATCTTTTGATTTACCAAAAGCAGAAGGAGAACTATGAACTCATTTTTTTAAATTTGTATTTGACAAAAAATTATTTAATTTTGTTTTTTAAAATAAGAAATTTCAAAAAATTTGTTTGAGAAAAAAAAGTTTCGATTTATTTCCCAAAAAAAAATTGATTTCAAAAATTTTTCAAGAAACAAAAATTGATTTTTTTCGAGAAAAAAATTTGATTTTTTTGTGAATCTTTTTTCTTTGATATATTATAAAAAAAATTAAAAAATTTACAATTGACAAAATATTAAATTTATAAATCCCGTCACTTAAACCAAAAAAAAAAAATTAACATAATATGTGAGAATCTTACAAAATTATCTTAATAAAGACCATAATATTATGAGGCTTAATAGATCCTTTTTAAGTGTCACTTTCAACTTCATAGTTTAATTGATGGCTATAATCCTTACTCTTAAATATCTATGGCAAGGTCAACTATAAGTGCATTGGAACTCAGAATTAAGAGAATCTATTAAGTAATTGAGAAAGAGGTAAATTCAAGTCTAAAATCTTAAAGATGGTAAATTAATTCATGAAAGTTGCAAATCAGGAGAAACTCCACCTTGATAGTAGATACATGGCCAAAAGTTAAATTTTTCAGATGCAATTTTTCACTGTAATATTTCTACAATTTGCACTTAAAAACTACATGTTATATATCACAATTGTAATTGCATCTCACATTATTTTTTTTTTCATTTTCTATGAAATCAAGGATTACAATATAACTGCAACAGCAACCACTATAGTATGCAATCGATGGTGATAAATTTTCCATTTTTCAAATAGTGGAAATCAATAAAATCATATTGCTAGATTGAAATGAGAAATATCATTCTCAAGTCTTAACACCTCGATAGCTAGGTTGCTTTCTTTCACAATTGCATATCAAGGTTAATTCCTTGCTTTTTTTCTTCTTTCTTTCTGAGTTTAATAAAATAATAGAAATGAGAAATCTATTAATAAAATAAAGCAAAGTTTATTTATGGCAAGTATGACATTTGTCACCTAATTAGAGTACTTATCTATTATAATGTTTCTATTAATAGTAATTTTTATTGTTCTTTTTTTAATTTATTTTTCATTTGTTATATTTTTAATGATAAAAAATATATTTTAAATTTTAAAACCAATATATGTGGACATTCAGTACCTAATTTTACTACACTTTTGTATTCCAAACCAATTATATAGATACCTTAGCAATGAATTCTACATAAATAAGAGCGATTGAGTTTTTTTTTTTAAAAATAAGAGTAATGGAGTTATTATTATTTTTTTTGCTGAAGCCATCTTGACAATTCCCTATACTAAAATAATTGTCCCACAAATACTTTGGAGGAGTAATAGTTGAAGGAAGTGAAAAGGCAAAGTAAAAAAAGAAGTGATACTTTAGTGGTCATCTAAATAATAAATAGGTCAGATAGCAAATATGCAAAATATATAAAAATCTTAAGTGAATGTGCTAGATAATAAGCGATAATAATTTTTGGGTTCCAATATTTTCTAATACTATTATTGTCTCAATGTTGTTTTAAATATTATATATATGGGAGTTGTTTGTTGTATAAATTAGTGGCCAGAATCTCTTCATTTTTTTTTGTTAATTTTTTTTTTACCGTTTGTGTTAATTTCTTTTGTTCTTCTACTTTTTCTTTGTAAATGATTTTTTTTTTTATTTCAACATGTTTTGCTGTGACAAGGTGCACCACAATGGTGATTTTCAATAACAAAATATTATTACACGATACAATTTTTTTACATTAAATCATGAACATCACTTTTCACTTCCTATTTTGTTTGTTCTTTTGACTTTTATAATATAGTAGTTTGAATTAAAGTCTATTTTATTGTAATAGTATCATAGTGGATTTTGAAACAATTTCTCTCATTTATTTCATCAAAGTAGTAGTGTTCAAATATACATTGCTCAATATTTGCATCCATATCACTAGGTAATGGTATGTCACTCACTATATATGTAATGCATTTTATTTTACATTTGTCATTTATTTGGGTTCTTTGTAAAAATATTTCTAAATTTTTTTGCTTTTATATTATTTTGGCATTTTCTTTATATCCATTCTTCTATAGCTCTATAAATTTTGAATAATTAGTTTTGTTTTTCATATTCTTTAATTCTTTTCTCTTAGTATTTTGTTACATTGATTTCATTTTTTTTCTTGATAAATTTGTATTTTTTTTAAAAGTATTTTGTGCTAAAGAAATTTGTTTAG
>JBBPBP010000003.1:48850863-48888932 GCA_037974735.1 Cicer chorassanicum | reverse complement strand
ATATTAACTATACATGATCATGATCGTATTCTAACGATGCAACTTTCTAAAAAAAAGAAAAATACTCTTTCAGATTGTTCTGTCCCTACCTTATAATCTCTTGATGATCTAAATAAAGATAACATTTTTATATATTAATTTCAAAGTGGAATATATTAATAAAAAATTTCAGAAAAAAAGTTATAGATGAAAAAATTCCCACGGCCACTATATTTAAATTAATTAAATTTGTTAGTTTATATATGGAATAGTATAATTAATTTCCTTGAACAAACTACTCACTTTGTCTCATTTTATCGATTTCATTTGTATTTTTTTATAAATTGTTTATCATTTTCTAATACTAGTATTTTTTCTACTAATATTTTTATATTTATTGTATTTTAGTTTATCAAAATTTTCAACTAACTATAATTAATATTTTTTTTCAATAAATTAAACTTATTTTATTATTAAAATCAATAAAATAAATAATTTTCAAAAAAAAAATACTAGTATTATTTTATGGTATACCATAACCGACTCTAGCTGATGGATATATAACAGAACACGAAGAGACAAAGGAAAATGAAAAATGATTACACTATATTGAGATTTATGAGTTGGAAAAACTTGAACGCCACGTTCAGCCAAATGCCAGCTTATTCAAAGCACTAAGCAGCATATTTAGTTAGATAAACATATAATATAATGTGTATTGCGTCATCTAAGTGATGATTTGTTATTTTAGTTTATTTATTTATAGAGAGCATATTTTAGAAACACTCCAAACGGTATTTCTGTTGATTGTACTGTATTAATTATACATTAATGCGCACCCACAAGCTCTATATAACATGCGCGTCTTTGTCTGCATAGTGCGCAGCACAGTCACAAAACTATACTAATTACTATGCATGTCAACAAATACAAATGATTTTTATTTTCAACAATACATAAATAACTTTATTATTTTTTATCCTATAAATGTATAATTAATATCGCCGTTATAATTATGTAGCATATTTTATGCACCAAAAGCATAATAATAAAAATATTTATATTTCCTTTTAAAAAGTAAGTGAATTTCACTTACAAACTAAAGGAGACATATATCATTGAAGAAATATAGTTGATAGTTTTATTTCATTATTAATCCATTATGAGCATCAACAACAATAATAATGTGGCCTCCTCTCCCTCCCCTTCTGTGCCTGTCTCAATGGAGGAATCTTCCAATGATAAAACTAGAAGGCTCTATCAACTTTGGAAAGGAAACAATGTATACTTTTCTTTCTTTTCTTTTTTATTTATTGTTTTTTTATTTATTTTTTATAGACTTTTTTAGTATTTGTCATGCTTTTTGTTTTTCTTTGATCAAAATCAAAACTTTTTGGGTATTGGCTCTATTCCCATGTTATAAAAAATTGAGGGTAAAAATAAAAAGAAAAAACAACTTTCTAGTGTTTTGAGGTTATTGGGTTGAAAAACATAGTTTGAGGTATTCGATGGTCTATAGGGTGAAAAGATGAAATATTGTGATGTTGGAAACGAAGATGTTTGGTATTTGATATGCACTTTAAGTGAATACAAAAATGTGTTTAGAGAGTTTGGTAGCTCAACTAGTTTAAGCTAAAGATTGAAGAAATTGGAGGAGTTAAAGAACCATGGTAAGAAAATACCAATAACAACTAATATACTAATATTTTGTGATAAAAAAAAAAATATAGAAATGTATTTGTATCCTTATTTACTAGAATTTTTTAGTTTTTATGAGTGAATGATGATTTAAGTCCTTCAAGGTAATTTTTGGTTGATAAGAGTTAAAAAAAAAAAAAAAGAGGAAACTGAAGAGATATATATTAGTGAAAGATATTGGATTTGGTATTTGATGAGGATGGATAAGTTGAAGTGCTTTGACAATACGTACAAGTGTGATGAACATTGATTATTTACCCTAGTGCTGCAATGATTGGTTTACATAGGATGAAGGGGAAAATTGGCGGTACTAATTGGACAAAGCAAAATCAATTTGGAGATTTACTTTCCTTAGGAAGCTTGGTCTTTTTTCCTTCTTTATTAGGAATAAAACAAGTAGATGCACTTGCTCCTTACTTGTAAATTTTATTGTGAACTATCATGTGATTTTGTGAATGGTAAACTATCATGTGAATTGATTTCTTATATTTTGGATTTTAGAAATTTCTATTTGGTGGAAGATTAATCTTCGGTCAGGATGCATCATCGCTTTTTTTGACATCGTTCTTGATCGGAGGTCCGGCAATAACATTTTGCATAAGAATGCTATTAATAATGAGAGAAGAATATACTCTTGTTAACCACCTTGTACTTATTGGAGGAGTAGTCCTCACAATTTTGGTTGGTAAAGTTATAAAAAATTTCCTTTATCAATAATGATAAGTACTTATACCTTTCTCATGATATTTTTAACATATGTTTCAATCATTAAACGCAGGATTTTACTTTTCTCTTCATGACATCTGGTAGAGATCCAGGAATTATCCCCAGGAATTCCCAATTTCCTGAATCAGATGAATCATTTTGCATAAACACACCATCTATGGAGTGGGTTAACAATAAAACCCCTAATCTCAAACTACCTAGAGTGAAGGATGTGAAAGTCAATGGCCATATGGTGAAAGTGAAGTTTTGTGATACTTGCTTGCTCTATCGTCCACCACGCGCTTCTCATTGCTTTATTTGCAATAACTGTGTGCAGAAGTTTGATCATCATTGCCCTTGGGTTGGTCAGTGTATTGGATCAGTAAGTTTTTTTATAGACAAATTGTTGTTTTTGAGTTTCGAAGACTATTTAAAAAATCACAATTTATGCCACTGAAGATATTACTGGGTTGAGTCGGGAACTAGGTCACTCTTTTTAAGACGTTTCGTGGCACTGCCCAAATTGTGCAAAGCAGACTATCAACCACGAAGTAATCTAGATAAAATAGCCCAAATTCACTGTATCGGAGTTCCACTGCACTGTAGAAAACCGTTATAGAATTACACCCTCAATATGACGGTTAAAATCACTCTCAATATGAAGATTAAAGTCACTCGCATTATGGTACTATGACCACTCATAAATCAAAAGGACTACGACACAAAAATCCAATCTAAAAGACTACGACACAAACAACACAAAAGGCACAAAAACCGCTCATAGTAGTATTAAGACCACTAAAAAATCGACGAAACTACGACATAAAATTCTCTCTAAAAGGATAGTGGTATTATGACCTCTTAAAAATCGACAGAACTATGGCATAACAACCGCTCTAAAAATCGAAGGGACTACGACATAACAACTACTCTAAAAATCAAAGGGACTGCGGTATAACCACCACTCTAAAAATCAAAGGACAACAGTATAAAATCGCTCATAAATATTGAAGGGACAAAAAGAAAGGGACATAAAGAAAGTTAAGAAATGTATCAAACTTTGGTGTACTTATCACAAGAGTTTGAAACTCATTATATAGTGATGGAAGCAAACCTACATATGTTTTCTATCCAATGTGGGACTTTAGTATTTATAGAGTTGAAAACTACTCAAAATATGAGAGTTTTCCAATCTGGAACTTCAATAATTTTTAAATTCACACATTAACATACTCTATGTTCCAACACAAATGTTAACATATTAGATGTTATGAAAATAATACATTAGTTTATGATAATGCAAAAACCTTCATCTATTCCTACTAAACCAAGTTTCAGAAAATGGTTTGCAATCACGATTACAGTAACAATTGTTGCATGATAGTAAGAATTTTTCCATTTACATTATTTTTTATTCTTAAGTTCTTTTGAGAGAAGAATCTTATGTCCATTCAGCAGTTGAGATTTTGATTAGGAAAGAGAAGTAGTTTTTGGTATGATCTAGAATACTTAGAACTATCCTACAGTTAGATTCCACTTATCTTTATTTTTGTTCACCTTTCTTTTGTAGAATCTAACACATTTCTTTCTCTTATCATGTTACTTTCAGCGTAACTATCCATTCTTCATATTGTTCATATCATCATCAACCTTGTTGTGCATATACGTCTTCTCGTTTTCTTGGGTTACCATTCTTCGACAACAAGGTACCGTGTGGTCAATCATATCACACAATGTTCTATCGATTGTTCTCATTGCATATTGCTTCATAATAGTTTGGTTTGTTGGTGGCCTAACAATCTTCCATCTTTACTTGATTTCAACCAACCAGGTATTCTCTTTCAGTTTTTAATCCCTTAATTCGTTTTCTTGTATAATCTAAAAATGAGCCTTTAATTTTGGTGCTTAGTGTATGAATGCCTTTAAATTTGATATTATATGTGTTTATTATTATGCAAAGTTCCACATGATATATCAAAATCACACTCACCTTTTTCCTTTTCTTGCAGACATCTTATGAGAATTTTCGGTATCACTACGATAAGAAGGAAAATCCATTTACAAAGGGAATAGTGGAAAATTTCAAAGAACTTTCATGTTCTAAGATTCCAAGTTCATTGATCAATTTCAGAGAATGGGTGGCAGAAGAGGATGATATTCAAGATGAATCCTTTACTTCAGATATTGAAAAAGGTTTTATAAGATCAAAACAAAAGTTTGACATAGACATGAGAATATACAACAAGGACAATATGCGAATTCCGGGTACTTTACAGGAATTGGATTACAAAGACATTGAGGATCATCCTAAGAAGACGACGAAGGCAGGATCAAAAGACAGAACATTTGATATTTTTGTTCTTGCTGATCAAGAACTAAAGTATTCCCAATGGAGATCCAAAGTTGGAGTCATTGCTCAAGATGTGAAACATTAACTCCTTTTAGATATCATTTCTGGTTCTTTAGAGACTAAGGTACCATTTTGATGTTTACTTTGGTCTCTATATGTACATATAAAAATACTCATGTCCTAAATAATCAATGATCAAGAACTTATGTAAATAAATATTTACATATCTATGTCATGCTTTTGTTAACATATCTATATGAGATAATTATTGAACTTGTTATGGTGACACAGAAGCTTAAGGACTTGTGAGATTGAAAAGGTGATGTCTAGAATTTGTCAACTTTTTTTTTCTTTTGGTGGTGGAGATCCATTTGGAATGTTGTTTTGCTAATGAATTGGGGTGGCTTGAAAAGGGTAAGGGCAGTGAGTTGATTTATAATGGAAGTTGTAATTTGAATCAACAAATGGTATGTCTCAAAGGAAAACTTAGATATATATCATTACTCAAAATGAAGAAAAAAAAGTTGACAAGTTACAAAAATTAGCACATGTTCACATATCATTGCATGCATGCAGGACATACAAATGAGTGAAGGAACTAAATTAATGTATGATGGATAATGCAGGTTATAATGACTTAATTAGCAGTCATACGAATACTTGTTCGAATAAAAATAAAATATTTTATAAAATCTATATATACACAAAAATAGTTAAACAAGATTAAAAGATGATATTGGAAAGATAAAAATCCGGCCGTGAATCCTGATTGTTTTGTTTCAAGCTGTCTCGAATAGAATTTTCAAAGAACAATGCTTCAAATTGTCTTATATATCCAATGTCATATTCTTGCTAATCATTTAAATCCTTGGTTGTTTCTTCTTAACTTTTATTTCTATCACCATTGTATGCATCTTAAGGGAACAGGAGAACGGATTTTTTCATTTGTATTTCCTTTTCAAATTTTTTTCCAATATACTTCACTTTAAAATTAATATATGAAAATATTTTACTTTTTTTAATTTTTAGTAAATGCAACAAATCAGATTTTTTTTTATCCCTTCAAGAAGTCGCATCTCTGCAGGAATGCTTCCAAATAGATTTTTTTTACTCCTTCAAGAGGTCACATCCTAGAGATGCAATTATATATATATTTTAAGAAATAAAAATATATAGAATGTGATTGTATTTTTTTAAGAAATAGAAATATGTTAACTATACATGGTCGTATTCTCACTATGCAATCTCCTATAAAAAGAAAAATATTCTTTCAGATTATTGTATTTCCACCTTGTGATCTCTTGAAGTTCTAAAAAGAATGACATTTTTGTATATTAATTTCAAAGTAAAATATATCAATTTTTTTTAAAAAAAAAGTTATAGATAGAAAAATTTCCAAAGCGTCACAATATTTAAATTAATTAAATTTGTTAGTTTGTATATGGAATAGTATAATTAATTTCGTTGAACAAATTACTCACTCCGTCTCATTTTAACGACTTTATTTGTGTTTTTTTTTAAATTATTTGTCATTTTATAATATTACTATAATACTAATATTATTTTTATTTATTGTATTTTAATTTATCAAAATTTTCAACTAACTATAATTAATAAATTTTTTAATAAATCAAACTTATTTTATTATTAAAATCAACAAAATAAATATTTTAAAAAAAATATTAGTATTATTTTATGGTATACCATAACCGTCTCTAGCTGATGGATATATAACAGAACATGAAGAGACAAAAGAAAATGAAAAATGATTACACTATATTGAGATTTATGAGTTGGAAAAACTTGAACGCCACGTTCAGCCAAATGCCAGCTTATTCAAAGCACTAAGCAGCATATTTAGTTAGATAAACATGTAATATAATATAATATAATTTGTATTGCGTTATCTAAGTGATGATTTATTATTTTAGTTTATTTATTTATAGAGAGCGTATTTTAGAAACACTCCAAACGGTATTTCTGTTGATTGTACTGTATTAATTATACATTAATGCGCACCCACAAGCTCTATATAAAATGCGCGTCTCTGTCTGCATAGTGCGCAGCACAATCACAAAACTATACTAACTACTATGCATGTCAACAAATACAAATGATTTTTATTTTCAACAATAAATAAATAACTATTATTTTTTATCCTATAAATGTATAATTAATATCGCATTATAATTATGTAGCATATTTTATGCACCAAAAGCATAATAGTAAAAATATTTATATTTTCTTTAAAAAATAAGTGAATTTCATGTACAATTTTTCCATTTCTATTTTTATGACTCATTGGTCTATTCCTATATTTGATCCACATTATCCTACCTGTCGCACACTCTAATAAAAACGTTATTTATTGTTAAATTCGATCTTAATTTTGTTTTTCAAAACAGTTAGAATTATGTTATGTACGTGAATTGTTTTCTTAGTTATATGAGTTGTTCTTTTTAACTATTCAATAAGTTTTTAATATTTCTTGAATAAAACGATAATATAGTTTTGTTTTGTTTTCTAAAATTTCTAAAATTAACCAATTAAGTAAAGGAAACGATGAATAGTAAAAAAAATAACATCACTCTTATGTAAAAAAAGTAATACGCACTATAAAGAATTTGCTAGCTCTATAATTTTTTGAGTCAACAGTTTAATTAAATACTACTTTTTAGTAGAATATTTAAAACATTAATTGAAAGTTTATTTTAAGAAAATCATAAAAATAAAAAGAATTTTTTTTATTAACAAATTAAATGTACTTTAACTTGTGTATCTACTCTCACAGTAATAGAATCAGTGATTTCATACGTACTGAAAATATAAATGTTACGATGACATTATTTAAAATTATTCTTATCAAATTTTGATGTATTATTTACTATTACATAAATATAAACTGAAATATATTTATATTTAGTACTATTATTTTAAATGTTACAATTGACAAAAAATAATAAATATTGTATTAAATATTAAAAGATTATTTATTTTGAGATATTTTTTTTACACACAAATCACTTATCGTAATAAGAGAGAATATTAGTCTTTAAACTCTAATTTAACCGACAAATGTCGATATTGTTAGATTGAACGTTTTGTCCCAGACTTGAACTTGGAATTTCGCAATAATGTTAATTAATTGTGGTAAAATTTATCATTTTTTTAAGATAAAAAAAATAAAAAAAATAGTGTATTGAATTTGTTTTTATTTGACAAAATCAGTCGATTTATTTTTTAAATATTTTTTTTGATAAAAAAATTTATATTTATTTACATTTTGTTTTTTTTTATCTATGATCCAATGTATTATTTTAATTGTCAGATTTAAATTATAACGTAGTTTTTTAAAAATGACTAATTTTATTGACTTAATAAAATAAGTTTGATTTAGTCAAACACTTTTATTAATTGTGAGTTAAAAAATTTGATAAATTAAAATACAATAAATAAATATATATTAGTATAAAAAATAATTAATGTTTTATTTATATTATAGAATAATAAATAGTTTGAAACAAAGAAGAATACCAAATGAAATATTTTATATTAAACAAATGAAGTAGTTTTTTTTACAAGTACTCCCTTTATTTCCATCTAGTTGTTTAAGTATTTTACTTTTACTCTGCAATTTTGATTCTTTTAAAAAATTAAGATATAACTAATGATAAATTTGATTTTTTCTTTATAAATAAAAAATAAAAAAACTAAATAAATATAGATGTATTATTTTTTAATATATACGTCCAAGTTCCAACTCCAAAAAAAATTGCACTATTCAAAGACGAGGGAATAGACTTTTAGTTTACTTTTATTTTTATAATAAGTGTATTTATTTGGGAGCATTTATGGAAAGATAAAGTTAAACCTGTCTTATTTGGAGCATTTATTTATTATTATTATTACATTGCATTTTTGTTGTGACAGAAAATTATGAAACATCACGCGCGTAAAAGCCGGTAAGAATTGAAAGATCCGCCCAAGAACACCCTAAGCTGACAGCATTTTGGATTGGATCCCAAAGCAGATAGAGAGAGAAAGAGAGAAAAAAAAGAAACATATTTCGGAAACTTTGAGGAATTTTTTGATTAGAAAAAAGGGACATGGAGATTCTCGTCTTCCAATGATCCCTTCATTCCTACAAATTTTCCTGTTTGTTTTTTTGGTGTCACAGCTTGATTCTCAATTGCTGTGATCCCAAGCAACAACGAAACTTCTCTTTCTCTCTCTCCCCTCTTTCATCTGCATTCTCCCTTTTCAGTGCACAAGGAGGGTAATTCCACGAACCCCAATACAAAATTTCATATTTTAAAGGCGATTCTGATTCTGGGTCGACCCTTGATTTGGGTTTTTATGGGGTTTGTGAATGTTATAGGCCAATTTTGGTAACACACGTGTAATTGTGCTGCCATGATTGGGAATAGAAATCAGCAATTTGGGTCTTCTCCTTCTGAAGGTGGGCCCCACAATATGAAACCAAGGAGGCTCTATCAAGTTTGGAGGGGAGGCAATGTCAGTTCTTTTTAGCTCTCTTTTTCTTTTTCTTAATATTTGTTACAAAATTGGATTTTGTTAATGGTGTGAATTGTTTGTTTGATATATGTTTTATCTTAGTTTGAACTTGTTTTCATTCTGTTGTATTGAAAGTTTTGATATTTTTTTCCTTCATTTTCTGTTAATATGTCTTTTTCTTGTTGTGAGGGTAAGGATGTTTCAGCATGAATGTTGTTGCTTTCATTGCATAATTGGTGAATCCTTGTGTATTGGATGCTTGCTTGCGATCGACGCATATGTTTGGTTTTGCGGCATGTTCACTTTTGAATGAGTCAAATTCGATTTTAGAGGTGTATTCATTTTTTGGATGTGCTCAAGTAGAAATGATTTTGTTTGCAGAATTGATTCTAATTTGAAGTTAGAATTTAGAGCATTTGTCTTTAAATGAGATTTTTACACTCAAATTTATTATTCAACTCTTACTTACGTGAATGTATCCAAACATAAATCATTTTACATTCAACTTACTTTTAGCCAGAATCATGTTTGCAAAATCAATTTTTATCACCATAGAACCACACACACTTAGTTTTGGAGCTTTGATGAATGGTGGTGGTCTGGTGGAAACAGTCTGGCTGGCACGCAAGATTGAAGACTCAAACGTGAAACCAAACATATGTTAACTTTGCTTTTGTAGTAAATTACAAACGCAAACTAATGCTTGCAATTGCAAATATCTGAAGCTGTTGCCAGTTCAATTGGAACACTTTTCTTGTGGTCAATTTTTTATTCAAAAGATGAATTTTGTCATGGCTGTGGACATTTTAATTTTAAGCTTTATATGCCTACTATTTGAAAAATTTATGCCGTTGAATTGGATTGGAAATAAGCAAAATTCTATTATTTAGATATGATTAGATGTCTTGAAACAACGACAAACCTGTTATTCTGTACCAATTCTGTTTTTTTTTTTCCTTTCCTTCATTCAGAAGTTTCTCTGTGGTGGGAGACTGGTTTTCGGTCCTGATGTAGCTTCTTTGTTTCTTACATCATTCCTAATTGTTGGACCTGCAATAACATTTTGTGTTAAGATATATCTTGAAGCCAAGAAGGAGAAGCCCGGGGATCACGTTTTTTGGTGTCCTGTAATGATTGTGGGTTTAGTTCTAACTGTTCTGGTAAATGCCCTCAACACTTTGTCATTTTACAGAAACTTGTCAAACTCATGCATTGTTTCTTTATTTTCCCACTCTTAGTTTTTCTTTTTTTACACACATTGTGTAATCTAATCCATAAATAAGATATGATTAAGATAATATGGCAGTAAGAAATCATAATGTTGAATATTCATATAGTGCGCTCGAGCTTTATTATTTATAAGGAAATAATTAGTATATTTGTAAAAATAATACTCTTATCACGTTACGTTTCCTAAAAATAATAGGGATCATAGTATTCTAACATAACACTTTCCATCAGGCTTGCTGTAAATATAATGACATTATTTCATTTTTCGTGCTTGGCATCGGGGTTGATTGATCCTCAATCTTTTTCATTTTATTCTTTCCTTGTAGCTTATGATTAGAGCACTTTTCTCTTTTGAAAGATAAAACTGACATATAAGACAACTCATGTGCAGGATTTAATGTTCCTCCTCTTGACTTCTGGGAGAGATCCTGGCATTATCCCCAGGAATTTAACGGCTCCTGAATTTGATGAGGCGTATAATATACCTACTCCTTCGATGGAGTGGATTAATGGTTCGACCCCTCATCTGAAACTACCTCGAACTAAAGATGTAATTGTTAACGGTCACACAGTGAAAGTGAAGTTCTGTGATACATGCTTGCTTTATCGACCCCCTCGTACTTCTCATTGTTCTATATGCAACAACTGTGTCGAGAGATTCGATCATCACTGCCCCTGGGTTGGCCAGTGCATTGGAATAGTAAGTCAGCTTTACTGCAAAGAAAAACTTTGTGAAAGCATTTTCTAAAATTTGTGTTGATTGTACTCGTTAATAAGGAGGTATGAGACTTTTAAAGCAAACAATTGTCTACATTTCTAAACCAAATGAAAATATCAAAAAATTGTTTTCATTATTTCTGAAAATTCATCTTCATTAACTAGCATTCCATCTTATCTTCATGACGATGGTTTACTTCAAGAGTCTCTCATCAAGGTAAAATGAACACATATATTTTAGGAAATGAAAACAGGAAATGTTTTCAAAGTAAATGGCCCCATTTCAAACATTCACAGAGATAGTATTATTCCATGTTTTAATCCAACAAAAAGTATCTGTATGCTATTTGGGAATGAGTTTAAAAGGTTTATAGAACAAATCTGAAAGTAGACACTGTTGGATCTGATCAATTCATGCCCAAACCTTGTAGTTAAGGATCATTGATGGTCTGACAAGAATGTTATGATTATTTTCTTTTCTTTTTCTGCTAGAAAATTATGCGGATCTCTACCCTCTAGGCTCTGCATGCTATTCCTTTTTTCTCAGGATCTGTTTGTTTCAAACATTTCCTGTTTCCATTTCCACCGTTAAAATAAGCATTAGAGAAGGCATTATGAAAGTTTTTGAAAATGCATTTCAAAAATAGATTGAATATTTCTAAAACTTCTGAAAAATTTGTCCTGAGGTCAGTGATGAATTCCTAAAACTGGCACTTTAAATGTCTTCTTAGATGTTTATTGCCTTGGTTTTATTTCTTAGAAATAGGAATGTGAATTGTTTGTATTTACTGGTGTTCGAATCTTCTCCATTTAATTTCTCTCAAGAACTAACAGTTGTCTTACACGCTGACACAATTGCAGCGAAACTATCGGTTCTTCTTCATGTTTATTTCAACATCAACCATTTTGTGCCTATATGTCTTTGTGTTCTCTTGGATCAATCTTGCCCAGAATGATGCTTGGGACGCGATCTCACATGATTATGTATCAGATTTTCTCATTGTATATTGCTTCATTGCTGTTTGGTTTGTTGGTGGCCTCACAGCTTTCCATTTCTATCTCATTTGTACAAACCAGGTGACTATTGTACTTCTCGAAATGCGAGAGATTGTTTTGTTTCGATCCTATATTTCTTGTTTATTGGTTTACACTTGCTTACAGTGTTTTACTTTTGTTATTATGCAGACAACTTACGAGAACTTTCGGTACCAATATGATAAAAAGGGGAACCCATACAATAGGGGATCACTGAGAAATATTGGAGAAACACTTTGTTCCAGGACTCCTGCTTCGAAGAATAATTTCCGATCATTTGTACAACAGGATGAACATATGACGGTTGGGTCTTTGACTCCTAACATTGCCAACGAACTTTTGACACCAAAGGAGAAAATTGATGTTGAAATGGGATCTATGCGCACAGACAATGGTGGTTTTCCAATTCCTGAACTTCTGCGAAATTTTAATTTTGATGATTTTGAGGATGACATGAAGTTTGCAGATGAGGAGGGACACACTTCATTTGATCCATTCTACAGTGTTGAGGAAAACATAAAAGACTCAACCCGAACATCTGTTGCTACAGTTTTAAATTTCCATAGTATCACAATTGAAGATGGAGCAGATGAGTCTGTTCATAGCTGCCATGCTGGATTCGAAGTCAAAGAACTTGAAATTGAAGAATCTACCAATGCAACTAAAGAAACTGATGACAGGAATGACTCACGTTAAGCCAAAATGCCAACTTTTTCTCTTTAATACAGAGGTTTTCTTCTCACTCTTGATACTTTTTTTTTGGTTGAAAATTTTGGGTATTGGCTGTCTGGAATGTTTTAACCAACAAAATCATAGGCTTATGTGAAGCACTGACATGAGCACCACATCGACACATAGGCACTGCCTCTCTGTAATAATTTGAGACAATGAAAGTGATTGAATGTAACCACATTTGTTGGTGTTAAATACAGAACACACCTTCAATTTAAAGTGTCGGTGCTACATTAGGCCTGTAATTTCTTGTGGGTTGTTTTAATTGGATCATTGGCTTTGACAAGTGCTTATTCTGACTTAAATCCTAAGTAGCATTTTCTCTACATATACTCAAATCTGGTTTGGATACCTTCACGCTGAATGTGTAGAATGTACTGTAAAAAGGGACGAAAAAGCAATTAATCCTAAGTTTCTATTCTAATTTATCAGTTTTCATTTAAATTGCAAAATTTTCCCCTTGTCTTCACTCTATTTTGTGTTTTCGAAGATTTGTAAAGGAAATAGTGAAAACAAAATAAGTTTTCACAATTTCATGTACCAATATCTAAAAACAGAAAACAAAAGGACAACATTGCAATTAAAAAAGTCAACGCAAAGTGTTTCAGTTGGTAAGGATTCAACTCAAATCCCACAACGCTGCTTATGTGAGAACCTTATTGGTCGGTAATATGTAAGTACGTCTGTAAGCGCTCTTTGAGCCTTGAGGCATTCCTTAACTTTGACGGGCCCCCAGGATTCAACTCGTCTAAACTTTTTATTATCAAAAAAATAAAAAATATTGCAATTAGAAAAGAAAAAAGAAATTAAAAGTAGAAAATGTTTTTTCAAACAAAGCAGACCCTAAAAGTTTCATTCATAAGCTGTTTCCTTGACTGGTATTTCAGGTATATTGCAGGTCCTCCTCTTTGATTACTTGTTTGCCTTGAAGTAGATATGGAGGATAGTTTTCTTCCATGTTGATTTTGCTGCAATTAGTGGTTTGGAAGAAGAATTCCCGATATGCAGGATTCATGCAAGTTCATTGATGCTATTCATGCTGGAATTGGGAGAATGGCCTTGCACTCCCTCCCTCCCTCTCTCTCATTTTGGTATAAAAATTTGGCAAGTGTTTGTTGTATGATGTAAATTCCACTTGCATTCAAAATAATGCAGAAAGATTGTTTGGCTAAGTTTTTATGATAGGTGGTACTGTTCTAGATGTGCCTATTTCTTCAACTCAGTTCCTTGTTAAAATTCTATTCTAGAATTTCTGTAAGTAGTACATTGATTTCTCTTTTTATGATTCAATTTATCTGTTCCTCTCATTAGGTCCTCACTAGAGAAGCATGCAATCTCTAAGTGTCACCTTAAAAGTTTTTTATGTGGGAAAGTACCACTCAACTCAATTAAAATTTTAGCTAGTGAAATGACAGTTCAATTTAACTTGCTGGAAAATTATTGATAAATTAACCTTTTTTTTATATATAAACTGAATATTTTCCGTACACAATTAGATAGAGACTGCAATTAGAGAGACTACATCTCGAATCAAACAAGAAAACAAAGATAATAAAGTTCTTAAGAGTTTTAATGTTGTTGAATTTTTAAGGTTGAGTTCAAATTTGAAATCATATGGTTAAATTAGAAAAGATTTAAACGATACCATCTAAACGCATGCTATTGATGTTAGCTTATTTGATAAGGACTTTTTTAATCATTAAATGATCTTATTTTAAGAAATTGTAAACACATGAAATAGTTATTTTAGGCGGACTAATTTATGTTCTTCCTTTTGAAAAGATAGAGAACTAAATCCTTCACGGAAATAATGTTTCGCACTAATATTTGTATAATGAATTGTTTTTGTATAAAACCAATACTGTTTTTTTAAATACAATTTATATCTTATCCTATGACTGTGCATAAAGATAAGGTTTATTTTTCCAAAATTTGTGGAATTAAAATCAAAAAAACGAGAAATTTTGTGATCCAGTGTTGTGGTATGTGTTTATTGTTATTGTTGTCTTTCTACCCTAATTTATGTTATTGGCGCTGCTTTTGCCTATGAAGATTAATCTTTAAAAATTCATATTTAAATTTACTTTTTTATTAAAAATTCTAAATTTTTATAAGAGAAAAATTTATAAAGTCTTAAATATGATTATAAAAAATCATCCAAATCATAGATATAAACATATATTGACTTAAAAGTAAGATCAAAAATAAAAAAGAGAAATTTTTAAAATTAAAGTTAAGAAATTTTTTGTATTAACAAAAAAAACAAAATGTTAAAATTTTATAAGAATTAAAAATTTATTTAATCATAAAATGTATAAACTAAAAATAGATATCCAGTATAACATTTGTAAGAATTAAAAATCCAACAAATTCAATTTCACCCAATATTAATTCTGCACACAATAATCTAAAGAAACCTACATCTACATGTAATCACCACAACCAATCATGTAACAAGAAAAAACATACAACAAATGCCACGTGTCATGTTTCAATTAACGTTCAAAGATTTCATTGGATGAGATTTTATCACACTCTCATCTAAATCAAACTTGTCTCTGAAAAAACACAACTTCAAAGTTCTAAGCTTTAGCTTAGTTCCTCTTCACTCCATAACACAACACAACACCACCAAAGTTTTTTTTTGCTCCAAATCATGGCAGCAGAAATGGCTCTTGTGAAACCAATTTCAAAATTCAGCAGCAACCTCGGAGCAAAATTCAACACTCCAAGAAGAGTTTCATACTCCATAAGAATGTCAGCTACACCAACAACAACACCAACTTCAACAAAACCAAGCAAGAAACCCAACAAAACTTCCATCAAAGAGACCCTTTTGACACCAAGGTTTTACACCACTGATTTTGATGAAATGGAGACCCTTTTCAACACTGAGATTAACAAGAACCTTAATGAGGCTGAGTTTGAAGCTTTGCTTCAGGAGTTTAAAACTGATTACAATCAGACTCATTTTGTTAGGAACAAGGAGTTCAAAGAAGCTGCTGATAAACTTGATGGACCTCTTAGACAGATCTTTGTCGAGTTTCTTGAGAGATCTTGTACTGCTGAATTCTCTGGTTTTCTTCTCTATAAAGAGCTTGGAAGGAGACTCAAGGTTTGGTTTCTTTCTTTGTTTCTTTAGAAACCCTTTTCAACATTCAATTTAGCATAATAATTGATAATGAGTAAATTACCAATTTAGTCCCTGAAATTGTAGAGCGTAATTAACTTGGTTCGTTAAGCTAACAAAATTTCAAAATGATATTTGAATTTGAAATTATCAGTTACATCTAGACGACAATTTCAGAGACTAAATTGACTGATTCAATAGGGCTAATATGATCAACAAATTTCAATTGTAAGGGTTATTTTGAAATATTTGAAAATTTATGGACTGAATTGACAAAATCCTATAATATCAATGAGAATTAGTTCTTTGATTATTATTATTATTATTATTATTATTTTTGTCTGAGAAGTGTTTTGGAAACATGCAAAGTAAAAAATCTCTATTCAGACATTTTTGTTTGCAATTCTAGGTACTAAGATTTTGGGTTTATGACATTTGGATAGTTTAATGTAATTATGCTAAATTTAATGTCTTATAAGAAGTTGGTGTTCTTTATAGACTTTTGGTTGATTGATTAATTGTTCGAGATTTTGCAGAAAACCAACCCTGTGGTGGCTGAAATTTTCTCTCTGATGTCTAGGGATGAAGCTAGGCATGCTGGGTAAGGAAACAAAAAAACCTTGTGCTTTTACTTCTTAATCCTCCTGTTTACATTTGTCTATATGACTAGTTCTGAGAACTTGTGCAACACATAGGGAGAAAATCGTCAAAAGAATATACATTAGTTACAATTTACAATTTGTTGCGTTCAATTATTGACCTCATCATTTTGATTCTATGCAGGTTTTTAAATAAGGGTTTATCTGACTTCAATTTGGCATTGGACTTGGGATTCTTGACAAAAGCTAGAAAATACACTTTTTTCAAGCCCAAATTTATTTTCTATGCTACATATTTGTCTGAGAAAATTGGATACTGGAGATACATAACCATATACAGACATCTCAAGACCAATCCTGAGTACCAATGTTATCCCATTTTTAAATACTTTGAGAACTGGTGCCAAGATGAGAATAGGCATGGAGACTTCTTCTCTGCCTTGATGAAAGCACAGCCACAATTTCTTAATGACTGGAAGGCGAAGTTGTGGTCTCGATTCTTCTGTCTATCGGTATCTTTTCTTTCGCGTACAAATTTTGCTCTTCCTTTAAGGTTCTTAAGTTGAAATCTCAATAGCTAGTGCTAATTGTTGAACATCAGACATATTTTTAATCTAAAATGTCAGTGCTACATAAGGTTGTGGTCGTTTTCTTTCGTTGACACAACATAAAATAGTTATCAAATTTGTCTTGCAGGTTTATGTCACAATGTATCTCAATGATTGCCAGCGCACAGATTTCTATGAAGGAATTGGACTTAACACAAAAGAATTTGACATGCATGTCATCATTGAGGTAAGTTTGTGTTTGCGCATATTCGCTATAATCGCTGTTGACAGCAATTTGGTACAATCTCTATTTATTTCTAAACCATAAACCCTAAATACTTGTTATGAATGAATTTAGCAACTGACTTACAAATGAAAGTAATGGAGCCTTGAGTTACTATTATAAAAACACATAACATGTGAGAGTTGATCAACAAAGAATACATGTTGAACTCATAGATCACAATCAGTTACTCAAGCAAGCTTCATTTCTGGATTGTTTTTGCAGACAAACCGAACCACTGCCAGGATTTTCCCAGCTGTTCTTGATGTTGAGAACCCAGAATTTAAGCGAAAGTTGGACCGGATGGTGGTGATAAACGAGAAGATTCTTGCTATTGGTGAGAGTGATGACAATTCAGTGGTGAAGAACTTAAAGAGGATTCCACTGATTGCTGCTTTGGTGTCTGAACTCTTGGCTGCTTATCTAATGCCACCAATTGAGTCAGGATCTGTAGATTTTGCCGAGTTTGAACCGCGGCTTGTGTACTGAAGTTGTGTATAAATTCTTACTTGATTTTGATATCTATTGTAATGTTCATCTTGAGTGCTGCTAATACTGCTGCTGCCACAAGACAGTGAGGACACATTTACCATGATGAGATCCTTATTAGTTAAAATCATATTTTCTCATTTCTGAATCTCCTTTTCTTCTTCTTTAGAAGTTCACTAGAAATGTTCATGTTATGAGTTACTTATATCAAGTGAATGTTCAGCTTAGTGTATTTTATGAAAAAAGAATGAAGAATCTGAACACAAATATCAAATACTAGCGAGCAACAATGTTGAAAAAGCTCCAGAAAGCAATTCCATCGTTCTTGCAGAATAATTTAAGCATGTGAATGTTCTTGACAATTCCATAAACACTTGCACATAGACAATTCACTACGAGTAAAGCTTACAACACTTGCTTACTAATACATTTATCTAACCACCTACACTACACAAATAATCATTGAAAACCAGATATCAACAACCATTTATTACAAAATGGAATTTCTTCAATCTGATTTACTTTTTGAGTCTGTTTTATCTTCTTTTACGGGTCGTACGAGCAATTTGAATGTCCACACTGCCAAAATAGTTGCCTCTATGGGGGCAAGCCAGTATACAAGAATGTGCTCCTTTGTTATGTGATCGCCTCGAGCATAAGCCCATCCCATTACCTGAACATGTCAATCAAGGTTTCTTAGCAAAAAAATAATAATAATAATAACAAAAGTTTCTTTAATGGTTTAAATGACCAAAGCTCTGATACCAAATGACTACAAATAAACTCAAATACAACAATACTTACAGCTGCGGGGTTCATACAACCACCAGTAAGATCAGAACCAAGTATATGAAGTGTTAACTTGGAGAGGCTGGAAATCCAAGTCTTCATGAAGAAACTTCCACGGATTTTTGTTGCGGCGAGTCCAAGTGAAATGGTTACAATTGCATATGTTAGTAATCCTTCTGTCAATGCTCCCCGATGAATGTCAACATTTAAACGTGGTCCCCGTCCTACTTCGGGAATGGTATCAATAAGAAATTTTACACCAACAATAGATCCAACCACCTGAAGGGATTAATACCATGCATATTCAAGATGATTTTGAGACATTCAGGTCTTTGGTTGAGATGCATAAAAATGGTTCATCTATATACTAAGAGTCGATGTAAATCAAGATGCTACACAGGCTTGGGAAGGGGAGTCAAGATCGTAAGTTATACCATGAATAATAAGATCCTACAAAATTCATAAAATTACAACTCATTATTTGTGTGTGCGTGCTCATATAAAATCACATATATGCATATAAAATAGCATAAACAAGGAAAAAAACCTTTAAATTACTACAAATAATTGATTAATCTTGAACTCAAACTTCATAAGAAAGTTAGACACAATTCATAAATCACAAATTAACAACTTAAGCTAGAATATTAACAAGTACAACTTAACAACTCCAAAAAGGAAAGTAACAAGCACCATGTTTTTAACAAATGCCGAGTAAACACCAAAATTAGGTAGTCAAATTCTAGATTACTAATCTAGAAGTTAAAATCACCAATCTCATCGATCCCAAAAAAACACTCACCAATCCGTTCGATCTTACGAGTAAGATAGATCATCAATCTGATAGGAACCCAAATAAAGAAAGATAAGAAATAGAAGTATAATTGATTGAAACTGAAATATTACAGAAGATTAACCACTGTAATCCCAGAGCAAATACTCCTCATAGATGAGATGATTCTCCCTATGCCCAATCTTAAAGGTTCTAATAGAAAATATGCAGAATGATAACTTCCCTCTCTCAACACTACCTTTTATAACTAACTCCCCTTTTCTCTAATTTGCCTTTGGATAACTTTAACTGGGCCTTGGACAATTGGACCTACAACTACATGTACATATAAGATACCTAATCACAATCTCACACGATCCTACTGAATTGCAATTCTCCCCATGATTGGGATTGTGTAGGTTGTCAAATATTGTAAGATTGCAATTTTGATTACTTTGCTTAAAACGGTCAGAGTCACATATACATTTCTGTTTGTTTAATAATACACAACAAAGACTTCACAGCAATGCCTTTTCACCTTGTTTTAAACTAGCACAAATTTGTAAAAGACGAGTAACATTAATCCTCACTGTGATAATATGATCTCATGGTTATAATGTTACTAAAATTTTCCTATTTCATTGGTCTTTTGTGATGATGTTAAAAATTTCAATCCTCCATTAGACCACCTATCCTCCTCTCTTTCCAATGTACCCAAAATCTAAACAAGCAACTACATGAAAAAGTGAAGTCATGGGATTTCTTTCTAGCATAGTCCACCATAATTAAATAGGTGAGAGAATACTAAAACCTCAGATTAATACTGTCAGTGACAGCTTGTTTGTTATGTTTCCAAATGAGCATACATGTAGAAGTGCGATTCGGTATGTAAGTGTGTAAAAAAGCATGTGAGGTTGCACGTGTGATTGTTCGGAAGAGATAGTAAACAATATCAATCTCCTGGGTATGTAGCCACATAAATGCATCATCAATCATAAAGCAATGACTCTCTCAAAGTCAGTAAATCACTGATGATCAGAACACCAAGATAATTGTGCCACTTTCCCTTCTTGTATGTATATTTCAGCAATCAACAGTAGTTTTCTAGTCCTCCTATACAATACCTTGTGATATTGAGACAGCTAAGAACCAAACATGACCAAAGTACCAAAGAGTGCAGTACAAAGCTTCAGAGAAAATTTCAAATCCAAATACCAAATAGTAAATTTGCCTACAAAGAGTTAAGTCATCTTTCACACATGAAGAATTTAACAATCTTTTATCAACATCTCAAATAATGCTCCACTTAACCAAAGAGATGATCAAGTTAAATGGAACCTAGTACCAACAAATTGGGCACAACAGTACAAAGACTACTTAAAACTAGAGACTTCTTATAGAGTGTGAGCATGCTCAATCAAACCTCAAAACCAATTCAAAGATACTAATATTAACAATCAAAATCATTTTGAATTTAACTTATATACACCGTCACCTAAAGAGTTTCTAAACTGACAATCAATCATAACAGTTGCATCATTAAAAAGTTTGACTTTTCTAGCAACTACTTCTAAATTCACCTATATGAATGCTTCTGATACACTGACATGCAAAACTTTTGTACAATGACCCTGTTGAAAATAAAATTCAATAATTTTTTCATTAAATTCCAAATTTCTCTCAATGAATAAAAAGGACTAGATATACAAGAAGAAGAACAAGAAGGTAATTAACCTGAGCAGGAATTCTGGAACCAACACAAAAAATGAAGTTATGAAAATCTCCAGAGAAAGCATCAGCCAAAACAGTGAGAGGATTGTAGGCCCCACCGCGAGAAACCTTAGCAAGGAAAGCAAAGAGGAACATGTTGGCTATGGAAAAACCAATTTTGACAATCTCAGCGATATGGGTATGAGAAAAGGCAAGAACTTTGAAGACGAATAATCGAACGAGAACACCAGAGCATACCCACATGAAAGACATAACAAAATCTGATACAATAATCAATTTACTTCGTTCCATCTTCAATCTATGAGATGATGATATATATCTTTGTGTTTGGAATTTGAATCAAACAAAAATGGAGGATCTATATAGATATAGCCATGAAAATTGAGATATGATGCTTCATGGGTGGCATTGGCATCACAATGCTGTGGATAAATAAATTATAATGTTTCTCAAACACAAATATAAGTTGGATTAAGGTCGTGCTTTGAGTTGATTTTTTTTTTTTTTAATTAAGTATTGTTTTTATCATTTATTTTTTTTATTAAATATTCGTTTAGATTATTTCATTTATCTTTTAAAAATAATGAATATTAATTATTTTTATTACTATACTTTCAAAAGTTATACAAAAATTGTTATAACTACCTAGATCTAATCTTGGGTTAATTATAAAATTAAATGTGGAAATATAATAAGGACGGGCTTAAGACTTTGATAAATATCATTAATTTTAAAAAATATATATATTTTAAAATGAGTTTTTTAAAGTATAAAACTATTATTAAATTACATTGGTTTTTTCAAGTGTAAATTATAAATACAAAAATTGTTATAATTTTACTGGAATTGAGAAAATAACTAAAATATATCACTTATAAAAGATAAAAAACAAAAATTAATAAAAAATTAAATAACTAAAACTTAGATAGAAGACCAAAATTATATTTAAATATTTTTAATAATTTTTATGAACAAAAACAAAGATGTGGGTCCTATATTTTAATTTTCTCTCTTCTCTATTTCTTTGTTGTCCAAACAGGAGAAGTTATACATCTCTTCTCTGGCTCTCTCTTCCCTGATTCTATCAAACCAAACAATGTAAAACTAAAAACACATATAAATAGGGTTTCTTGTTTTTCGTTTATGTTTCTACGCTCACTTCTGTCGTCTCCTAAACCATTCTGACTTTGCCATCATCCAAGACCACCGGCCTTTCACCTTCCGCCACCGTTTTACGGAAACTCGGCCGGCACCGTCTTACGGCAATTCGGCCGACACCGTCCTTCCTTCTTTCTTAATCGTTTAGTTCTGGTTCGTTTCTATTCATCCTTACCAACTTTTTTCTCTTATTTATTTTTCTTTTATGTTGTTTCAATGGTTGTTTTGGTTCTTATTTTGAACATTTCAGTTTTCTTTTGATTGTTTTTTTGTGTCTTGTTTCGTTGAATTATTGTTCTTCTATTATGTTGATTTTTTCAAACATCGTGCTATTTTTTGAAGGAGAAGGGATTGTTTTTTTCAAAAATTGTGACTTGATTTTTTTTCTCTTATTTTGATATTGATTTTTTTTTCTCTTATTTGAAATCGTGACTTGCAAATGATTTTTTTAAAAGAATCTTGATTATAATGAGTACATTATTAATGTTTTTGCAAGAAAAAAATATAATAATCACGATGTTTTATTTTTATAGTTCGCCCAGGGCACCAAATATCTTAGGACCGACCCTGGATGGAGAGTACTGTTGTAGGATTATCCTGTATCAGTAATTAGGGTACTCTACATGGAGTTACCATTACCATTTCTTCTAGTAGAGAGATTCTCTCCAACTATCTTATTGTAACCTCTGATGCAATGCAATATCTTAATTCTCCTATTTGTCATGGTTCCTATTATATTTGTATGCTAAATGTTGTTTACAGTTTCAAATACAAAGTTGATGGGACTTCAAGCCATTAATTTTGTATTCTTTTCCTATTCCTCTCTCAAATGGAAATCTAAATCCTCCACAAACTTACTAGATCAATTAGTGGGGAGTGCTTGCTGCTATTTGTTAACGTGTACAACTATTTTGCATAATTTTTTTCATTATGTTAATAAAATAATAATGTATGGTTTTATAGTATCCGGGAGATGTGGTTCTTGACCTCTCTACCATGACAAACCAGATCATTAAGCTTGGAGGCGGTTTACGTCAGGTACCTCTCCACTTTCATAAAATTACAACACTCATTCATTACTATGCTTAGGTCCTGTTTGGATAAACATCTTAGGTCCTGTTTATAATATAAATAATGATCATATAAGTGTTTATGCATAAGTTATTTTTATAACAAAAGAAAAAACATAGTTAAACTGTTTTCATTAGCTATCCTGGAGAGCTTACGGGAATAAGGTGAAAAAAACTTATGGATAAGCTATAAGCTCTGTCAAACTGTCTCATAAATGTTTATGCCAGTAGATAAGTTCAAAAAAGCCAATCCAAATAGATCATAAGTCAAGTGTCTCACTCTTTTTTCAGTTCAACATTAGTGCAACATATTATATTGGAAGCACACAGACACTCATTTTTATCAATGCCTTTTATTTATTTGATACCATGTTTAGTTTGACACTAAGGACCCCGACAGTCATGCTAGTTAACAATCAATTGATAATTTCCCTCTGAGATATGCTGTTTGAAATTTGGAAACTTATGATTGCACTAGTCAAGTGTCTCACTCTTTTTTCTGTTCAACATTAGTGCAATATATATTAGAAGCAAACACGGCACTCATTTTTATCAATGCCTTTTCTTTATTTGATGCCGTGTTTAGTTTGACATCGGATCCCGACAGTCATGCTAGATAACAATCAATTGATAATTTCCCTCTGAGATATGCTGTTTGAAATTTGTAAACTTATGATTGCACTAGACTTTTTTATTTGAATTTCTTCTTCTTTACTATTAATAGATTTTTAGACTTGGGCAAACTGTGTGGAGCTAGCTATGGTAACTTCTATTCTTTGTGGGGGTAGTCTAGCTTAAGTAATTAAGTAAACATATTTCACATAGAAATTATAAAGTGGTATTTCTTCTTTTACTTAGGCATAAAGTGAGTGGAAACTCATCATTTCATTAACTCTAAAATTTCAACTTACTGATATTTAGATGTTTAGATCTTTTTAATTTCATTATGTGGAAATTTGCTGTATATAATATATATATACTTTATGGAACTTCAAATTTCAATTTTGTGTGAACCTAAGGTGTCTTGCTCTAAATCTCTTATTTCTTTATTCATCTCGATATTTGGTATCTTCTAAGCAAGAAGGAAATAGTAAAGGATTTTTCTCATTTTTTTTTCCAGTATATTAGCAACAGATTCTCATTTGTATAAATTTCATTTAGGACGATGATGTGATTTCTGTAATGAAGGCTGGCAAGCTTAGGTTCTCCAAGCCTAATAAATACTGGGTTGAAAGCTCTCAAAAGAGGGTGAGTATAGTAGTGTAAAGGCTTTCTTTGATTGACGTGACAATGTTGATTTTTCAAAGTTACTGGTTCAATTCCATTATGGTTTTATAACATGTTTATCTGTTATTTGAATTTACTATCAAATATCTATAATATATGCCTTACAATCAAGCATGTGTTTCTATTATATGTATTCCTGGGATATTTTAATAGAATGGACTAATATGTTTCCGACCTACAACAAGAGGGCTAAAGTGGAAGTTGGTGGAAATAATATCCCAAAATCAATGCTTTCATTTTTCATTGTAATGTCATCTGTTAGTGTCAAAATTTGGTTGTCTTTTATATTTGGAGAAATACCTGTCATGTAATTTGTGTTGAATCTTTTACAATGTTTGCTTTCAATCTCTTTCTAACCTTATTGAATGAGGTGGTAACCATGAAATTAGGTTAGTGATGTGTGCGCTATTTTGCTTTTAAATTTTTACTCCTTAGCACACTCTGTACGTATTAGTATATGAGAGTTAATTTATTGCTTTTTAAGATGAATTGTAATTTGCATTCTGGAAGAGGCTTGCAATTATTTTTCTCCAGGCTCAGAGAAATGCTATCTTCTTTCCTTACTTATTCTGATTATGCTGTTTTGTACAGTATGTGCCTCATCCAGAGGATTCGGTTCTTGGAATAGTTGTTGACTCCAGATCAGATGTAAGAAACTTTATATTTTTGTTTAGTTTTTCTGTTCATTGAAGTTCTTTAGGTCTGCTCTACTTTCTTGCTGAGTGCAATTTTTATAGGTTCTATAACTTGTTAGTTTCTATTAACTATATAAAGTTTATGGTAATATCAATTGGGCAAATAGTTTTAGGATTTCAATTTAGAAATTAGAGGTTCCATTTAGGATATTTTTATTTAGGGATTTATCCTAGGTTGGATTGTCAGAACACCAAAATAAAATAGGGTTATTTTATTTTGGTGTTCTATGATCAAGATACCATCAGTAAAACATTTGGTACCTTTTCTGGCATAACCATACAATATCGAGATCTCTTTTCCTCGAAGTTTCTGAAACCCGAGTTAGATGAGTACATTGCCCTATTGGAGTGCTCAAGGCTTATAGTTCTAGATCAGTATTTATCTACTTTGTTAAGTCCTTAATGTTGGTCAAGAAAAGTGAATTAGCCATTGCATGGTGATACTGTCCTTCTTCAAAATATAGTTTTTGCCTACACCAACACAAAGCTCATGATGGTAATTCAGGGCGGTTGTATCTTAACATATAACGACAACCAAGCTTTATCCCACTGGGTGGAGTCGACTACATGAATCAAGCGATGCTATAATGTATCTTAACGTATAACATATAAATAAAAATTACTACAAATTACAAAATGAATGAATTTCTTGGTTCCGTTCAACTCTTGTACTTTCTATTTCCTTCAAAGTAATTAAATTTTTTTCTTAGCTTTGAGGTTTATTCTATTTTATTTAAAATTTTATTTTATATCTGTGGAGAACTTTCTTGTGGATATAAAAGGACCTGCTTTAGCATTTCTACCAGTGCTTGCATTTGAAGGAAGAACCAGAAGAAATATACCTAACTTTGAGGTGTGCATAAATTCTATATGTATGCTATTTGTATTACTTATATTTGGTATCTCTCACGACTCATATTGATATGACTGTGCAATAGTAAGTTTAATTTCTGTATAGCTTGATTTTGCATAGCTTGTTGTATTCTAGTGGAGTTGGGATGAGCCTCAGAAGGAAAACAGTTTGAGCGAACATAGTACTTTGTTGACATATTTTGCTCTTTAATTTGTTGTTTGTTCTTTATTTTTTCTAAGATAATAGTAAAGCTAGCTCAATGTTTGTGTGATGTTATCAAGTCCTTGACTCTATCTTTATATAAGAGCTAGCCAATCGTGATATTGGTTGATAAAAAATAAAATTCATATAATAAGGCAATAAAACATGCGGCACTTGTTAATCACGGTGTACAACATGTGGTGCCTACATGAATTTTCCTTTGAATATGTAAGGTGGTAACATGTCTAACCAACATTGTGAATATGTGAATGATATTTATTAATTGCATGTGATATTCTGCAAGATGCTATGATAGTGAAATGAGTTTGAGGTGCACCTATCGAGCGATAGGCGGTAGCGCCTATCGGGTGATAGCGCCTATCGGGCTGATATGGGGTAGCACCTATCGCCCGATAGGAGCTACCGCCTATCAGCCCGATAGGCGCCTATCAGACGATAGTAGCTACCAGCCGATAGGCACTATCAGTCGTTAGGCGCTATCTGTAAAATAAAATAAAAAAGATCACGATAAGATGATCCATCTTGTGGCTACTGAAAACGAATCAAATCAGATGGTTCTATTATAAATATTTGATTTTTACTTTAATCACCTCTAAAATTACGTTATGAAGGATTGAGATGAACCACTCTAAAACTTTTTAGTGCATAATAATTAAATTTTTATATTTTATAATAACAGTTTAATCCTTATAAAAACTCTTTAACTGATATTTATAAATTAAAGTTTTATATTTTATAATAACAGTTTATTCCTTATAAAAACTCTTTAACTGATATTTATAAATTAAACTTTTATAATAAATGTTTTTTATTTTACATTTGATATGATTATCAATTTTTTTTTGTAATCTCAAGAATATTATTCTTTTTGTAACATGAATTTTATTTTGGAAATTTGAAATCTTCATGGAGTTATAAAATTGTTTACTAGTTTAGGAGAGTACAAATAATAAAACAAAATCACGAGTTCAATTCTGTTATGATAAAATTTACAAATAATTATTAATCTTGATTATTTCAATTTTTTATAATTTTTTTGAAATATCTTTTATTATAAAAGACAAAAATTTTAAAAATAAAAAAGATGTGTTGGAATCATGTTGTAGTGAAAAATTATGGTTGATTATCTTTTAATTTTATGCCCATGACTACAAAGCATGCATTTGACGTCTCAATGAACAAGTGTAGGCTAAGATCAATTCTATGACTCAAGACCCTTTTAGCTGAAATCACAACGTCCAATTCCTTATGTAATTGTTGATTCATCTTAAGAATTATGTTATTTTTACATTGATCCAATTATCATTAATGATGTTAATCGATGTCCTTAGGAAGATAGATTAAATACACAAGTAACCAACTCATCAAGGAAGATGTTTGTGTTTAAAGTTAACCAATTAGTTCTATATATATATATATAGTGAAGAATTATATATATATATATTTATTTTTTAAAATACAAATTTTTTATAATTTTATCATACATTTATTTTGTCTTTATAGACTTTGATTTATTTTTCAACAATCTTAGTCTTTTATATTAAGTCGATTTTTGTGAATTATTACAATTTTTGAAGAATATTGTTAAAATATATTTAAGTCATTATAAACATTTTTTCATAAAAAATTACAACTCTTTATAAATTCCATATAAAATGTTCAAGAGTCAAAAACTCAAGAACTAACACAGAGTGTGCCACCCTTCAATTATTGGTTCCTTTATTGAATGATAATTCCAATTTCATTTACATAAAGTATAGGTTAAATACCACCCGTGGTCTCTTAAATTTATTACAGTTAACGATTTAGTCTTTTATCTTTTTTTTTTCTTCTTTCCGATTTGGTCCTTTATGTTTTTAAATAATTTCAGCGTTACCCTTTAAGTGGGGTTTCGTTAAGAAAAAGTTAAAAAAATTCCTGATCCGTTTTCAGAAAAAGTTATCTTTTATGTTTTGAAAGTATTTCAGAAAATGTTCAAAGTTTGTTCTAAGTTTGGTAGTAGGATTGATTCATTAAAACTGAAGCTATGATGTATTTATGCTCCATAGACATCACTTCATATCATTGCCAATCGTTTCTAAAGGTTTGATGAACATATACAATGATTTAGAGTTTTAACTTTTTCTTAACAGAACCACACTTAAAGGGTAACGCTGGAATTATTTAAAAACATAAAGGACCAAATCGAGAAAAAAAGAAGATAAAAGACTAAATCGTTAACCGAAATTAAATTAAGGGACAACGAGTGGTATTTAGCCTAAAGTATATTTGCAAAGTTTGGTTGTATTATGATAAAAACTCGATTTTTATATAGAGGCTAAAACATTCAGTTATCGGATCAAAGTAGTATGCACTGTTCATTCGACTAATCCAGTTTTATTCAATGATCGATTCTCCGATCTAAGTTGTCTGTCACACTCATACTACTAATCCACTTTGATTCTATAGTTGGTTCTATGATCTATTCCTACCACTCACATAATTAATCTTTTTCGATCTAAGTTGTTTGTAACACTCACACAACTAATCCTATTTGATCCAACAGTCAATTCTCTTATCTAAGTTGTCTATACTACAAACACAACTAGTCATCCTCTTGAAAAACCCATCATTGGAACTAAATGGATATTTAGAAACAAACTGAATGGTATCAAACTATTCCAAATGAATGTCAAAAGTGCCTTTTTGAATGGTTTTCTAAATGAGGAGGTATATGTTAAACAACCTCCTGAATTTGTGGATGAAAAGAAGTTCAACCATGTGTTCATACTCTCAAAAGCTCTTTATGGGTTAAAGCAAGCTCCTCGAGCTTGGTATGAGAGGTTGAGTTCTTTTCTTAAAGAGAATGGATTCGTAAGAGGACAGATTGATACCACTCTTTTCAAGAAAACTTTTAAAGAAGATTTATTGATTGTTCAAATATATGTGGATGACATAATATTTGGATCTAAAAATGAAAAGATGTGTGAAGATTTCTCCAATCTCATGCAAAGTGAGTTTGAGATGAGTATGATGGGTGAATTAAAATTCTTTCTCGGATTACAAATCAAACAATTAGAATATGGTATTTTCATCTCACAAGAAAAATACACCAAAGATCTTCTTAACAAATATAACATGAGTTCAGCCAAGAGTATAGGAACTCCTTTGCACCCATCCTCCATGCTTTACAAAGATGATGAAGGAACTCCAATATTTGAGAAAGAGTATAGAGGAATGATTGGATCTTTATTATACTTAACAACTAGTAGACCTGACACAATCTTTGATTTAGGTCTTTGTGCAAGATTTCAATCATCTTCCAAAGAATCTCATCTTACAACAGTTAAAAGAATCTTGAGATACCTTGTTGGCACAATCAATCTGGGAATTTGGTATAAGAAAAGTTCAAATCTTGATCTCATGGCTTATTGTGATGCTGACTATGCAGGAGATGAAGTTGAAAGGAAAAGCACAAGTGGAGCTTGTCAATTTCTTGGCAAATCTCTAATAAGTTGGTCATGCAAAAAACAATGTACCATTGCTCTATCAACTACAGAAGCTGAATACGTATCAGTTGCACAATGTTGCTCACAATTGCTATGTATAAAGAACCAACTAGAGGATTACTCTCTAAGGTACGCGAAAATTCCCATCCTCTGTGATAATACAAGTGCCATAAATCTTTCAAAAAATCCAATTCAACATTCTAGATCTAAACACATTGAAATTAAACATCATTTTTATAAGAGATCATGTTCAAAAAAGGGATATAGAATTGATTTTCATTGACACTGAAAATCAGTTGGCAGATATTTTTACCAAACCTCTCCAAGAGGATCGGTTCAAATATATCTTGGAAAAACTCTCCATCATTAATTTGTCTAAAATTAATTGAGTAATTGTTTTAACCATTGTACCATTGCTGTATTTCTCTTATTTAGATTGTTTAATTTTTATTTATCAATTTATGTTGAATAATCAAAATCTGATCTTTAAAAACAAGCCAAAAGTTGAGAGGATGGGAAGGCTCCAGAGAACACAGTGTCCATTTTGGTGTAACTTCCTCTTGTCACGTCAGACAAGGCATGCACGCTGCGCCTCCCACTTCATTGGCCAGTCCATGTGGCGCCGTTTCCTTGATCTACGTTTTGCATTAAATGCACTAACGGCTACAATTGTCGTTACATCACGCCTGTCTTACACACCTATCTCATCAATCATCATCGTGTCTTCCTAGGGAACGACTGCCTCAACCATCTCCCTCCCCTAACGGATACTCTCATTCAAAAATCCATCATATTTACTTAATCCTCATTCCTCTCTCTCCCCTTCCTCATTCAACCATTTTTCAACTCAGAATTTATTCTCCAAATCATCTTTCTACATCTTTTTTCTTCCAAAATTTATAATGACTCGCACTAAATTCTCAGTTAAACGCAAAATCACTAATGAAGTTGCTGAAGATATCCAAGATCATTACTTCAGCACGAAGTCTGATCATTATGAAGAAGAATGCTCTGAAGCAACTATGCATCATGAACCCTTGTCTATCATTCGTCCCTTTGTGTCATATGAGGCCATCCCTTCTTCATCCATCACTCCCAAAATCTCTAAACCTTCATCCTCCACCACATCCTCTACACCTACAAGGAGATCCTCCAGAATTCTTTTTGGAGTTGTTTCATCAAGGAAGTCATTTTCTCAAGACACAACAGTCATGTTGTTGATTCAGATGACTCTGAACAAACTCTCTCAGCAGAGTCAACACCACATCTGTAACATCCTTTATTTTAATTAATTAATTTAAAACCCTTAGTTTTGTTTATTCTGTTTTTATTAATTCAGTGTGATGATAGTAAAATAATTATTTATTGGATGTTCAATTATTTGATGAAGTATTTTTATATTAATTATTTAATTATTGGGATTTTTATTATTAACTAAAAATTTTATGTCTTAGAGTGAACAATGACCAAGTCAATTTTGACTAAGTCAAAATTGAATCACCCATACTACTTCCTTTGATAAGTATATTTTAATTTAATAGTATTTAGTTTATAGGACCGTGCACTTTCCCTTGTGTCCATTCAAATGTGTAACTAGCAACAATAAATACATGAATGTCAATTAATTCTTAACGGTTGGTCATTGAATGGTATTATTTCAATTGAATTCCTTATTCATGAGTGCAATTAAACTCAAGGAAGAGAATTATTCCTTCTCTCGGATCAGCCCCACGTCTCCTTTATTAGTCACATACACCTCTCATTCGTAGGACACGATAAAACTTGCGGTAGAGAAAAAGAAGTCATAATCACCCACACTCCATTACCAACGTTTCATTATCTCAAATATTTTCTAAGCCACTCAAACAACCACCCTCACATTCCCTCGTATTCCGATCAAAGTTCTAAACTTTCGTTCCTTCATCTTGGTGAGATTTTCGAGGGCTATATAGTGTCGCCTGGAAAGAAAGCACTCAAGGTAAGGGCTTTTCTCCATGCAAGGTTAGGCCGAATATTAAATTAATAATTTGTAAGATATTTATATGATGTCTTGATGTGTTAAAAGAAAAATGTTGATTATATGTTTGCCTTAGATAATTTAATTATAACATTTTGTTTTATGATAATATGGTTACCTCGATAAAATTAATTATAAAATTTTGATTTTTATTATTAAAACATGAGCAATATGCTTGTTGTCATATATTTGATGTAAAGTTACAATTTTTCTGTTGTCTAGGTATATTTAATTATAAAGTTATGATTTTTATTATGATCTCATGAGTAATATGTTTGTTCGGATGTTTTAATTTAAAGTTTCGATTTTTGTGCTATTTTATTTCAAAGTTTTGATTTTTGTGAATACCCTATGAGTCTTGAGAGAATTGATGAAAAGTTCTAATTTTTAATTGTGATAACATGATTAAGTTGATTTTTGTAACTGGTTATTTGTGTTTTAAATATTATTATCTGTGTGGTTGCCTAAGTGGCTGATGATTTATGGTTTGAATAGTTCTCCCTTTGTGGTTGCCTAAGTGGCTGGTTATTCGTGTTATGACATTTTCTTTGTGGTTGCCTAAGTGGCTAGTGAATTGTAAATTTTCATTATCATTTCATGACATATCATATGCATCTTTGTGGACGCCTGTGTGGCTGGTTTAATTTTCCTCATTGGTATGGGTGACTTCTGTGTGGACGCCTGTGTGGCTGGTTATATCCGGATCATATATGTTTAGGAGCATGCACAATTTGCAATTCATTTTATTGTTATTTTTATTTTGATATAATTATTTGCTCTAAGGTGAGTTGCTACTCGATTTATTTAGATGTTTTTTTATGACTTTTGATACATCCCTATGAATGATAAAAAAAAAAAAAAAAATCAGTTTCTCTAAATCTTTTATTACAAAAAGATTTTATATTTATATTTTATGATTATTAACTTATTATTTGGTTTAATTTTTGCCGTGGGATGAACTGACCCCTTACACCAACATTTAGGTACTAAGGATCTCGAAGAGTTACGTGAATGACGTTTGCTTGGCGCACGCGCGTGGGAAAAAGGGGTACTTTAATTAAAAATAATAATATTTGTAGTGATAAGCCCAATGTGGCACATTTTTTAAGTTTATTTATTTTTTCGTCAATTTTAAATAGAAATGCGGAAGTGAGGTCCTTCCGCTAGGAAAAATCTAAATCAGTTGTTTTTATTTCATTTAAGGAGAATTTATTCTATTTTAGGACGTAAGTGACCATTTTCTACAATTAGCAAATTATTTTTATAATAATAATAACATCCAGTAAAATTTGCGTTGTGCTATTTCATAAAGAAAAAAAAAATGAAATCAATTTATTTACTAGTGAAATTTTATTAATCACATGATCAACTACTTCTGTTTTAAAAAAAAAAAACATTTTAAAAAAAAATTATGTCATTTTTGAAAGAAAATAAATATTTTTAAGTAATGTCTTGGATCAAAATTCGGGGCGTTACAACATCCACCACTTGCCAAGACCACCACCAAAGCTTCCACTCCCAAAAAGTCTAAAACACCGTCCACCAAACCACAGTCCTCACCATCCAAAAATTCTGGAAAAATCCCTCTATTTGATTCCCCTGACCTAGAGACGAACTATGTGTCCAAGTGGTAGAATAAATCAGTGGTCAATGGAAAATTAATAGACCTTGCTGATTTGAAAGAGGGTGGTTTTAACATTGAGGAAATGTTTGATCAGTTTGGATGGACATCTTTCCTTCGCATAAATGAACCTCAATACCCACGCCTTGTAAGAGCTTTTTATGCTGCTTCAAATTGCTCAAGAGGCCTCACTGGTTTCAGCATTGTCCTAAAAGGAGTCCACATGGAAATTAATCCCATCACTTTGTGTCAAATCTTGGATATCCGTGATGAAGGTGCCCTTTGTTTCTTTGAAAATTGGTATTCTCAATGTCACATTACCCGAACCTCCGTCCTCAACAATACCCTGATTTCACCTTCCAAACCTCATGTGGCCTCAAACCTCCTTCCAATATGTCGTATTCTTCACAACATCTGTGTGCACTCTATTGTGCCCAGAGCCGACAGTTTCAAGAAAGTTACTGAGCTGGACCTCCTTCTCATCCATCATCTTATGACAAGAACTCCCATCCATTTAGGCAACATCATCTTCAATTTCGGGTTGAATGTTGCGGTTTTAGGTTGATCAGCTCCTTGTGGCATGATCCTGACCAAAATATTCAAAATTTTCAAACTTCCCCTAGATGATGAACTATCACTTCATTTCAACAACACATTCTCTATGAAGATTGTAAAACAAATGAGGCTCCAACCTTTTGCTCCTATCAAATCATCATCTACCACATCTCATTCTCCAAAGAAAAGAAAAACTCGCAATTCCTCCTCTACCACTCTATCACCCGAACCAGCCTTTGCTCAACCTCCATCAGAGGATGCTCCCTCACAAATCATTCAAGAGCTTGTTGTGTCATCTGATCCAACTTCATCTCCACCAAATGAATCCTTTGTTCAATCACCACCACAATCACCACTACTGCCAACTCCTTCCTCGCCATATGAAGACGCTCCTCCTTTTGAGGATGCGTTCGAAGAAATTCCTCTTCAACTAATGGAGGATGGTGAAGAATTGTATTTTGATCTAAATCTGTCCTATCATCAATTCTCACCAAAAAGCCCTCTTGAGGCTATGCCTGAGGACTCTTCTCATGATTTGGACGCAGTTTCTTGATCCCTCCAACTTCAAATCTTTTGGTTTCTGCTCCTCCTCCACCAACTAATTTTGCTACCATCATTGAAGAACCGTCCCAACCTCTATCAGAGGTCACAGGCTTGATCAATTCCCTTGATTCCTTCTTAGCTACAACAAATGACAACTCTTCTAAGGACAAGGCTGAAAGTTCACAGAATAAAAGCTCAAGCATAAATGATCAACCAAAGGACTCCAACGCAGGAAAACGGACTGAGGAAAGGAAACATAATAAGCAGTTGAGGCTCTTAAAGACTATTAGGAAGGACCAAAAGAAATTGATTCATAGTTTCGATCACTTCCAGAACAAAATTACTCAGTTTGGTCTCATTCTTGAATGGGTCACCAAACATTTGGTTAATACGGTTGCTCCTGGAGATCCTCCTCCTGGGCTCCCAGCCCAACCATCTTCTGTTGTTCCTGTTCATTCCCCCTCATCCTCATCCGATGAGCCATCCTCCTCTGAGTAGCTTTATGACTTTTTTTTTGTTGTTGCCAAATTTAGGGGGAGAAAGATTATGCTGCTAATTAATGTTTATGTTGTTTTTAATGTTTGTTTAAAATAAATATTTTGAATTGCCTATGTTTTGCTAATCAATGTTTATGCCGTTTGATTGTAATATCATTAACATTAACATGAAGTATCTTTATGGCTCTACTTTATTATCTCTGTTTCAAATCTTTGGCATATATTCACGGGGAGTAATATTTTTTAAAATTTTAAAAATATTACTCATTTGATTCAGAGGGAGCATAAACATTCTATCTCATCATGTTTTCATATATAACATCATAATCTAAAGAATTTTGTCATCATAAAAAAGGGGGAGATTGTTGAGACAAAATCTCTCTCAAATGATTTTAATGATAACAAAATTACTTAAGAGATTATGATTGTGATTAATGACTAATCTGTGATCTTGAGTGAATTTATATTAGAAAACAGGTTATTCATCATTAAGACTAAAATGAGAAAAATCTGACTCAATACCACCAAGTTTGAAAACTAGAGGATATGATGAATCTGTGAGAGGATGACCTCCAAAATGCACAATATTCATCAAGCACTGTAACCATGATTTTTAATCAGGTTGAGAAGTCAAAACAGTACCCAAGAATGTTCAAATAAAGCATATTAATCAAAGCGGTCAGAAGCTAGTTTTAACTGGTACGAGGATGGGTAGTACAAGGTACGAGGACGACCAGTACGAGATTAGAGGATGGATCAATTGTCACATCATTCTCAAAAGTTGAAAACAACCTAGTATTTCAACTTACAGGAAGACTGTAGCCCACAAAGTCAAAGAAATAGCCTTACATGTCTTGGAGAATGAAAAAGAGAAAAGGACAACACAGGACCAAGTACCTCGGAGGTTTGAACCTCATGGCTGAGGATGGACTACATCTGTCCAAAGACAGCTGGATGGAAGTTTTGTAATTAAGCACAAAGATCTTAGACTTTTTGATCAAGTCCCCAACGGTCATAAAGATGTTTGACACATGGAAGAGCAACGCAAGACCTCTATAAAAGGAAGCAAGGTCTTCATTATCAAACACACAAAAATATTGCAGAAAAAGATCAAGAACCTTAAATCTATCAAAAGCAATATCCATACTCTCTTTATACTTTCTATATTCCTAAACTAGATCTATGAAAAATCTTTTTAGAAAGTGTTAAGTAAAGAGAAAAAATATTATACTCATATCACTTTGTAATTTTCAAGTAAGTTGTACTTGAAAATATTTGAAACTTGTAAGAAGTTGTAAGCTTGGTGAAACTTGTGAATACACAAAGTGTAATCAACCTCTGTGAGAGGTTGATCTGGTTGATCATTAGTGAAATCTCACAAGTGTGTGAGACTGGACGTAGCCATCTTTGGGTGAACAAGTATAAAAGTTGTGTGTGTCTCTCTTTTAGGGGTGTTCATGGTTGAAAAACTAAACCGCATTGAACCACATTAGTGGTTTGATTCAGTTATTGAAAACCACTTTTAAATCAAGTTCAGTGCAGTTATGAAACCGGTTTAAAACAGATTCATAAATATAAACTAGTTTAATATTTTGAACAAATTTTTAGTTAAAATTAATTTCAAAATAGTTATTTGAAAATTCTTTTGATAAAAAATATCAATTTTTTTTCTAGAAAAATTATGTAAAAAATTTTCTCATAAAAATTTTTTTCGAAAAAAATAATTTCAAAATTCTTTTGGCAAAAACTTTTCGAAAAAATCGAAAAAATTTTTTAAAAAATATGTTTTCGATTTTTTTCTCAAAAATTTTACAAGAAAAAAATGATTTAATTTTTTTTTCGAAAAAAAAAGTTTCGATATTTCTTATAATTTTTTTTTGAGAAAAATAAATATTTAAAAGTTTTGTTAGAAAAAAATCTTAATTGAAGTTATAAAAATTTAAAAATTGTTAAACTGGTTTCGAATTAAGTTTGGTTAACCAAATTGTCTTAAATATATGGTTCAATTCATGAACCATTTAAATGGTTTGATTTATTGTGGTGCAGTGCAATCCAATTTATCAATATGGTCCAATTAACCATATTTTTTGCACACCCCTACTCTCTTTATATACTTTCCTTGCTTTCATATTTAAAGGTTTGAATTTCTGTCCTCGGATTCGTATCCTCTCAGAGAGGTCAGTAATTCAAAAATCAATTAAAACATTTTTAAATGTCAAAATCCCTATTTAACCCCCCCTTCTAGTGATATTTAGCTACATCACATATGCTACTGAAAATAAAAATTGGTAAAATTTATAGATTAGGGCTTGATGTAAATGAAATTGGAATTATCATTCAACAAAGGAACAAATAATTGAATGGGCGCACACTTCATGTGTTATTTCTTGAGTTTTTGGCACTCGAAATATTTACATGAATTTACTCTTTGTTAAAAAAAATCTAAATTTTTATAGAAGAATCTTCATAATGTTTTAAATATGTTCGAAAAAAATATTCAAATATTAAAATCATCACAAGAGTTGACTTAATATAAGAGACAAAAAAAAAACTCTAAAGACTAAATAAATATATATAATAAAAGATTTAATTAATATGCAAGTCCTTGAACTATTTAGAAAATTTTTATATAGGTCATTAAACTGAAAAAGATGTAATTAAGTACTTGAACTATTTTATTTTTTAAATCAAGGTTTTTTTTATTAAAGAAGTATTAGCTAATGTTGATGTAGCATATATTATACAAATAGATCCATAAACT
>JBBPBP010000003.1:48838447-48849105 GCA_037974735.1 Cicer chorassanicum | reverse complement strand
ATTTTTTTTATTATTGTGTTGTCACATATATTTACTAAAACAAATAACAATTAGTTAATCTAATAAAAACAATTGTGTTTTTTTTCTCTTATTAGTTATCAATGCATATATTTACCATGAGCATTATTTCGAATTTTTTTTAATATGTGTAGGAAAAAATGTTAAAATTTTAAAAATTCCTACATAACTTATATACTTTAATAAAAATAGAGTTTACGATTATCAATTATATAATTTATCTTTTAAATCATGGTTAATATTTTATGTCTATAGACCATCAAAAATCAGCTAAATTGTACAAATTTGATATTGTAAATAAAGTTCAAATCTAACTTGAAACGGTTGTAAAATTGTTAATTTTTTTTATGATTAAACTTTTACAAGAGATTGTTCTTTTATCTTTTTTAGCAGTAAAGATACTCATTTAATTACAAACTCTACAATATCTTTTATCGCATTTTTTTTATAACTTTAAAAATTTAAAGATTAAAATTATATATATATATATATATATATATATATGTATCACCTTATAAAAAATTGAATATTAAACCCGCGCAAAGCACGGGTCATATTCTAGTATATAACTAAATTTAGGATCGTAGTAACAATACTTAAGAGAAACTTATCCAAAATTAGAAAGAAAAAAGAGAGACATATAAATAAGAGCATAGAACATAGAACTCTACACATTATCGGTTCTTGTAAGTTAGGCATGACAACGGAACATTGCGATGATAGAATTTACTTTCCTCACCTTTGCATTTGACTAGTCGAAAAAAATCCACACCTACCCTTATTTTTATCGGGTGTGGAATTTAAATTAATCACATCTCCGTCCGCGATGAGGTTTGGGTTTTCTCGCCCGCACCCGTATCCATTCATATATATAATTAAAATAATAAATTTAAAAGTCATATTTATTATTATTAATATAATAAAATAATAATTGTTATACAATAATAAAATTAAAAAATATTAAAATCATATTTTTTATAGGGAGAAGATTGTAATTTTTAATATTAAAAAATTAAATATATTGAATATATATATATATATATATATAATTTAAAAATGAAAATAATATTACTAGCGGAGCAGATGCGGATATCAACACCCCAAACTTGCCCCCGGCCCCGAGTTTTAATTTTGGAAAAAATCTGCACTCGCATCTAATCAAAACAGATTTTCTCCGTCCAAATCAGAACGGATCGGGTTCGGGTGGGTACCCGTGGGTGCGGATTGTGTTGTTTGTCATCCCTATTTGCAAGGACAATTAATCTCAAAAACATCAACTACAACTAATTAAACTAGGTAAGTACTACAATTGAGACACATTTTATTAAATCACTAATCATTAACCTAATATCTCATTTGTGTTTAATATATTATAATAGATATTTTAAATAGTGAGTCACACTAATAT
This sequence comes from Cicer chorassanicum, assembly GCA_037974735.1. Classification (NCBI taxonomy): domain Eukaryota; kingdom Viridiplantae; phylum Streptophyta; class Magnoliopsida; order Fabales; family Fabaceae; genus Cicer; species Cicer chorassanicum. Next base: position 48,847,679 of record JBBPBP010000003.1, on the reverse strand, counting down.
CTCATTTGTGTTTATCTCTTTCATTCAAAATATCTTTCTTTATTTATTTTGATAAATAAAAATGATCTTGACTTTAAGTGGAAAGATTTAGCATTATATCAACATATATCTCTTTTTGAAAGATTAAAACAAAAGTTCAATTAAGAGCTAATTAAACATTATACAAGTCGTATTTCATTTTTTCTTTTGATAATACGAGTTGTGTTTTTATTACCAAAACAAAATATGAGTTTTGTTTTTTATAGAAAAAATTTAGATTTGGAGTATATATATATAGCGATAGGGGTCAACTATAAAAATGATAAAGTCCATATTTAACGAATATTTCAAATTTTATACAAAATATTATTCATTAATATAGATATATTTTTTGGATACATTATAATTTTTTTAAATATCCACTACATTAAAAATTTATGAAATATAACATCTCAAATCTTGATAGCATGTCACGGAAAACATATGTAATTTTTTGACAAACACCATTTGTAATTAAATCTGTACTAATCTTTTTAACATTTTTTTCATTGTAAAGTGAGTCAATGACCCAAAAAATCATCTTTTATCTAGTTGTGAAGTGGTCTTAGTTATGTTCATATATATCAAAACAAGAAAATATTTTGTACCAAATATGAGTTTTGAATAAAAGAATTTTAGGTGAAGGCTCTAATGACTAATATAAATTACTATTGTATATTTATATTCCAAAAGATATAATGCTGTATTGAAACTAAAAAACCTTGCGGCATATTATTTGCTCTAATGAATAAGATAATTTTTGTCATTTTCAATGTACATCTCCAATTTGTAGTATTCCTAGACAATGCCTTGTGATATTTACAAGTACTACTAAACAAGTTCCTTAATTATGTTATCACAGCTAAAGTCCTTAAGAATGTAACCAACATTGAATTTGGATTTGAATTATGAACCTGCAGGAAACCATACAAAAAGTAATTTTAATATCTAATCTAAATTATTACTCAACAAGACTAACCTAACCTTAATGTAATTATACAAGTATGGCTAATTAATATGATCAAGTGCAAATAAGAATTTCAGTTAACCCTCTGCTAAAAATATTAAGATGCAGGCCCTGTTCCCTTGCAACAAATGAAGAACATCATGAAAATATTAAGAATCAAGAATAGATTTAGAAGAGGAGAATAAAGAGTAGTAAAGACATGATATCAAGAGAATATACCACTCACCTTCAGTAGCCGCGGCAGGGGCGGCCTAACCACCTTAATTCAGCCGCCGACCACGAGTGCGTGCGGCGACCCCTGGAAAGTTTTTAGTCATGTGTAATGAAACGGTAAAAGTAAGAGAGAATACAAAATTACAAGAATACTAAATTATATATATATACACTAACCTTTGTAGTTTCTTATGAGGCATTTTACTGGATCCTTGTATCACTTCATTCAAATCTTCATCTTTGTCAAATATAGTATTGTCCATACAAATCCTAATAAGACGTGGTGTGTATAAGATTCCATCGTACCAAAATACCTTCATCTCTGGACAGTCTTTAATGATTATGTGTGTAACCTCTAGCAGCTCAACATAGGAAGAGAAAGAGCTTCCCCCGAAACATTTGAGTCTTGGAAGCTTCACTAGTTTAATTTTTTTCAAAGATGGGAATATGATCTTCTTAGTAATAGGATTACAATTATTATTTCTTATTATCTCCTCCATCTTCTCGCACTCAAAAACTGTAAGACTTTGCAAGTTTGGAAGGCTTGTAGCCATGGAAACATCCGGAAACACACATCTCAAATCATCACATTTTTGTATGTATATTGTTGTCAAATCCTGAAAGCCTAATATGTGATCATGATTTTTCCAAATGTGCTTTAGTTTTGGCAGCAAAAACAAACTTATGTCATCTAATTGATAATGCAGCATACTATCATTCGATCCAAATATCTCTTCTAAGTACTCACATTTTCGCACATGGAGAGTCTTCAAATGTGAGAATAAGTGCATCGTGTTGGATGGTACGCAATTCAATAGTTTGTGACACTTTACAATTTTAAGTTTTGCTACTCCTTTCATGTAACCAACTAGCTCTTCATTGATATCTTTAAATGTGTCTAATTTTTGCAACTCCACCTACACACAAAATACATAAATGTAATCTATTTTATATTCAAAATTTCATATAATGATCAATGTGTCTGTCTGTACCTTGTATTTCTTCGAATTTTGAAGATAATGTATTATTAAATTAAGATCTCCATGTGTGGGCACATGTTGAGACTCATACTCCCACATTAGTGTATGAAGGTTGGGTGTTTTTACAATAACATTTCTTTGGGGAAATGTTTTCATAATTGGAGACATCATGATATCATAGTCGTATACTCCCGAACAAAAACACTTGAGGTTTGGCACTTGTTCCAAATGTCACACCTTTAATTCTACAAATGAAACTTGAATCTTATTATCATTATTGTAATTCATGTCTTTGTCCTCTTCAATAGTGTACAATGGAATATCATAGTCATAAAATCCGGAACAAACACATTCCAACCTAGGAAGATACATAAGTGTCAATTCTTCCAACTTAGGAAATAAAGTCTTGACTATGTTGCCTCCTTTAGTATTCTTGTTTTCCTTTGTAACTATCTCCTCCATCATTATACAAAGCTTAACTGTTAGTTTTTGAAGTTGCACAAGGTTTATAGAAATTGAATGGGAGAACAAACTCTTCAAATTGTCGCATGATGAAACATAAATATTTGTTAGGTTTTGAAAGCTTACTACCTCTGTAATATTGTCTTTCCATATGTGACTCAAAACTGGCAAATCATCCAATGTCATATTTCGTAGCTGATAATGTGTGATGTCATTCCTTTCTCCTATACATTCTCCTCCTGATTCAAACACCTCAACTAGTGAATCACAATTTCTTACACTGAGTTCTGTCACATGTTGAAGCATTTGTAACTCATTGAACGGAACAAGAAACAATAGTTTATGAAACTCTTCGATATCTATTTTTGAGTTTTGAATCAAGTATCCTTCATTATAACACATACTCCATTTCAACATCTTGGATCCTTGTGATGCCACCTGCGAAACATTCATTAATGTATTTTCCAAAACTGTTACCTTACATTTGTAGTCAAAATAAAGTTATTAATTAATGAAACATATATAATATGCGACATACGTACAAATTCTTTAAATCGTTGTATAGCAGCATTGATGTTGCTCATATGTATAATATAGTCTCTTCCGAGTGTTGGAATCCTCATATAGTCTCTTTTGAGTGATTCAATCTTCATAGTGACAGTCACAAGCTTAGGTGTATTTGAAATCCCTCTTGAAAAAACTTCCATATTGGGACAATATCTAATTGTCACTTTTTGTAATGATGGAAAATAGAATTTATAGGAACCTAGGCAAAAGGCCTTAAGTTGGGGTAGCTTGTCAAGAAGTAGATTTTTCAACCTTGGTAATGTAATCTTATTACTTGAACTTTCTTCTATCTCTTCTTGATAAGATATTATTTCTTGCATGTTTCTGCAATTATATATTTCTAGCTTTTCAAGATGCTCAAGACTACTTAGTGATAAATGAGAGAATAGAATGTTGATTTTGTTGCAAGCTTCTAGGCGCAAATAAGTCAAGTTTGGAAACAATGATTCATCGAAGAGTGGATGACATATTATTCTTCTATGATCTCCCTCACGTTCATCCTAAATTTTTTTAAAAACAATCAATTTTCTAATTTATGTAGTATATGTTTAGTTAGAATATAAATCCAAGTGAAGCAATAAAATAACAACCAAATTTCTTTTAATATGTATATTAAATCATTTTGTACCTTTTACTTCTTATCTATATATTTGAGCCAGAAAAAATATAAAACATAGTGGTAAATAGTTTTACTACTCACCATGTCTTGTTGTTTGTTCCAAGACTCATACGGTTCAGAAGAGCAAAATCTCACAAGATTTGGAAGCTCTTTAAAGTAAATAGACTTTAATTGAGTAAAATAGTTTATCATGTTTTCTCTCTCTTCTCTTCTAGCCACAATGATCTTTAACTTGTCAAAATTTTCAATTTTGGTTGTTTTCATATGTGATGGAACAACCAAATTGAACTTTTCTTCAAAATAAAATACTACATCCAACAAATCACATTTTACTATGTTAAGCTTTTCTAGAATAGGCATATGACTTTTTCCTTTCTTGGTCTTCTTTTCAAATATGGATGGTATATGATCCTCCAATGCTCGTGTTACTGATATTTCCTGCTAACACAAAATATTTTCTCAAATAATACTTTTACTATTATATAAAACATATTGAAAGGAATGTCTCATATCAATATATATTATATAGAATTAGAGACAACAACATGCATAATGGTTAAAAGTATATGTAATGAAATTTCATACCTTTTTAATTCTCTTATTTGTGGTTCTTTCCCAAATATATTTAGGTAGAAATGACATGCATCTTGTAGGGGGGCAAATAGAAGAGCTTGATTTGATATCTTTTGTAATTGCTGAAGAGGTGAAACTGTTGAGGTCGTTTTCTTGATTTGCATGGATATGCGTTGACAGTAAAGATATTTCCAACAAAGGACAATCATAAATTTCCAATTCCCGTAAAGATGGATATTCTGAATCAAGAGAATCCGAACAAATACTCACAAGATTTGGAAGATGTGAAAGTGATAAATAGCATAATTTATTGAACCCAATAGTTGTCACATGTCCTCTATTATCACCCTCTTTAGCATCTCTGCTACAAATCACTATATTCTCAATCTTTGTACAAAAGCTTATTTTCAATACCTCAAGATTTATAATTGCTTCGACAATGTTGGAAGGAAATACATGTTTTAAAGAGTTACACTCTGAGATTATTAGAAATCTCAAATTCTGGAAGCCTTGAACACAATGTGAAACATTACTCCACACATATAACAAGTTATAGAGGCCTATTATCTCCAATTTTTTTAGCCGAGGAAACAAAAAATCTTGTACATCGTCGCTAAAATCCAAATGTCCTTCCAAGTCAAATACAATCTTTATGGAAATACAATCTCGTAACAACATTGTTTCCAATTTTGGGAATTGTTTCGTCCAATTGGATGAAAATAATTTGGCACTAATTGATGAGCCATCCTCAATGTTTGTTGAATCAGTTAATTTAGTGGTAAAACTCAATCCCTGAACACATAATAATAAAAGGAAATATTTTTAAACTCATATGCTTAATTCCTTTTCTTCCAATCGAAAATATTTTATGTGGTCATCATTATAGATAATTATGTGGGAGTTTATGATAATATTTACCATCTATTTAAAAAAAAAAAAACAAATCATGATGAATTTGAATATGGGTGTGGAGGCTCAAATTTGAATGAAAAAGAATAAAATAAAGATAAAATGAAAATAACTAACAAAAATAAGTTACTCACATGATGAATTTGAATTGACTGATTCAAATAAATGTTGTTACTGAAGCCAATTAGATTTTCTAAGAACTTCAACTCCAATATCTCTAAATTTGAGAACCCGATCATTGATTTGTTGGTTTCAGAATGAACCGGTGCACGAATTATTTCCTTCAACTCAAAAAGATTCTCTAGAGACAATGATTTGATTAGTGGTAAGACACATCGAGGAGGATTGCAATCTATAACACACTCAAAATTGGGGCAAGAATCAACCCTTAAATCTTTGATGCAATGGAGTCCAATTTCATCTAATTCAAGTATGACACTTTTCAAGTCCTTCACTTTCTCTAATATGAGAATTTCACATTTCTTGACCAATTGCATGGTCACCATGCTATTCTTAATAGAGTTGTAATCTAAAGCTTTTAAATGTACTATATTTGACTCTAAATATCCCCGACGCACTTTATGAGAAGTATAAGGAACTACATAAACCCAAAATTTTTCTAGGTTTTTGAATATTAGATCATGAGATGAAATATTTACCTTCCATTTGATCTCAAGAACCTTCAACCGAGAAAAAAGATTCATTAACTCTTCGATAACTTCTTTGTTTAGCAACCAAGGAAAGTTTTTTATTCTAAAATAAAGTTCTTCCAATCGTGATAACCTTGCTAAGACATTAGCTGAAATAAAATTAAGATAATCACATCCTGTTAAATCCAATAATTTGAGTAATCCCAAGTTACCAATTTCAAGTGGAAGTTCTTCAATATTTGAGTTGGCAAAACTTAGAATTTCAAGTTTCTTAACCTCCCTACCAATTATAGATATATCCCCAACATCACACCATTCTAGTTGTAATGTGTGAAGGTTGACAGAGGTGTGAAAATGAGATGATATTCTTGGAATGTACAATTCTTGAAAATATAAAACTTTGAGTTTACTCAAACCATGGACGAAATTCTCTGGCCACAAAATCATATCTTTTTCTTCACTTTGTGATTGCACCTGTAAAAGTTCAAGTGTTGGACATTCTAGATTGTTTTCTGTTTGAATCTCCTCATCCAAAATAAGTGACATTCTAAGCCATTTTACGTGTTGTTTCACCTTATTTAATTCAGCAGTACTCTGCACTAAAATTCCATGTTCTTCTCTTGAAGAAATCTTTAAGACAACGTCACGCACAACATCATGCATTTTCACGCAACCTGGCTCTTCACTATCTAATAATAAGAAACATTTTTTCAAATTGTTGACCATATAATTTACACGATTTCTTACTTTCCAAAATGCATCAGTTGCCTCAATCAATCCTAAGCCCACCCCATGGCGTAATAGACTTTCAACAGGAATGTCAGAGTCCTCTGGAAATAATCCACAAAGGAAAAGAAAATATTTGTGGTCTACACTACCCAAAAATTTAAAGCTAAGTTCAATACGTGAATATACATATTCCTGCATGTCTAAGAAGGATGATGATTGAGAGTTTCTCATTTGTTGAAGTGCAACCTCCCACACAATCTTTTCCTCATTGCCAAGTGCTCTTCCAATTGTTACAATTGCAAGTGGCAATCCACCACATTCCCTCGCAACCTCTTTTGCTATTGGATTTATATCGGCTTTGAATACAACGTCTCCTGCCATTTCTTGAAATAGACTCCAAGCTTCGTCCTCTAGCAACACAGAGATATGCAAATTATTTTGGCTTCTCATCTTTTGACACACTTTTTCATCTCGTGATGTGAATAATATTTTTATACTCTTTTGATGATCTTGAGAAGAAAGTCCTATCCACTCAAAATTAAGCTCTTTCCATACATCATCTAGGACAATGAGCACCTTAACCTTCTTATCATCAAATTCTTTCACCCTCTGAAGTATTTCCCTACTTCTTCCTTCTATGCTCTGCCTTTTCAATTCTAATCCTAAGCCATCAGCAATTTGTCTTTGGATTTTGTCGTAATCAGGATTTTGGGAAACCACAACCATCACAACTTTATCAAATAACTTATTTTCTACAATTTTGATGAGTTCTTTCACCAAAGTGGTTTTTCCTACTCCACCCATCCCACAAATGCTAATCCTTTTAAACTGATCATCCTTTAATTTATCTATGACAGAAATTATCATTTTGTTTCTAGACTCAAGACTTTTGAAATCTTCTGTGAAGGTCAAACCAAGTGATGGTAGAGCTTTAGGGTAGGAAATAAGTGAAAGTTTGCTTCCTTCCTCCTTCATTTTTGTAATACTTTCTGATTTTTCACTGGCTTTCTTACCTAATGAATAATTCAACATCAAATCTGGACACTGGCCACCAAAGCATTTTGGTTTCTTGTTAAATTTATTTTCATACAAGATATGTAACTCGTCTTCAATTACTATCGCATCAGATAGCCATTTTGACACGTTAGGTGGAATTCCGTTTCCTTTTATGCTTTCTGCATCCACCCACCCTTGCAACGATTGTTTCAAAGCTTTCAACTTCCCGAGTTCTTCCTTTAAATTGGATATAATTTTTTTATGTTGGATTAGATATTTAAATTGTTTTATGGCAAACTCCACTCCCAATTCTCCAAGTTTCGAGACACCTTCTTTTGATAATTCAATACAAAAATCCATCTTCCTTTTCCTTAAATGTTGGTGGTGTCTCTAAATTAGAACTAACATAATGTATAGGTAATCAAAATGGATATATTGATGTCAAGAAATAAAATTGTGTTTTAGAATAAGAATATTGTGTGTGAAAGAATGATAGTGAAAATAAAAATACTAGTAATGATCTAGCTATACATGTTAAGTGAAAAAACATTGATTACTTGTTAGCGCAATGATGAGCAAATCCAATAGTTTGTGTTGGAATTTATGGCAATTAAAGTTAGTGTTGTGTGAATTGAAATTTGAAAAATTGTTGAAATTTTATGTAAAAGAGAGTTCACATAATATTAATGTTTATGAAGTGAAATAGGATCTAATTTTGTGAAATAGGATCTAATTTTGTGAACAGGAAGATACCGCACTACAAGCAATTGGTGGTGGCTAATATTACATTGAGAAATGATATAAGAATACAAATTTAAAAACAAATAAAACAAGTATATAGGGAAAGTGAAACAAGAAAAAGAGTGTGTGGGAGGCCATGTATATATACACACACATAGAATATTGTATTTTATTTGTATTCATGTATTATTTCTCCGTTATACTTGTTTATGCGATAGGAAGCTTGAATCTTAATATCTACTAGAATATGACATGCGGTTTGCGCGGGTTTAATTTTAAATTTTTCTATAAGGTGATATATATATATATATATATATATATATATATATAATATATTAATCTTGTAAATTTTTATAGTTATAAAAAAAATGCAATAAAAGATATTGTAGAATGTGTAATTAAATGAGTATTTTTACTCTTAAAAAAATATTAAAAAAATAATGTCTTACAAAAGTTTAACCATAAAAAAATTAACAATTTTACAACCGTTTCAAGTTAGATTTGAATTCTGTTTACAATATCAAATTTATACCATTTGGCTGACATTTGATGGTCTATGGACATAAAATATTAACCATGATTTAAAAGATAAATTATATAATTGATAATCGTAAATTATATTTTTATTAAAGTATATAAGTTATGTAGGAATTTTTAAAATTTTAACATTTTTTTCTGCACGTATTAAATTTTTTTCGAAATAATGCTCACGGTAATATATGCATTGATAACTAATAAGAGAAACAAAACACAAATTTTTTTTATTAGATTGACTAATTCTTATTTTTTATGGTAAATATACGTGACG
>JBBPBP010000003.1:48810136-48837880 GCA_037974735.1 Cicer chorassanicum | reverse complement strand
ATACAAATTCAGAAGCATGAATGATACCACTCGGGTGAAGAAGATAATTAGATGAAGTTCATATATATATATAGATAATTAGATGAAGTTCATATATATATATATATATATATATATATATATATATATATATAAACATATAAAAAATATCGTCAAATTCCAATACTTTGTCCAAATCAGAAACAAACTATGGCCAAAGAAAAAGAAATCGAATCAAGTGATATTAAAGTTTCTTTTTTGTTTTGTTCTCCGACTAATTAATCCACTTGAGGAACGTAGATTTATTTAAGGAACGCTTCCTTCACGAAAAGAAAACATATTTTGTTTCTTATTGTTGTATAAAAAGAATGTTCACAAAACGATAAAAATAAAAAGTTGTAGATGTGATTCTTATATCTTTATATATATTTATGTATAAGTGTTGATATCAATCAATCTTAAATAATAATTTCTTTTCAAAAATATAGTCAATTTAATAAAATATTTTTATTATAAAAATAATAAAAATATGTAATTTGATTATTTAATTTTGAAATAAACTAGTATGTTTATCTTTTTGAATTCTTCCACTTTCCAATTAAGAAAATGTTTGGTATATAACTAAAATTTGGACCAAATACATTCATTTTTGTTGAACCATTTTTTATTTTTTATTTTTGAGACCAAAGAGAGTAAGAATTTAATTTATATACACGGTCAGTATACACTGTTAGTGTAAAAAATTCTTGCGTTGTTAGTCAATCACAATCGTGAAATTCTTTAAAGGATATGACTTGTAGATAACTTAACGGTGATTCATACGAGAAATTCATTAAGTTTATATTGAAATTGGTCGGTTGGTAGTTTACTAATTTAATATATTATTACCATTTCAATATTTTGTTCATCCTTAAAAAATTTAACATATTATTACCTGTAAAAAAATGACATATATTATATTAAAAAAAAATTACACAATATGAAATGAAATAAAAACAAACACTTATCAATTACAATAGATACTTCAAAGAAAATGGGCTCAAATAAGGTACATACATCTTCTTCAGGTGAACAAGATCAAACAAAGTTGGAATGATAAAATATTAAAAGCTGCCTAAAAAACATATAAAAAGCCTTGTCGGATTCCAATACTTAGTCCTACATTGAAGCAAATTGTGGCCAAAGAAAACAATATTGATGCATGAGTTTTTTATCTGCAACTTATATACTTTGTTTAACATCAAAACTTTGTTATAAGAATCATTTCTACAACTTTTTCTTTTTATAACTTAGATGCTTTAATTTGTAAAGAAAAAAAAACAAAGAGTTATAAGATGCAAAATATGCTTTCTTTTCGTGAAAGAAGTGTTGAGAACTAAGAAAATTAGGGCCTTGGTTAGCATTCATTTTCCATTTTTGAATTGAAAAGCATTTTCATTTTTAAAATTGTAAAAATAAACAAATACATTTGTTTTTTGTATGATGTGTAAATATAATTCCCTAAATTTCTATGATGTGTAAATATTTAATGATTAATTTTGATAATAAAAAAATAAAATAAAAAATATGTGGATATATATTATTAGGTGGCTAATGATGTGTAAAATTTATTTCCATGCTACCATCCACATCCGCATTGACTAACGGTTAACTAATTGAGATATAACGGAATGACCTAATTAAAAATTTATATTTGTTCGAGAACATGATTAAAACTTTTTATAGTTCAGGGAATTAGTTAAAAATTTCTAAATACTTTAAGGACGTCTAGAATAATTAAACCTTATTTTAATTATTTCCCTTTCAAAACCTTCAAAAGGAGGGATAGCAAAATGAACTATAGGAAAAAATTTGATTTTCTCTCGTCTCCTCTTAAATATTTAACTAAACACAAAATCTTAAGGCTTTGTTTAAGGTGGTTTTTGGTACACCCGTAAAAATGGGCTACTCGACTCGTTTAGGGTCAGCTTTAACGGGTTACGGATTTTTTTCATATCGAAGCAAAAAACTTATTTTAATACAAGCTAAAAAACTACTGCCCGAGCCCAGTCCTACGCAGATTGCGGGTTGGGCGGGTAGTCCGCATATTCTTTTCAACATCATTTTTTAATTTGTTTGCAACTCTTTTAATTTGAAAATTTTCTCTCATGCCTATCTTTTTATAATTATTTTTGTGCTCTGCTGTAAATACATTAAAAAGGAATCAATTTGAATGCGTGTAAACTATAAATCGTTATCTAGCATAATTTGAATGCGTGTAAATTGTAAATCGCTATCTAGCTTAACTTGAATGAGTGTTGCTATTGAGAAATGGAAGAGTAAGTGGGTTGAAACTTTATTTAGCCAACTTTTTTTTTCGGCATGTCGTTCAATTTTACTTTTTTTAAAAAAAAAAAACTCATTATGCACACAAAGAGTTTATTCGAACAGGGTTAAAAAGCCTTGAAAAGTTCTGATTGAAATTATTAGGCTCAAGTCCTATATTTTAGCGGGTTGGGCGGACAGACCTATATGGGCTAGCCCATTTTGACGGTTCTAGTTTTTAGTTTTCTGTTATGTTTTCAAAAACTGAAATCAGTTTATATTTTGAGTTTTCAATTTTGAGTTTGATTTTTAATTCTTAGTTAAGTTTCTCTTTTTATTTTATTTGAATTAAATTACTCTCTTCACCATGTCTCATTGTGAATTCACAAATATAAAAAAATATTGACACGTCAAATAATTACAAATGAAAAAATAAAAAATAAAATAAAAAATAATATTAAATTTTAATTGTTTTAAAATAATTCAAATATTATACAATAATAATTTGTTTAATTATAATAATTTTAGTAATAGTTGTTGAAAGTGGTAGTAATAATTTTAGTAATATTATCGTACGATCACGAATACAGTTGCAGCGGTCAAAAGAGATAATTGATAGTTGGAGGTGATAGTGGTAGTCGGAGTATGACTGACAATTATTGTAGTGTAGGACGATAGTGGGATGCTGGTTAGTGGTGGGTTGTTGGCAGTGGTCAGTGTCAAAGATGGTGGTGGTAGAGGTGGTTGAATGTGAGTAGTTGGTGGTGATGGCGATGGTCGGAGATGGTGGTGGCAATTATCAGATGTGGATATGGTCGGTGGGGGGAGATGGTGGCAGTGGTCAGAAAAGGTGATTGCGGTTGTCAGAGATGGGTGATCGATTGTGTTGGATGTGGGCAAGGGTGGTGGTTAAAGGTGGGTGGGAGGTGACTATGGAGGTGGTCGAAGATACTGGTGGTTAGTGATAAGAGACGATGGTCGGCGGCGGTGGCATAGGTGGTCATATATGATAGTCAGTGGTGGCAACAACAATTGGTGGTGATGGTGGTGGGAGATGGTGGTGAGAGTTGTTAAAATTAATTGCTAGTGTTGTTGACGGTGGTCGGAAGTGGGTGATTGGTGACGGCGGTGGTTAATAGTTGTTGTAGTGATGATTATGTCTACAGAAGGTTACATGATAATTGTAAATCAAAAACAAAAATTATAAAACATATTAATTTAAATAAAATAATCAGGTTAATAATATTTTACTTGTACGAGATTTTGAAATTTACTTTCAAAATAAAAAACTACAAACTAACAGCCACGTAACCTTTAATTCTCTCCCCTCATTTCCTATTCCCCCATTTACCTCTAATCAAACGCATCTTAAAATTCACGAAGAAGTTGTGGGCACATGAAAAATGAAAAACTAAGTGTAAAATTGTGTTCGTGTACTTAAAATATGTTCACACTCTTCACCAGAGTAAAGTTGTGGACACCTGAGCATGACTCCCTAAGAAAAATTGTGTGGGTACGTTCACATTTTTTGGTAGTTAAATCTCTTTATACAAAATTTTAAAAATAAAAAATATTTTATAAAGTAAAGTGATCTTATAAGAGGTACCATCTTTTATATTGATTTTTGTACTCCCTTTGATCCAATACATAAGAAAAAAAAGTTAGTATTCCACTTGGATTTAACCGTCTCTATTCTCTTCTTATTTTTATTAATCGGTTACTTATTTTTCAGCAAAAAAACGATAGTTTAGATCAATTTTTAATTTTATATTGTTTTTTTAATTTCTTTTAATTTAAATAAATGATTTTTACACATAACAAATCACTAACAAATAAATTAAAATATATTTACTATCATAATATATGATTAATTGATTTTAATATAATAACTATATTTTAAAATATAATTTCTTTTTAAATTAAAATAAAATAAAATTCTAAGAGCAAATATTAACTTATACATCGCACATCGCACGAGTTATATAAACACAATATGATATAATTTTGCCTAAATATATTATTATTTTAATGATACCAAATTAATTATTCAATTGTAACCAAAAGAAACTAATTATTCAATTATTTTAATGTATTTTTATCCCAACTATTTTATATATGCCACGATTTCAAATGTAGTAGTAATTCATTTTCGACGTATAAGAAACAAATTTATAAAACTTGGTACAAAACAAAACCATGTAAAAAGAACACTAGTTCCTCCTTAAGCCATAACTCATGTTAGATTGGACGTCTCTCATAAAATATTGAAATTTACCCTTTTTCTTTTTTCTTTAAAGAGGTGATTTAAAGTTACTTTAATATAAAATCATTCATCCAAATTATTTTATCACAATATCTTTGAAATATTATTAGATTTATCTTATTTCAGAGATTTGAATTTAAGAAGTTGCAATTATATAGATTTATGATATATGTACTATCATGAAGAAAAAAAACTATCACAACATGTAAGAAGAGGATGATAGTTAACAAGTTTTGATTGCTCATGAATGGATTGCCAATAATTTACTATGGGAGGAGTATTATGAACTTCTGGTAGTCGAATCCAAATACATTTCCATGTTTACGTTACATTTTAAATAAATTTAAACTTATTTTGGATTAAGGAATCAATCAACTTTAGGAATATCTTTTTAAATAACTTTTTTTAGTGAATCAATTATTACTCTATTATTGTTTATCTTCTTTGTGTTGGAATGATGTAGTAGTGAAAAGTTATGGTTAATTATCTTTCAATTTGATGCCCATGACTACAAAGCATGCATTTGACGTCTCAATGAACAAGTGTAGGCTAAGATCAATTCTATGACTCAAGCTGAAATCACAACGTCCAATTCCTTATATAATTGTAATTGTTGATTCATCTTAAAAATTAATGACAGTGATTGCATGGAACACATAATCACAATGATATATTCACGGTGGGGTTTAAGTTGAGTTCAAAGAATTATCGGTAAGTCATCCATAATAATGTGCCACTCTCTCTCATATTTATAAATTTCTATAAATATTTTATGTTATTTTTATATTGATCCCATTATCATTAATGATGTTAATCGAACCATGTTCTTAGGAAGATGTTTGTGTTTAAAATTAACCAATTAGTTCTATATACTGAAGAATTCTATATGTATAGTTTTTTGAAATACAAATTTTTTATAATTTTATTACACATTTATTTTGTGTTTATAGACTTTGATTTATTTCTCAACAATCTTAGTCTCTTATATTAAGTCGACTTTTGTGGATCATTTTAATTTTTGAATGATTTTTTAAAACATATTGAAATGATTATAAACATTTTCTCCTAAAATTTCAGAATTTTAAACAAAGAATAAATTCAATATAAATTTTTCAAGAGTCAAAAACTCAAGAAATAACACATAGAGTGTGCCACCGTTCAATTATTGGTTCATTTGTTGAATGATAATTCCAATTTTATTTACATCAAACCCTAATCGACAAATTTCATTTACATAGAGTCTATTTGCAAAGTTTGGTTGTATTATGTTAAAAACTCGATTTTTATATAGAGGCTAAATTAAACAGTCAGTTATCAGATCTAAATAGTTTGCACTGTTCATACGAGTAATTCAGTTTGATCCAACGATCGATTCTCTGAATTAAGTTGTAACATTCCGACCCTTACCGTTATCGGCAATCATACGAGTAATCCAGTTTGATCCAACGATCGATTCTCTGAATTAAGTTGTAACATCCCGACCCTTACCGTTATCGGCAATGTGATTCTCTGAATTGAGCCACTAGCTCAATTGGTAGTGGGAATGTGATGAGGCGATATTTATCCCCTAGGTACCGGGCTCGAATCCCACAGAAGGCAAAAAAACTCGCTATTTCCGCTGGGTGGATAGGGGGGCGAGAAGGTCGTGATTAACATTGCCGATAACGGTAAGGGTCGGGATGTTACATAAGTTGTCTGTCACACTCATACAACTAATCCACTTTGATTCAATAGTTGGTTCTCTGATCTAAGTTGTTCCTATACCACTCACACAATTAATTTTTTTGATCTAAATTGTTTGTAACATTCACACGACTAATCCTAATTGATCCATCAGTCAACTCTATGATCTAAGTTGTCTATACTACAAATACAACTAGTCAAGTTCGACCAAATGGTCATTTATTTGATCTAAGTTGTCCGTAACACTCATATGACAATAGGTAAACCATAACTATATACATGAAAAAATTTATATTGTGTTTAGTATTTGACAGTAAGTGAAACATAGTTCGCACTATGATACATGAAATCTTCTATGTCAAATCGAAATCTTTTTTACGGTCTTTAATATCTATAACCACGAAAAATTTCCCGCGTCACAATGTGAATTAATTAGGTTCACTTACTATCTTATACTAAAGACCATAAAAGATTTTGATTCGACACAATTTTTTTAATGAATCATAGTGTGAACTAGGATTCTGATATAAACTCTTTGTCGTGAATAACTTGATGATCTTTCTAGGTTGAAAACTTACAAATTAGAGAAAAATCATGTTCTTCTTGAGAATACAATATCTCGCACTATGCAACTGAAAATCACACGTTTCCAAAACGAGGTGAAAAACCACATTCTGAAACACAAATTAGGCTATAAAATCATTGAAAAAGAGTATGTAAAACAAGAGATATGAACATATGCTACCGAAAATAAAAATTGGTAAAATTTATGGATTAGGGTTTTATGTAACTGAAATTGAAATTATCATTCAACAAAGGAACAAATAAATGAATGGTGGCACACTTTATGTGTTATTTCCTGAGTTTTTGGCACTTTTGAAATATTTACATTGAATTTACTCTTTCTTAAAAAAAATCTAAATTTTTGTAGAAGAATGTTTATAATTTGCAAGTCCTTGAACTATTTAGAATTTTTTTTATATAGGTCATTAAACTAAAAAAGGTGTAATTAAATCCTTAAACTATTTTATTTTTTAAATTATGATTTTTTTTATTAAAGAAGTGTTAGTGTAATTAAATCCTTAAACTATTTTATTTTTTAAATTATGATTTTTTTTTATTAAAGAAGTATTAGTCAATGTTGATGTAGGATATATTATATAAATAAATCCCTAAACTAATTTGCAGTTTGTAAATAGACTCTTGAACTAATTTAAACATATGAACACTTTTTTTTAAAGTAAACATATGAAAGTTGATCTATATATATATATATATATTATAATTATAAAATAGAAAATAAATAAATTGAAAATTAAAGTCACAACTAAACCAAATTATTTAAATAATTATTGTAGTAGATATAATAAAATTTAATTATTTTAAAATTTAAATCTTTATTTTTATATTTATAATAAATTAATTGATTTTAAAAAAATTGCACCCGTAATCTTTGTATAATTTATATACTCACCCTTTCTCCCATACTTAGAATTAAAGGAGTTGCAGCACAGGGGATAAATATATAACTAAATTTAGGAGGAGAAACTTACCCAAAATTAGAAAGACAAATAAATAAGAGCGTAGAAGTTTATACATCAGATACAATTAAACTAGGTAAGAACTACAATTGAGACACATTTTATTAAATCATGAATCATTAACTACTTTTGGATTTGTTTTGTTTTTCTTATAGGAATAAAGATTATTTTCCACAAGTAAAATACATGAGAATAACAAAACAAACCATTAATTCAAGATCACATAATAATAACCACATTTTCATTAAATAATAGGAATTCAACATATTCCCCTAAAGTCTATTTGATAACCAAGTTATCTCATGTTTCAAAGATAAAACCCAAACAAATAGTTTATGAAGTTAGACTAATTAGTATCATGCATAACATGCTCCCAGTAATACAAATTGAAATAGAGGATAATTTCACATACAGAATCATTAATATTTGGATTTAATGTCATTTTTGTCAACATTAACACCTTAGTTAGGATCTAGAAATACAACTACATCAAAATCTGTCCATAAATATGTAACCAAGGCTTTCATTAACTTTAATTAAATATGATCTCAATTTCTTTTGATGAATAAAAATGACCTTGACCTTACATGGAAAGATTTAGTATTATATGTAAACATATATCTCTTTTTGAAAGATTAAAACAAAAGTTCAATTATGAGCTAATTGCGTTTCATTTTTTATAGAAAATTTAGATTTGGAGAGGTATGTATAGCGACGGAGCTAGACTTAAATAGTAAAAATAATCAAGTTCATATTTAACGAATATTTGTATCAAATTTTATACAAAATTAGATTATGACTCGCGTGTTGTGCGTCTGTTAATTAATTTATATTTTAAAGTGATATGTTATGTATATTGTGAAGTAAATTATTTTGAGTAAAATAATTGAAAAATTGTTTGTGACCCGCACGTTAATTAATTTATATTTTAAAGTAATATATTATGTATATTGTAAAGTTAATTATTTTGAGTAAAATAATTAAAAAATTATTTTTAAATAAGAAATATAGGGAGAAGATATATTAAACAATCATAGTTTGTAAAATCTAAACTTTCTAAATATATGTGATTAATATAAAAGAACGATGTTAACTCTTTATTGGAATATGTTATATTTTGTATTGGTTGAGTCGGGATGAATCATGGTCTCCCAAGAATTTGTATAATGAGTATTGCAATCTGTCTCAAGTAATAGTTAAATTTCAATTTGCAATATATGTCAAAATGTGTTTTATAACATCTTATCTATTTGATAGGCTCTTCTAGAATTTGATGTACGTTTAGAATTTAGTATTAATGGTTAAATCGTCTATAGAGCTTAAGAGAGAAAAAGGAAGAAATTCAAGAATTTAGTATAAATGTTATGTAATACGTTGTTATAATAGTTGTGCTTGACATGTTCAAATTGTGGGTAATGGACATTATATGATACGTTGTTATAATGGTTGTACTTAACATGTTGCGGTTAATTTTGAAGGTGCAAATATGTTGTCGTTACTAAGTTAACCTCACATAATAATGATGATTTATTTCAAAAGTGTCTACATCCATGCATTCATTCATAATTGTGTGGTGCATCCATAATTATCTTTATTTATTTATTGGTAAGTACTTTGGAGATGACCCGTACTTTTGGACAGATGACACTTCTAATTTACTTGCACACTCGGGGGAGTTTTCGGATGAATAGATGGAGCATCTCTTTTAATTCTAGTCTATACCATTTATTATTTTGGTACGACATTTTTTAATCTTACAATTTGAATATTAAGTTATCTGATTGAGATACTTGGGGATTTTTTATTAATTATGGATTGTTTTGTTTGTTTGAATTTACATGTGTAATTATACATTTTGGTTGCACAGGAATTGAAGTATATATAAAAAAACAATAGACTGTATTTTAAACATAGTATTTTGAGATAATGTCCAAAAACAAAATGGGATGTTACACATAACATCATGCATCTTCACGCGCACCCTGATACTTCACTATCTAACAATAAGAAACATTTTTTTCAAATCTATGACCATTTTATTTACAAGATTTCTTACTTCCCAAAATGCACCAGTTGTCTCAATCACCCCTAAGCCCACTGCAATAGACTTTCAACAAGAATGTCAAAATCCTCTAGAAATAAACCACAAAGGAAAAGCAAATATTTGTGGTATCTATCCAAAAAATGAAATCTAAGTTCAATAGGTGAATATACATCTTCCTCCATGTCTGACAAGGATAATAATTGAGAGTTTATCATTTTTGGAAGTGCAACATTCCATCCAATCTTTTCCTCATAGCGAAGGGCCCTTCCAATTGTTACAATTGTAATTCCAATTGTTACAATTGTAAGTGGCAATCCACCACATCCCCTTGCAAGCTATCTTACTATTGGATTGATATCAGCTTTGTATACAACATCTCCCGCCTTTTTTTGAAATAGGCTCCAAGCTTCCTCCTCTAGCAACACGGAGATATGAAAATTACTTTGGCTTCTCATATTTTTGACACACTTTTTCATCTCGTGATGTCAATAATATTTTTATACTCTTTTGATGATCTTGAGAAGAAAGTCCTATCCACTCAAAATTGTGAGATTATTAAAAAAAATTTACTTTTACTTTAATTACCTTTAAAGTTTTATTCATGTATGAATGATTCTGATTGACCTGACACTCTAAAACTTTTTAGTGTATGATAATTAAACTCATTATATTTTATAACAAGTGTTTAATTTGTTTGCACTAACATCACATAGCAACCACTCATATCTATTACTTTAAATGTGATTATCAAGTTAAACAATTATGAACTGAAGTAGCAATGTCGATTTACAAGAAATGGGGGTTTGAATTGTAAATGTTCCTATTTAAAAATTCCTGAAAAAACTTAAGAAAATAACTCAAGATTGATTTTGGTTGTGAAAACAGAAAACGGAGAACGTTCTTGGTTTTAACCAGAAAAACGGAGAACGTTCTTGGTTAGTTAAAATCAGTAATTCAGTTTATGTATTTAACTTGATAATCAATCAGACTGAAAGTAAATAGATAAGGGAAGAAATACCACACAAGGATATATCCTGGTTCACCCAACTCGGGCTACGTCCAGTCCTCACAACTGTGAAATTTTCCACTAAGTGTTCAAAACAAAGAACCTTTTTGGTTTTACAGCACCTAGCTCAGATCAACCTTGATCTATTACAACGTTAAAACCTTTCCACCCAGAAAGGAGTTCAATCAGGTCACCTATCAACCTTGATAGGATTTCTTACAATCTACCCAAACTATACTAAACTCTTATAGTTTGAGTTTTACAATAATGATGAGATTGTTTTGTTAGAATCTGAGATGTCTCAACTCTTGTTTGAGATCTGATTCTTTGGAAGAGAAATACACGAAAATGATTCTAAGAATCGAATGGGAAAAATCAGAATTGATTCAATGTATGTGAGTGAGAGTATTCAAGTATGTAAGTGTATGTGATTGATGAATTTTCTTAGTACTTGAAGCTCTGATTTTTCCTTGAGCTTGGCCTTCCTTTTATAGGTGTTTAGAGCATTTAATTCTGGTCAGAAAGAGCTGTTGGTAGTGCTCTGTTTTCCTCTGACACAAGCAACCTTTCTGTTGAAAAAATAATCCATTGATGTGACAGTTTTGGGCCTTGCTTGACTGGGCTATTTTGCTCAATTTCAAACAGATTTTATGCGCTTTTAATGATCCATTAAGCTTCGAAAATACTTGATGATAATTGGGCTTTGATCTGGACATTTGATTTGATCCAAAACAGTTTGGAAAGTAATGAACAACTTATGCAGAAATAAGAGAATCGATTCTGTAGAAACGGAGATTGATCTTTGAAGCTTCATATGTAATTATCGATGTTACAGCTTCGATCTGGAGTTTTGATTATGTCCAAAACAATTTGGTGAATGATTATAAACCTCTGCAGAAGTAAGGAGATCAATGCTGAAATTCTGCAGAAACGGAGATTGATTCTGCCAAAACAGCTTGGAGAATGATGACAGTCTGCTGGAGAATGATGACAGTCTACTGGAGAATGATGTTGAAAATTCTGGAGACTGATCTGAACATTCTGGAGACTGATTTGATCATTCTGCAGATTGATGTTATCATTCTGGAGAATGATGTTAG
The DNA here is from genome assembly GCA_037974735.1 of Cicer chorassanicum. NCBI lineage: Eukaryota > Viridiplantae > Streptophyta > Magnoliopsida > Fabales > Fabaceae > Cicer > Cicer chorassanicum. The sequence continues at coordinate 48,825,960 of JBBPBP010000003.1, read as the reverse complement.
CATGCTGGAGATTAATGTTAACATGCTGGAGAAAGATGTTAGCATGTTGGAGATTAATGTTAACATGCTGGAGAATGATCAGAATGTTGTCAAGAATGTTGACAGTCAAGTTCAAATATGTTTGGTCTTGCTAGTTTGTGATCTTCTCTCTTTGCGATTCGAATGCCTTCTTTGACTATAATGATTTCTACTTCTTCCTTGCCATGTACTGATGAACTAGTATAAAATTCAAAGGCAAAAGCTTCGTTGAAATAGTGGAGATTGATTGATCAAGAGGCTGTCACGATCATTCTTGAAACTGGAGAACATTCTCCGTTTTCCATATTTTGTTGTTTCTTTATATGTTCAGTTTTTAACTGTTTTCTTTGCTTTGCTTGATTCTTATCTTTGATTAATACACTCAAACACACATGTTAAAAACCAAAACACTTAGAATCATAATTAACATTCTTAATTAACTTTTTGTTTGTTTTCATCAAAACATTAAATTGAGATTTTGTCTCAACAATCTCCCCCTTTTTGATGATGACAAACGTGTTAATTTAGATTTTAATTTTGATTCTAATTTTAATCATAGAGAGCTTAAAAGCTCCCCCTCATAATATGCCTTAGATTTTTTAACCATCATAAAATCTAAACATAAAATCTAAAATTAATTCTCCCCCTTTGTCAACACAAAAAGGTTGGGGAATACAAAGGAAATGTATACTACACATTGAAAACAATGAGTAGACTCCAGTTTTAAGAAAAATAACATTTTCTAAAAACTCCTCCTGAATATTTTGAAATTGATATCCTTCAAAAATTCCAAAACACAAGTAAGATAAGATGAATGTGAACATGAGAGAGTGAGCGCATATAGGGAAGCAAAAATAAGATGAATGTGACAACATGTCAAATATAATTTCTCTCTTTACAAAACATTCTTATGCTAAAATTGTGTTTTTCAAAACTAATTTTTTGAAATGATCAAAGAGATTTGTTCACATAATAAAATGTTTTGTCGCAACATTTTTCCAACCACACAAATTGACAATAAGGCACATGTTCAAACTTGCTCTTATTTAGTAAGTATGTATGAGGCTTTTTGATTGTTGCTATCATGCTTAAAATAAATTTAAACATTTGAGATCAAATTTTCACAAAAGAAGTGAGCAACAAAAGACTCATTTGCAAAGACATATATTAATATGCCTTAAAATGCTCAAATATCAATTTTTGACTTAATGTCATAGTCTTTTTGGAGTAGTTTTGAGTTTTAAAGAAATAAGAGGCACAAATCATTTTCATGAAGACCAAAATATATTCTCTTGTTGAACTCCTTCAAAAAATAAATCCTAAACAAGGATATATATTTAAAATATGTTGAAGAATGATAGAAATTAGACATATTCATGTATAAGTAATGACAAAGAGTGATGTAATCAATTTAAACTTTAAAGTCATACTTGCATAAAAAAATAGTATGCATTCTTAATTTAAAGAGCACTCAATCAATCACATAATATCATTAAAAAATATTCATTCTTATCATGATGCAAATATCATAAGAATTGGGATTAAGTGTACCTCCTTTAGTGATCTTGTTCAAAGATGAGTTCTTTAAATGTTGTTAGTTCTTCCAGGTTCATCAAGATGTAGATGCACATTAATTAGACTCCAACAGCAGTTTTGGTATCAGTAATAAATCCCTCCCAATTTGTTCTTCCAATAATTTGATCATGAGGTGATGTTTTGGAGGAAGGAGAAGAAGTGAGGTAGGTGTAGAAGTGCCAAAAGCAAATGGTTCAAACTTATTAAGAAGTTTTTGATGTTTTTTTTCATCCATATCATTATAATAGGAAACATTAGATTTGATTGGATGTTGCATATAAACTGTCAAGAACGTTATGGAGAAAGTTCTGCACTTCTGGAGAATGTTCTGCTTTTCTGTAGAATGTTCTGTTTTTCTGGAGAATGTTCTGCTCTTCTGCAGAATGTTCTGGTACTGCTTCCAGAATGAACCTTGTTGCTGCTGTCCAGAATGTTCTTCTTCTTCATCATCCATTGCTTTAATGTTTCCAAAGGTTATAGATACTCCAAATTTCAATTCTTGTGTATTGAACATGCCTTATCCATGCATTAATGTTCTTTCTTGATTGTTGGATGGTGTTCCTGCATCACAAGTTAGTAATGATTTTGGTACCCATATTTGTTTGGGTCCTTGATGGTTAATATATCTTCTTTTAGAAGATTTTTTAAAACTTGATCTCTTTTTAAAATAGCAAGTTGATTCTTGATGACCAATTTTGAGACAGTAGGAGCATTTAATTGTTGATCTTGGAATTGATTTCGAAATCTGGGTTTTAAATGATTTTAATCTTGATTTTGAAGAAATCCCAGATCGTTCTCATTTTTTCAGACTTTCTGGAGAAAGTTCTGCTTTTGTTCCAGAACGTTCTCCGTTTTGAGAACAACCTGGAGAACATTCTCATTTCTTAGTAATCCCAGATCACATTTGAGTCTTGGAAGCTTAACTAGTGAAATTAACATCAAAGATGAGAATATGATCTTCTTAGTAATAGGATTACAATTATTATTATTATTATTCCTTATTATCTCCTCCATCTTCTCGCACTCACAAACTGAAAGAAATTTCAAGTTTGGAAGGCTTGTGGCCATGGAAACATCCGGAAACACGCATCTCAAATCATCACATTTTTGTATGTTTATTTTTGTCAAATCCTGAAAGCCTAATATGTGATCATGATTTTTCCAAACGTGCTTCAGTTTTGGCAGCAAACACAAACTTATCTCATCTAATTGATAATGCATCATACTATCATTTGATCCAAATATCTCTTCTAAGTACTCACATACTTGCACACGGAGAACCTTCAAATGTGAGAATAAGTGCATCATGTTGGATGATACGCAATTCAATAGCTTGTGACAACATACAATATCAAGTATGGTTACTCTTTTGATGTAGCCAACCAGCTTTTCATTGATATCTTTAAATGTCTCTAATTTTTGCAACTCCACCTACACACAACATACATAAATGTAATCTATTTTATATTCAAAATTCCATATAATGATCAATGTGTGTCTGTACCTTGTATTTTTCCAAATTTTGAAGATAATGTATTGTTAAATTAAGATCTCCATGTGTTGTCACATGTTGAGATGCCCACTCCGACGTTAACCGCCACCCCCACGGTAACCTCCGCCCCCACGTTAGTGTATGAAGGTTGGGTGTTTTTACAATAACATTTCTTTGGGGAAATGTTTTCATAATTTGACACTCTTCAATTGATGATATCATGATATCATAGTCGTATACTCCCGAACAAAAACACTTGAGCTTTGGCACTTCTTCCAAATGTAACACCTTTAATTCTACAAATGAAACTTGAATCTTATTATCATTATTGTAATTCATGTCTTTGTCCTCTTCAATAGTGTACAATGGAATATCATAGTCATAAACTCCAGAACAAACACATTCCAAACTAGGAAGATCATCAAGTGTCAATTCCTCCAACTTAGGAAATAAAGTCTTGACTATGTTGCCTCCTTTAGTATTCTTGTTTTCCTTTGTAACTATATCCTCCATCATTACACAATGCTTAACTGTTAGTTTTTGAAGTTGCACAAGGTTTATAGAAATTGAATGGGAGAACAAACTCTTCAAATTGTTGCATGATGAAACATAAATATTTGTTAGGTTTTGAAAGCTTACGACCTCTGTAGTATTGTCTTTCCATATGTGACTCAAAACTGGCAAATCATCCAATGTCATATTTCGTAGCTGATAATGTGTGATGTCATTCCTTTCTCTTATACATTCTCCTCCTGATTCAAACACCTCAACTAGTGACTCACAATTTCTTACACTGAGTTCTGTCACGTGTTGAAGCATTTGTAACTCATTGAACGGAACAAGAAACAATAATTTATGAAACTCTTTGATATCTATTTTTGAATTTTGGATCAAGTATCCATTATGACACATACTCCATTTCAACATCTTGGATCCTTGTAATGCCACATGCGAAGCATTCATTATTGTATTTTCCAAAATTGTTACCTTACATTTGTAGTCAAAATAAAGTTATTAATTAATGAAACACATATAATATGCGACATATGTACAAATGCTTTAAATTCTTGTATAGTGGCATTGATGTTGCTCATATGTGAATAGTCTCTGTTGAATGATTGAATTTTTATAGTGATAGTCTCAAGCTTAGGCGTGTACGAAAACCCTCTTGAAAAAACTTCCATATTGGGACAATCTGTAATTTTTACTTTTTGCAATGATGGAAAATAGAATTTCTAGGAACCTAGGCAAAAGGCCTTGAGCTGGGGTAGCTTGTCAAGAAGTAGATTTTTCAGCCTTGGTAATGTAATCTTATTACTTGAACTTTCTTCTATCTCTTCTTGATGAGATATTATTTCTTGCATGTTTTTGCAATTAGATATATCTAGCTTTTCAAGATGCTCAAGACTACTTAGTGATAAATGAGAGAATAGAATGTTGATTTTGTTGCAAGCTTGTAGGAGCAAATAAGTCAAGTTTGGAAACAAGAATTCGTCTATGAGTGGGTGACATATTATTCTCCTATGATTTCCCTCACGTTCGTCCTACAAAATTTTAAAGAAATCAAATTTCTAATTTATGTAGTATGTATTTAGTTATAATATAAATCCAAGTAAAGCAAGAAAATAAAAATCGAGTTTTTTTTTATTATGTAAATTAAATCATTTTGTACCTATCACTTTTTATATATATATTTGATATAGTGGTAAATAGTTTTACTACTCACCGTGTCTTGCTGTTTGTTCCAAGACTCATACGGTTCAGAAGAGCAAAATCTCACAAGATTTAGAAGCCTTTTAAAGTGAAGAGACTTTAATTGAGTAAAATACTTTATCATGTCTTTTCTCTCTTCTCTATTAGCCACAATGATCTTTAACTTGTCACAATTTTCAATTTTGATTGTTTTCATATGTGAAGGAACATCCAAATTGATCTTTTCATCAAAACAAAATACTACATTCAACAAATCACAGTGTTTTATGTTAAAGTCTTCTAGAATATGCATATGACTTTTTCCTTTCTTGGTATTCGTTTCAAATATGGATGGTATATGATCATCCAATGCTCGTGTTACTGATATTTCCTACTAACACAAAAATTATTTTCTCAAAATTATTGAGATTAATACTTTTACTATTATATAAAACATATTGAAGGGAATGTCTCATGCCAATATATATTATATAAAATTGAAGAGAACAACATGCATAATGGTTAAAAGTATATGTAATGAAATTTCATACCTTATTCATTATCTTATTTGTGGTTCTTTCACGAATATATTTGGGTAGAAATGACAAGCATCTTGTAGGGGGGCAAATAGAAGAGTTTGATTTGTCATCTTTTGTAGTTGCAGAATAGGTGACATTGTTGAGGTCGTTTACTTGATTTGCATGGATATCATTTGGTAGTAAAGATATTTCCAATAAAGGACAATTATAAATTTCAAATTCCCTTAAAGATGGATATTCTAAATCAAGAGAATCTGAACAAATACTCACAAGATTTGGAAGATTTGTAAGTGATAAATAGCATAGTTTATTGAACCCAATAGTTGTCACATGTCCTTTATTATTGTCCTCTAGAGCATCTCTCTTCAAAATCACTATATTCTCAATCTTTCTACAATAGCTTATTTTCAATTCCTCAAGATTTATAATTGCTCTAACAATGTTGGAAGTTAATACATGTTTTAAAGAGCCACATCCTGAGATTATTAGAGATCTCAAATTCTGGAAGCCTTGAACAGAACTTGAAACATTACCCCACACATATAATAAGTTATTGAGGTGTAATATCTCCAATTTTTGTAGCCGAGGAAACAAAAAATCTTGTTCATCGCCGCTAAAATCCAAATGTCCTTTCAAGTCAAAAACAATCTTTATTGAAATACAATCTTGTAAGATCATTGTTTCCAATTTTGGGAATTCTTTCATCCTATTAGATGAAAATAATTTGGCACTAATTGATGAGCCATCCTCAATGTTTGTTGAATCAGTTAATTTAGTAAAACTCAAACCCTAAACACATGCATGCAACAAAATTAATACATTAATTTTAAAGTAAGTAAACTCTTTTAAATGCATTGTTAATGAGAAGCTCATTATTTTTAGTTGAAATATCAATTCTTAATTTAACATAACTCTATGAATAATTAATAAAAATTCAATAACTTATTAAAAATTATATGAGCCGTGAATGTTATTTTATATAAACCATTTTTGTTTTTTATTAAAAGAATTAAGCCGTGTTTCATTTTTAACGGACCAAAACGAGGTATGTTCATTTGATCACATTTTTTAACATATCATTATTATTTATTACACATCATAATAAAAGGAAATATTTATAAACTCATATATGTTTAATTCCTTTTCTTCCAATGGAAATATTTTTTGTGGTAGTTGTATATAGTTATTTGTGAGTTTATGGTGATATTTATAATATCTTTTAAGAGAACAAAACAAACAATAAAAGTAACAGAGTTTTAGCACTAGTTGTTGGTGTGCAGGCTCAAGTTTGAATGAGGAAGAATAACATAAAGATGGAATAAAAATAACTAATAAAAATAAGTTACTCACATGATGAATTTCCCGATTGTGCTCTTTCAAATAATTGTTGTTACCGAAGCCAATTAGATTTTCTAGGAACTTCAACTCCAATATCTCTAAATTTGTCATTGATTTGTTGGTTTTAGAATGAACCGGTGCACGAATAATTTCCTTCAATTCAAAAAGATTCTCAAGAGACAATGACTTGATTAATGGTAAGACACATTGAGGAGGATTGCAATCTATAACACACTCAAAATTGGGGCAAGAATCAACCCTTAAATCTTTGATGCAATGGAGTCCAATTTCATCTAATTCAGATATGACACTTTTCAAGTCCTTCACTCTCTCTAATATGAGAATTTCACATTTCTTGACCAATTGCATGGTCACCATGCTATTCTTAATAGAGTTGTAATCTAAAGCTGTTAAATGTACTATATTTGACTCCAAATATTCATGACACATTTTATAAGAAGTATAAGGAACAAAATAAACCCAAAATTTTTCTAGGTTTTTGAATATTAGATCATCAGATAAAATATTTACCTTCCATTTGATCTCAAGAACCTTCAACTGAGGAGAAATAGTCATTAACTCTTTAATAACTTGTTTGTTTAGCAACCAAGGAAAGTTTTTTATCCTAAAATAAAGTTCTTCCAATCGTGATAACCTTGCTATGACATTAGCTGAAATGAAATTAAGACAATCACATCCTATCAAATCCAATAATTTGAGTAATCCCAAATTACCAATTTCAAGTGGAAGTTCTTCAATATTTGAGTTGGCAAAGCTTAGAATTTCTAGTTTCTTAACCTCCCTTCCAATTATAGATATATCACCAACATCACACCCTTCTAGTTGTAATGTTTGAAGGTTGACAGATATGTGAAAATCAGATGATATTTTTGGAATGTACAATTTTTGAAAATATAAAACTTTGAGTTTATTCAAACCATGGATGAAATTCTCTGGCCACGAAATCATATCTTTTTCTTCACTTTGTGATTGCACTTGTAAAAGCTCAAGTGCTGGACATTCTAGGCTGTTTTCTAATTGAATCTCCTCATCCAAAATAAGTGACATTCTAAGCCATTTTACTTGTTGTTTCACCTTATTTAATTCAGCAGTACTCTGCACCAAAATTCCACATCCATCTCTAGAAGAAATCTTTAAGACAACGTGACGCACAACATCATGAATCTTCACGCACCCTGGCTTTTCACTGTCTAATAATAAGAAACATTTTTTCAAATTGTTGACCATATAATTTACATGTTTTCTTACTTTCAAAAATGCATCAGTTGCCTCAATCAACCCTAAGGCCACCCCATGGCGCAATAGACTTTCAACAGGAATGTCAAAGTCCTCTGGAAATAAACCACAAAGGAAAAGAAAAGATTTGTGGTCACTACTCAAAAAATGAAAGCTAAGTTCAATACGTGAATATACATATTCCTGCATGTCCGAGAAGGATGATGATTGAGAGTTTCTCATTTGTTGAAGTGCAACCTCCCATCCAATCTTTTCCTCATTGCCAAGTGCACTTCCAATTGTTACAATTGCAAGTGGCAATCCACCACATTCTCTTGCAACCTCTCTTGCTATTGGGTTGATATCAGCTTTGTATACAACATCTCCTGCCATTTCTTGAAATAGGCTCCAAGCTTCATCCTCTAGTAACACAGACATATGTAAATTATTTTAGCTTCCCATATTTTGACACACTTTTTAATCTCGTAATGTGAATAATATTTTTATACTCTTTTGATGATCTTGAGAAGAAAGTCATATCCACTCAAAATTAAGTTTTTTCCATACATCATCTAAGACAATTAACACCTTAACCTTTTCTTTATCTAATTCCTTCACCCTCTGAAGTATTTCCCAACCTCTTTCTTCTACTTCCTGCCTTTTCAATTCCAATCCTAAACCATCAGCAATTTGTCTTTGGATTTTGTCGTAATCGGGATTTTGGGAAACCACAACCATCACCACTTTATCAAATAACTTATTTTTTACAATTTTGATGAGTTCTTTCACCAAAGTAGTTTTTCCCACTCCACCCATCCCACAAATGCTAATCCTTTTTAACTGATCATCCTTCAGTTTATCTATAACAGACATTATCATTTTGTTTCTAGACTCAAGACTTCTGATATCTTCTGTAATGATCAAATCAAGTGATGGTCGAGCTTTAGGGTAGGAAATAAGTTGAAGTTTGTTTCTTTCCTCCTTCAATCTTGTAATAGCTTCTGATTTTTCACTGGCCTTCTTACCCAATGAGTAATTCAACATCAAATCTGGACACTGGCCACCAAAGCATTTTGGGTTTTTGTTAAATTTATTTTCATACAAGATATGTAACTCGTCTTTAATTACTATCACATCGGAGAGCCATTTTGACACGTTAGGTGGAATTTGGTTTCCTTTTATGCTTTCTGCATCCACCCACCCTTGCAACCATTGTTTCAAAGCATTCAACTCCTGGAGTTCTTCCTTCAAATTGGATATAATTTTTTTGTGTTGGATTAGATATTTAAATTGCTTGGTGGCAAACTCCACTCCCAATTCTCCAAGTTTCGAGACACCTTCTTTTGATAGTTCAATACAAAAATCCATCTTCCTTTTCCTTAAATGTTGGCGTTGTCCCTAAATTAGAACTAACAAAATGTATAGCTAATCAAAATGGATATATTGATGTCAAGAAATAAAGTTGTGTTTTAGAACAAGAAAATTGTTTGCGAAAGAATGACAGAGAAAATAAAAATACTAGTATGGAACTAGCTATACATGTTAAGTGAAAAAGTATTGATTACTCGTTAGCGCAATGATGAGCAAATCCAATGGTTTGTGTTGGAACTTTTGGCAATTAGAGTTACTATTGTGTGAATTGAAAAATTGTTGAAGAAGTTCACATAATATTAGAATTTATAAAGTGAAATAAGATCCAATTTTGTGAACAAAGTGAAATAAGATCCAATTTTGTGAACGGGAGATAACGCACTCCAACCAACTTATGGTGGCTAATACCACAGATGATATAGGAACATAAATTTAGACACATAAAACACAATACAATATAAGGGAAAGTGAAACAAGAGAAAGAGTGTATGTACAATAATCATACAGTATTTTGTTCTATTTATGTCCCAATTTGAGTTCATGTATCATTTTTCTGGTACACTTGTTTATACGACAGGAAGCTTGAATCTTAATATGTGTTCTGTAACAACAATCTCCTTGTAGGCATTGCTTATGCCTTTTTTAAGAATTCTTAAAAAAAATACTGGATTGATATAAAACTGGCCAGTTGATACAGTTTACTAATTACATATATCATGAAATAATAATAATAATAATAATAATAATAATAATAATAATAATAATAATAATAATAATAATAATAATAATAATAATAATAATAATAATAATAATAATAATAAATAAACACTTACCGGTTAGAGGTTTCTTTTTTACTGGGGGCTCAAAGAAGTTATATATTATACAAATTCAGAAGCATGAATGATACCACTAGGGATGATATAAACAAATAAAAAGTATCGTCAAATTCCACTAGGGATGATATAAACAAATAAAAAGTATCGTCAAATTCCAATACTTTGTCCAACACAGTAACAAACTATGACCAAAGAAAAAGAAATCGACTCAAATGATATTTTTAGTTTCTTTTTTGTTTGGTTCTCTGGCTAAACGTCTGAGACTAATCCATTTGAGGAACATAGATTTATTTAAGGGGCGATTCCTTCACGAAAAGAAAATATAGTTTGTTTCTTATTGTTGCATAAAAAGAATGTTCACACAAAAATAAAAATAAAAAGTTGTAGATGTGATGTATAAATGTTCATATCTTAAATAATAATTTCAGTCAACTTAGTCAAATATTTTTATTATAATAAAAATACGTAATTTGATTATTTAATTTTGAAATAAACTAAAAATTTACCTTTTGGAATTCTTCCACTTTTCAATTAAGAAAATATTTGGTGTATAACTAAAATTCATTTGACACCTAGAGAGATAGAAATAAAGAGTATAATGTGATATATTAATGATGTGATAGAAATAAGAAATAGAGATAAAATTATGTGTTAAATAAGTGTATGAAAATTATGAGTATTTAAATATAAAAAAAAATAAAAAAATAAAAGTTAGGTCAACAAAAGTGGATGTATTTGTTTCAAAATTTTGGACCAAATACATTTATTTTTGTTGATCTACGCTCTTTTATATTTGAGACTAAAGAGAGTAACAATTTAATTTATATACAATGTCAATGTAAAGAGTTCTTACACTCTTGATCAATCGTTAAATTATTATATATGTTTGTCTTTTACCATAATTATAATTAAATAATTCGGGGTGTTTGACTTGGAGATAATTAATCTAGATTCAACACAAGAAATTCACTAATGTTTATAATGAAATTGGTCTGTTGGTAGTTTACTAATTTAATATATTATTACTATTTCAATATTTTGTTCATAAAAAAATTTAATATATTATTACCTGTAAAAAAATGACATATTATGTTCAAACAAAAAATAACACATATTATGAAATGAAATGAAAACAAACACTTACCAATTCCAATAGATACTTCAAAGAAATATAGTCAACTTAGTCAAATATTTTTATTATAAAAATATATAATTTGATTATTTAATTTTAAAATAAACTAATATTATTATCAAATGAGTGTATGAAAATTAGGAGTGTTTGAATATAAGAGAAAGTTAAGTCAAGCGGATGTCTATGGTTTAAAATTTGGACCAAATACATTCATTTTTGTTGATTCACCTTCTTTTACATTAAAGAACAAAGAGAGTAAGAATTTAATTCATATACTATAGGTAAAGAGTTCTTACATTGTCGGTCAATCACAATCGTTAAATCAATCTAAATGTTTATCTTTTATCATAACTACAATTAAATAATTAGGAATATTTAACTTAATCCTAATTCGCACAAGAAATTCATTAATGTTTAAATTGAAATTGGCCGGGTGGTAGTTTACTAATTTTAATATATTATTACCATTTCAATATTTAGTTCATAAAAAAAATATTAATTAATATATTATTACCTGTAAAAAAAATGACGTATATTATGTTCAAACAAAAAATTACATATATTATGAAATGAAATAAAACCAATTACAATAGATACTTCAAAGAAAATGGGCTCAAATAAGGTACATATATGTTGGAATGATAAAATATAAAAATAGAAAACATATAAAAAGCCTCGTTGCATTCCAATACTTAGTCCTACAATGAAGCAAAGTGTGACCAAAGAAAATAATATTGATGCATGAGTTTTTTCCACACAATTTATATGCTTTTCTTAACATCAAAACTATGCTATAAGAATCACTTCTACGACTTTTTCTTTTTATAACGTAGATGCTTTGTAAAAAAAAAGTTATAAGATGCAAAATATGCTTTCTTTTCGTTAAAGAAGTGCTGAGAACTAAGATAATGAGATCCTAAAATAACTCTCAAAATTTCTCTGAGGTGTAAATATTTAATGATTAACTTTGTTGATAAAAAAATAAAATGAAAAATAAGTGGATATTAATTATTAAGTGGATAATAATGCATAAAATTGATCTTCATGTCACCGTTCACATCGGCGTTGACTAACAGTCAACTAACTGAAATATAACGGAATGACCTAATTGAAAAATTTATGTGTTCAAGGACTTGATTACAACTTTTTATTGTTCATGAACCTATTTAAAAAATTCTAAATAGTTTAAGGATTTGTAGATTAATTAAACTTTATTTTAATTATCTCCCTTCTAAATCCCTCAAATGGAGGGATAGCAAAATGAACTATAGAAGGAATTTTGATTTCTTCTCATCTACTCTTAAAAATTTAACGAAACATAAAATCTTAAGGCTTCGTTCGAGGTGGTTTTTAGGTATACATGTTAAAATGGGCTATATGGTTCATTTATATCCAACCTTAATGAGTTGCGGGCTTTTTCGTATCTAACCAAAAAGTCCTATTTTAATACAGGCTAAAAAAAATAATACTCGCCCTAGGCGGTTGCGGGCTGGGCGGGTAGCCTACATATTTTTTTAACAATTTTTTAAAATTTGTTTGCAACTCTTTTAATATGAAAATTTTCTTTCATGTCCATTTTTTTTAATTATTTTTATGGTATACTGTAAATACATTAAAAAAGAATCAGTTTTAATGCGTGTAAACTGCAAATTGATATCTAGCTGCATTTGAATGAGTGTTACTATTTAAAAATGAATGGGTAAGTGAGTTGGAACTTTTTTTGGGCCAACTTTTTTTTGGTTATGTGATTCAATTTTACTATTTTTAATTTTTTTTAAACTAGTTACGTGGACAAAGTGTTTATAAAAAGCCCTAAAAATTCGAGTTGAAATTATTAGGTCTAAGCCCTATATTTTAGCAAGTTGGGCGAGTCGGGCCATATGGGCTAACTCATTTTGACAGCTCTAGTTTTTTGTTATCTGTTCTGAAATTTTCAAAAACTAAAATCAGTTTCTGTTGAGCTTTCAATTTTGAGTTCTGAATTTCAATTCTTAGTTGAGTTTCAGTTTTTATTTTATTTAAATTGAATTATTCTCTTCACCATGTCTTACTATAATTCACCAAATATAAATAAAAAAATATTGACACGTCAAATAATTACAAATGAAAAAATATTAAAAAAAATATGTTTAATTTTTAATTTTTTAAAATAATTCAAATATTATTCAATTATAAATTATTTAATTACAATAATCTTAGTAATAGTGGCTAAAAGTGGTTGTTGTGAAAGATGACTATCGTAAGGTCGTCCTCAAAAGAGGCAATTGATAGTTCGAGGTGGTGGTTGTAGTGTTACCGACAATGATTGTAATGGTGGACAGTGGTGGGTTAATGGTGGTGGCAACTGCTGGAGATGATAATGGAGGTGGTCGGTGGTGATGGCGATGGTCGAAGATGGTAGCGGCGGCTGTCAGAGGTGGATGGTCGGTGGTGTTGACGTTGGGCAGAGGTGGTGATGTTGAAGGTAGTCAAAGATAATGGTCGGTGGTTGCAGTTGTCAAATATGGGTGGTCGGTGGTGTTGGAGGTGGTGGTTAAAGGTGGGTGGGTGATGTTGATGGAGGTGGTTAGAGATGCATGGATGGATGGTTGGTGGTGGTGGCAGTTGTTAGAGATGGGTGGTGTTAGCCGTAGACGGTTGGTGACAGTGGTGGTCGATTATTGTTGAAGTAATGATTATGTCTACTTATGGTAAGATGTTAATTTAAATCAAAAATAAAACTTATAAAAAAATAATTTTTTGGTTTTTAGTTTTAAAGAAAAACTATTTCAAAATTAAATAAAAAATCAAATGAGCCATATTTTATTCGAACGAGTTTTGGTTTTGAAATTAACTTTCAAAATAAAAAAACTAAAAACTCATGACTCCTCCAAAATAGTTAAAATTCCCTCTTCTTCTTTCCTCTTCCCTCCACCTATCTATAACCAAACGAACTTTAAAATTCAATTGGTAAATTTTCATTTATTCACGAAGAAGTTGTGGGCACTTGAAAAATGAAAAACTAAGTGTAAAATAGTATTCGTGTACTTAAGGTCCGTTCACATTCTTCACCAAAGAGTAAAGTTGTGGGCACCTGAGCATGACTCCCTAAGAAAAATTGTGTTACATTTTTTTGTAGTTTAGTCTCTTTATACAAAATTTTAAAAATAAAAAATATTTTAAAAGTAAAGTCTTATAAGAGGTACCATTTTTTAGATAATTTATTTTTGTAATTTTATAAATATAATGATTATTATGGAATAAAGAAAATACTCCCTTTGCAATATATAAAAAAAAAAAAGTTAGTATTTTACTTGCATTTAGCCGCCTCTACTCTTTTTTTTATTTCTATTAATCGGTTATTCATTTTTCACCAAAAAATAGTAATTTATGATCAATCTTTGATCCAAAATTATTTCTTTAATTCATTTTTTATTTTTTTAATTTAAATAAGTGATTTTTACACTTAACGAATCATTAACAAATAAACGGAAATATATTAACTATCAGAGTATATGATTAATTGGTTTTAACATAATAACTATATTTAAAAAAATAATTTTTTTCAAAAATAATATAAAATTCTAAGAGCAAATATTAACCCATACATTGTAGATTATATAAACACAATCTGATATTATTTTACCAAAATCTATTATTATTTTAATGTAATTTTATTGATACCAAATCAATTATTCAATTGTAACCAAAAGAAACTAATTATTCAATTATTTTAATGTATGTTTATCTCGGAAATATTATGCCACGTTTTCAAATGTAGTTGTAACTCATTATCGACATATAAGAAACAAATTTATAAAATTTACATGTCAAAAGAACACTAGTTCATACGGCCACTTCTCTCTTAAAAAACAAAAACTGATTTTATCTTTCTCGTCTTTTTTATTAAAGGGTGATGTAATATCGTTTGAAATTATTCATCCAAATTATTTTATCACAATATATGATAGTTAATATATTTCAATTAATAAGTTCTAATTAAGCATATATTGATTATCACAGTATAGAGTTCTTAAGTTTAAACTCAACTGCAAAATATCTTAGAATGATCATATTTTAGGTTCGAATGTGAACGTCGCAATTATACGTATTTTTAATGATATATTTACTATCTCATCTAAGAGAAAAAAACTATCACAATATATATGAAAGAAGAGGATGATAGTTAACAAGTTTTGATTGCCCATGAATGGATTGACAATAATTTATTATGGGAGGAGTATTATGAATTTCTGATAGTCGAATCCAAATACATTTCCATGTTTATGTTACATTCTAAATAAATTAAAACTTATTTTTGATAAAGGAATGAATCAACTTTAGGAATATTTTTTAAATAATTCTTTTTTTAAAAGTGAATCAATTATTACTCTATTATTATTTGTCTTCTTTGTGTTTGTTTAATATTCTAGGAATATTTTTCACTCTACAAATTGTATTTGTATCCATTTAGTTAATTAAGTAATCAATTAATATTTGTGTCAATCTAATTTGTGATCTTTTAACACTCTATTTTTAAGAAATCGTTAAATTTAAATTATATATAGTTAAAACGTGTTTATGTATCTCCTTTATATATGATTCCAAATATAACT
>JBBPBP010000003.1:48777912-48789973 GCA_037974735.1 Cicer chorassanicum | reverse complement strand
TTTATTCACTATAAAGTTCTAGTCCAAATTTCAGACATTCTAAAAACGAAATCATATTTTAAACATGTTTATTCTTATAATCTTGATAGTAAAATTCTATTTTAACAATTCAATAAAAATCAAGTTTTATGATATTGAATTCTATTAAAATATTTCATTGTTTATCTAATATCTGCATATCTTATAGAATAATATTAATTATTTTTGTTAACGTTGCATGTACTCAGAGAAGTTTTTAGAAATTTAAATTTTTAAAATTTTATTTACGATCTACAATGTCGTAAAATAAATTAAATAGTTGCGTTGATTTCAATTGAAAATGATTTTTGAAAGAATCTTGATTCTAAATAAATTATTAATGATTTTGCAACAAAAGATGTAAGGAGGATGATATTCAAATATTAATATCTTAATTATTATTGTTGTTAATGTTAAACTTTACATTTATATGTTCTGGTGGATGGATACATCTATAATTATTTTTGATATAATTTAATTTAAATTTTTATATATCAATTTTTTTCAAAATTTATATAATATTTATCTTTTATGATAAATATCATCAACATACAACGTATAAAAAAATAATAATCAAATTCAACACATCATCAACATGTAACTTATAAAAAAAAAAGTAGTGCATCAAACACATCACTCACACGTGGTAGAAAAAAAGAAGTTATTTGTTCATGAGCAAAACGGTCGAAATATTCTTATCTATCAAGGATATCATTATCTATTTATTTTATCAAAAAAGAAAAAGATTATACTACTATATCTCGAATCTCGATGCTATTCATTTTTTATTTCGATATCTCCAACGACTGATTCATTATTTGTAAATTTTTTAACTTATCCAACTCAAAAGGTCCATGATTACGTTTTTTAAGAATCATTTCTTCAACGTGCATGGAAACAATTCATTATGAGAATCTATATAGCAATAATCAATCCTCATGATTTATAGACTTATTAGGAGTGTTTACCATTTTCAATTTCTTTGAAACGAGTCCTTTATAAATTAATTTTTTATTTACCAAATAGTCCATCTTCATATGAGCTTTAGTTCCAAAAATTTATGAATAATGTTTCTAAAAACATAATATTATTGATCAATATCTATAACTGTGAAATATAAATTATAATAAAATATGAAATAATTTTTATTTATCTTCCAGTAAACTTTGAATTATCTGAATTGCTAAAACTCCATTCCCCTAAGAACTAAATGATTTAAAATTAATTAATTAATTAATGAAAAATTAAATTAAGGAAAATAAATAATGAAAGATCAAACGACAAAATAATGATATTTTAAACAACTAATACCATGTAAGGTTTTTCCCACTTATACACCATATATGGTTAGAATCAGAACTCAAATAAGGTTTTTCCCACTTATACACTATCTATGGTTAGAATCATAACCCAAATCTTTCAAAGCCATATCATGTTAATAGCAAATCTTCTAAGGTACCTACTTTGCTTTTTGCATGGAGTGTTGTCTATTTATAGCTAAAGACAATAATATTATATATTTGTTGAAATTCAAATACAAATGATTAGTGTAACATCAACTATGAGCAAATTAAATGAATCATATGATATGAGCATGCATGTATCATAAACATGTCGCCATCATATGTTTATGATTTGTTAGGAATAACGGAAAGACATGAAACCCAAGAGATTGAATAAGGATTCTTATCATCTTCTTGGCACGGGGGATGTGATTCAAACACCCAAGGTGTGTACATGTTAGTTTTAAGGTATGAAATAACATTTCCAAACGTGAGAGTGAAAAATTGTAGTTTTTTTTTTACGGGCGGAAAAAATTATAGGTAGTTACTTAGTTAGAGTTTGATGTTCACATAAAAATATCAAATTCTCTTCATTCACGAGAATAAAAAGTGAAAGAAATTTCGTGTAAGCTAGTAACATTCTTGAAAGTAAACAAAATCATAAAATGATTTCTCAAAACTACAAAATGGGAATGTTCCATAACGTAATTCCAAAAGTATTAATTAGAAAAAAAATAATTAATATTTCATTCACTCATAATTATTTATATATGTAAATTTATTTTAGTTCTATTATATGTACATAGGAATTTGAGTATACCATAAAGTGGTTTGTTAGAATAACATAAGAACTCGAGTGACAAATTAATTACTCTCAAAACAAAAACAAAAATCAAATATATGTGGAAATAAGAGGTTGCTGTGCATGCTTACACAATGTGGACTTATAAGATCATGCTAGAAAAGTGGACTATGTCTCACGATCATGCTAGAGAAGTGGATTATGTCTCCGCATCTGCTGAGAAATCAAAATCAGATTATTTTGACATATAGGAGGGCATAATAATATGGATTTAACTCACCCAATGTAAAGTAAGAAGTTAGTAAAACAAATAACTAATATTTGATTCACCCATAATTTTATTATGTATGTACATTTTTTTTTTAGTTATATATGTACATGTATTATTTCATTCACTTATAATTTTATTATATATGTACATATAATATTAATAATTAATTTGATTCATTCTATTTTCTAAAATAAATTACTTATTTTAAATGAGTCAGATCCTAATGATATATGAGAAATATTTAGATAAGAGGACCAAATTAGGGGTCGGCATCGGATTGAATTCAGTTGAAAATTGTGAGTTCGAAGACAACTGCGGGTGATGACTCCATAACCATCTTTGACCATTTGAGGCAGCTGTTAGGGCGGGTGACAGGTTTGACGGTTGACGATTCCAAACGGACGAGTCTAATAGTTACAAATCCAGGTTGATGATGGAGTTCATTCAATGATAATGTGAGATTTATAAAAAAAAAAAAGACTGGTTAACCGTTTGAAGAAGGCAAATGCTAGTAAGAAAATAATATTATACTATAAAGAACGTAATAGTAATTGATGAAAATTGATTAAAATAAAATATTAAAAAGTGATATTGTCCGGCAGTTGAAACATGTGTTTACTAGTACATGTTTTGAATATCGACTAAAAGCCTGCAAAATACTTTAAATGTCTACTTGCCTTAGCTTATACTACCTTCCAACTTCTGAAAAATGTAATTAAGATGAGATACATTAGGCAGACAGGGACGGTATCTTTTGGACTTCTCAGTATGTTCAGTCGATTACGGTCTCCAATTGGTTCCATTTTTCTATCTGAACCCGTTCATTGAAGATCATTTTAAACCAAAAATTTATATTTTTTGACTCATGACCTGTCTATGACCCACCCAAGTGCTCAATAAGTGGGTCGGATTACTTGGATTTTGGTCGGGTCTGTCCACCCATAGACATAATAATATATCCGAACTGTCCAGATTCTAATAATATCAGAATTATTCAGATAAGAGAGGACATAATACTATTCGGAAGTACAAGTCAGAGACATTGAAAAACATAAACTACTGTGTACTGACTAATGAAATGCTGGTGTCAAAGATTATCGGGTCCATTCAGATCTACACTTAAAAAAAGGATAACAAATAATCATTTTAATGGCTTACAAGGAACAGACACGATAATTAAGAGGCAAAATATGGCCTCAAATTTTCTGGCTTTGGCAATATGAAGGGTGGATGTCCTCAGAAATGATTATTACCATTCCTAGCTTTATAATATACATGATGTCATGAATTTAAACAATGAGTACTATTTCAAATTTATCAATATATATATTCTAATCTTTTGATTTTCAACTAATAGTTGTGGGATTAAACCTGAGTGTGGTGGTGACAAACTTGAATGCAAACGTGAATGTTGTTTGTCTCTCATATACTATCTCAGAGATAATGGACTTAGACTCATATTAGACAAGTCAATTTTGCTGAACAAGATTGGATTCATAAGAAAGCTCAGTATATAGTATAATCAATATCAAATTGTCCCCATGGTAATTGGTATCTAGGCCATTTTCAAATTGTTTCATGTATATGGGAGGGTAATGTGGAAGCAACTTTTGCCTCCTGAAATATATGTAGCACAACCTTAGGTCCTGAATCCATGATTCTCAATCAAGTGCTAGCACAAGAAAGTGAAAATGCAATCGCATACCAAAAGTAGAGGTTGCTGAAACAGTTAAGGTGAAATTTGTTAATCTCTGCCTTGAAGACAAGGCAGTTGCTTGAAGGGGTGGTATTGATAATTTGATAGGAATCTCCTTTTTTTTTGGCTCATACTTTTCACTGTATTTCGTTTATATTCTATTCAGTAAAAATATATACATTTAGTTTCACTTACAGGATTTCCTATCAAAGGTTCATAATGCAAAATGCAATGAACAATATTAAAAATATGCCTTCGTAGAGACAAAACAACCAAAATATAAACTAAAAACATTTAAAAGATAAAGCTTAAAATAAATAGGCAAAGTTAGGATGGGCTATTATAGAATCAAAGTACCATAATAATATTAATTAAATAGTCAAAAAAAAAAAAAACAATTTGCTTCGACTATGTAGTGCTTTGCCAAGATAATAAATTAATTTATGTTTGATTACATTTTTATAAAAGTGATTCTGATCAACTTATATTGGATAGTTTGAACCAAAATTGATTTTAGATGTATAATTACCAAATTAGGTTTTAATACGTGTACTTAAAATTAGACTTAATTTATATTTTACATAAGTATTCATTAAATTTATGTTGCATTATTAATTTAAGTATTTATAGATTATTATAACTTTTAAATAAAAAAACATATTGTTTAGACTATTTTTCCGTTAATATAGAGTTTAATTAGTTACATATATAATTGCCAAAATGGATTGATATCTTTCTTACATATACAACTAATTGACCACGAAGTCTGCATTTCCTAATTTACCACAAATGGAACTTTTGAGGTTTTGTGGAATTCAATGGATTTGAAGTTCATAAACTTCAAATTCATCAAGGTTTATTATAATGATTTCTATCAGCATTTTGGCTAATCAATTGCTAGAATTTCATAGTACGCTTTCTCCCACACTTGAAGTCCTAGCGTGCATTAACTAAGCCAACTCCATGGGTCAATTATTATAACTTACAAGCATCTAAACTCTCATAATCATATCATAAGTAGACCTTTGAATTTAATGAGAATAACAGAAAATAAGATCACATAGTTACGCAATTGCTTGTGACAGGAAATGACCAATATAAAGAATATCTGATAAAAATAGCAATCAACTAATTGATAAAACATGGGTGGGTCGTAAGGTATTCATGATGCTGAAAGCTACTTCCTATGTTCATCCCACCTAAAACATGATTGCAAATTTTAATGAACTAATATAAATAATAAATAATAGGCAGATTTCTCATCTATTAACTGCAGAGTAGTTTGATCAACAAATCATCATAAATGGCTAGTAACTACATATTTGAATGATAAAACTCACACATGAAAGGTTGGGAATGACATCAACAACAGAAAAATTACTACTAGTAAAATATGCTATGGAAGCTTACCTGAAGTTGAAGATTATTGGACCCAAAGCAAATGTTACTCCAAAATCTGGAAACGGTCAGTAGAACATTGAATTGAGGGGAGTTCAAAACCAAAAGAAACTACATCAATCTGAGGTTTCCACAGCAGAGAGTTTAGTTAAGGAAAGAATGAAAGTGGAAGTGGGAGTAGGAGAGAATGGATATAGAAGGACTGGGATTTAACATTAGTACAGTAGTAATAATAATAGTAATATTCTGTTAAGAAGAATTTGTTAGCAAAATGTTGCACCAAATAATATAGCTCAATATTATTGAAGCAAAGTAAGCAAAACAAAGTAGAAACATTTTCTTATGCGTCAATAAGAATGGTTATATCTTCATCATGAGATTCATTACTCATAAATCAAACTTCTTTGACATTTAAGTCAGATATAGAACATAATGAAAGTTGGTAAAATAAAGATAAATAATGTTAATGACGTATTAAACTTACCTAAAAAAGTTAATTGATCTTGAAAATCATAACAAACTCATTTCAAACCCATTGTGGTTTACTTATTCGTGATACTAGAACTAAAATTACAACAAATGCAGCAAATAAAACAAAATTAATACGACAAAGTGATAGAAATTGCATAAAATTATGATTATTCACAAAAAATCAGAACATTAACCAATTCCATAGTTTTCATGGAAGAAGAAGAATCTTAAAATACAACAAGGTAACACAAACCCTACCTATCAATTTAAGTCCTATCCCCATGTCACAAAACAGAGATAGCTCCAGCAGAATGAGAACTCTCCCACACTTCAATACCTTCAACATCTTCTCTGCTAATGAACAACCTATCCCCACCACCTTCAATCTTCTTGATCACTCCTTTCTCCGAATCCTCTCTCTTATCAACAAAATTCCTCCTATAAAGTCCCTCACCATCTCCATCAATCTCACATTCCACCATATCTTGAACCCTAGACCAAACCTCCAACCCACCACCTCTCCCCACAAAAACTTGCCCCTTGTAACAATGCACTAAACTATTAGTGCTACCATCACCACCATTTGTCACCAAACTAGGGTTCTTCTCTTTCAAATAAACCCAAGGATCGTCTCCCAAACGACGTATATCAGCCATAGCTAAATCTCCTGACTTTGAACAAAGCTTAAATAGTAACAACTTTTCAACATCAACATCTATAGCTGAAAACGAATCACCGAACCTACTACTCCTACCCGCACCTGGTTCGTTCGTTTCCCAAACCACTTCCCCGGACCTAGGGTCCCACAGCCGGATGTAACCGGAGTAACCGAATGCTCCTCCAGTGATCGCACTTCCGACTAGGACTCCGGTCGCCGGAATCCACGTTAGCTTCCCGGGAACCATGTGCTTCGCTTGGTTCCCGGACTGTCGACCTAACTGCGATACGATCTGCATCTTAGCTTTATCGACCTCGAGGATGCAATTCTCCCTGTGAGGACAATCGAATGAGGCGAAAACGGAATTCTCCGAAGCGGTTATCGAGTTGACTCGAGCCTTGAAGATTCGTGGATCGGAAGGATCGCTCCATTGGAGCGATCCGACGTGGCGGCTACCGGAGAAATTGTAGAAGTGTAATCCGGCATCGGATTCAGATCCGACAGCCACGATTTCCGGCCAGACTCTGCAGATCGAGTTAATTTCGTCGAGGTGAGTGCGGAGAGTTGCGGCGTGGATAAGGTTCCAGTCGTAGCTGGAGAGTTGACCTCCGTGAGCGATCCAAACGGAGCCGTTTTCAGCGGCGGAGAATGTAGAAGGGAGACCTTCTGATGCAGGACGAACGGAGTCAACGATTGATGCGTCGATGCCAGAGAACGGTGGTGGAGAGGTGGCTGCGCGGAGGTAGGATTCAATGCCATAGAAAAGTGCTTCATCGGTGAGTTCTTGTTTGGAGAATCTGCGTGCGGTGGAGGGTATATGATTAGTGCGGAGGAGAGAGAGGAGGACAGAGAATATTTCCGGATCGCGGTCTATGAAGACCGGATTCGGGTCGTCGGAAAAGCGGTTGGAGAGCGCGAAGAGGAGAGAGTCTGGACCGCCGGAGCGGATGGTGGAAAGTGTTGTCTCGAAGAGCTTCCCGCCAACGTTGAGCTTGATGCGGTCGTTGGCGTGGGAAGTGCTTTCTTCCTCCATTATTGCAGCAACAGTAATTTTCTTACTAGTATTATCTTGCCTATTGATTTTTTCACTATGTAACATATTTTCTTTCTTTGTTTAATAAATTATTTATTTCTCAAATATTGTGCCTTCTGATTGGATGTCTTTTTTATAGAAGATTAGATTAGATGTCTTTAAGGGAAGATTAGAATAGTACAAGTTGCCTTGGATAACAGACTGGTTTTAACATAATCCCAGTCCAATTTTATCCAAAATTCATCACACCTAATTAAAACTAACTCGTTGCATTCATAATATTGTACCCTGCAGTTTTCAGTGTACCATGAAGACAACAACATTGCACAAAAATATCCTACCATAGTTCAAGGATTTCTATAATGTCACTAAATTCTTACAGAAAATATTTCATCAGCCAAAGTTCTATGGAGACACAAATTTTACTTAGAAGCAATTTGTCTCTACCATTCTTTAAAGCTAAAAAAGTCTGAATTTTTCTTTTTTTTTTTTTTATAAAAAAAAGTATAAAATTCTGGACGCACTAATGGCACTAGTTCTTATAAACTTCTTGAAATACCCATATAATAACTATTTATTCAAAGTCGAGTTGTAACACCCATATAATAACTATTTATTCAAAGTCGAGTTGTGATCATCTTATCTTTCTTTTATGCATAAACGATTTCATATGCCTTTTGGGATAGTTATTGTTTCAGCTTCTCGGTTTTGGAAATAGCTTCCTCTATTTGAATGACTTGTGCACAATGTCTCTCTTAAGTTTTTGGTACTTAATACATCATGCTAAATGCACATTCCAACAAAAAAATCTCCAACACACCTATATCCTATAATAAGATGCACTATATATATCACTCCCTGCATCAAACACAATTTCCCTCAAGGAACCAAGTATATAATAATAAATAAACAATAAGATTATCATACCAAAAGTAAAAGATACAAAAAGTCTGGTGCAATGTGTAACAAAAATACAATAGCTAGTTAAAAGAGGTTAAAGCGACCATTTTCTTCATATTTCAGTCACTGTTGAACGTTATTTGGCTGAAGTGATAAAGATCAACATCAAAACATGCTTCAAATTACTGATAGAAGCATGAAGATGATGAGAAGATGAAACAAGATTGCACAATTGAGAGATGTGAAAATCCTCTATGTTCAAATAAATATTGAGAGACTACATAATGACTAGTTCGAAAAAAAACTACTTTGAACAATGGCTACCTTGACTAACATCATTACATCACATAATTCCATATTTTTCTCTAATCAAATTACCCAACATCTCATGATCTCGTAGTTGTCTGGGTGTCATCCTGGATGTATCCTTGAAGAGGAACTCCAGCTCAAACTCTCTCTCCTTGATATTCAACTCTTTCTCCTTCAACTTATTTTGTTCATCCTGGACGCGAGCCAATTCTGCCATGACGAGAACTTTTGACTTTGGAATCTCTTGTACTTCAACTAGCTCAACATTAACAGAAGATGTTTCATCCGATTTTGATTTTCCCTTTCTTTTTTCTACTTCTGTCCCCGATGGACAAACCACAGTAGGTGATGTTGTGTTGTATTCACAACTTGATGGTGTGTCCAAATTAGATGAGATCGAGTATGCTCCAGAAGCAAAAATCTTTGTTCTCTTGCTAGCTCCTTCAAATGATGTTTTTGACCATTTAGGTTCATCTTTCAACAATCGCCAAGCAAACTCCAACTTGAATTGCTCACCTACATCTTTATGATAAATCGCATATGCATCTCCCATGATGACAGACTCAGAGCTATCACTTTTCTTATATTGATAGGCTAGTTTGTAGCACTCTACAAACTTTTGAACTATGCTATTCAACTTATGCCATCGAGATTTTATTTGTGACACTCCCCTCGCTTTGAAATGACCACGATTCTTATTGTACCTATTTTTAATTCTTAACCAAAAGGAATCTACTTTTTGGTTTGCCTCCACAACTGCATTCTTCTTGGGAACATTTAGCCATGCTTGGATGAGAATTTTATCTTCTCCCGGGGTGAACCTTATTCTTCGGTTTTTTTGAGTTGATTGTTGTTCTTCACCAAGCATAATATTATCCGACCTGACTTGGGTTGAAAATGATGGGGTTTGAGCCTGAAAACAGTACCACAATAAATCATATCAGTATATAAACACATACATTTTTTTAGTGACTCAATATATAAGAAGGACAAAATGTAGACTAATTGTAGGAGAAAATAAAAGTGTCCCAAGGTTCTGCATTCAATTTGAATTACCAATGCAATAAAATTGGTGTGATGTGAAAATAAGTGTGACTAATGAATGACATAACCAGATCTTTGCATATACAGTTTGTTTTCCTTTTGCTCTCTTCAATAGCAGTTTAATTGAAGGAATTCGACCATAAGCATGAAGGTTTAAAGTAGATGCTACATCGGAGAAACAAATTAAGGAAATGTGATTCTAAGTCCATCAACAAACTTAAACTAGGGAATGAAAAATAGTGACAACAGTAAAATTATAATATGGAATAAATGATATAGCCATACACGAGATAAGTAATTGGGATTGAATACCTTACAGTCCACAGATAAAGCAAGAGCAATATTACTAATTTTCATATGGTGTTTCAGGATGAAATTAATACATTTTGCTAACAAGATGTGGAGAACATTATAACTACTGAGCATAAAAGTCATTGACAAATACCTTAGATAGACCAGTCAAACCATCTCTAACTTTGGGAATGATTATAATATGAGGAGGAGCTTCGGGAGCTATATCCCTAAAGGCAAGGACCTATCAAAAGAAAAGAAAAAATGAAAGGATTGTCAATTGCTATGAATGACATACCACAAAATCAAACAAAATAGCTTGAACACAATAACAGCTAATGAAGAAACCATGCTAGCCAACACTTACTTCTAAAAAACCATAATGACTAACATTTAACAGAAGGTGGGATGAGAATAATTTCCTCAAGTTTTGCAAGCTAGTCATACTTATTTTTCCCTTAAACAATGTGTCAGAGACTATATCATAATAGGTTCAACTTTCAAGTGCAAAATATGGCCATCATTCAATGCCTAGTTTCTTTTAACATTGGATACCCATTGAACCAATTTAAGTTATTACTTAATCAACAAGCATTGAACTAATGTGTAAAGAAAAGTTAACCAGAGGTTCAGCAAACAATATAAAAGATCCAGGACTTTCATTGTGAAACTGGAATAACAAAAGATAACAACACTTTATAGGACAACAAATGAAATTCAACAAACATTTTTTATAGTTGCAGTACTGTTTTAACTTTGGATAGTAGTATATAAACTTCTCAATGTTATAATCTCTGGCACAAAGAAGCATATATATAAGCCATAAA
The DNA here is from genome assembly GCA_037974735.1 of Cicer chorassanicum. NCBI lineage: Eukaryota > Viridiplantae > Streptophyta > Magnoliopsida > Fabales > Fabaceae > Cicer > Cicer chorassanicum. The sequence continues at coordinate 48,778,972 of JBBPBP010000003.1, read as the reverse complement.
GCTATAATAAAGTACCTCATCATCCTCATAAAACACAGTAGAAGGAATCTCCTTTTTGATTATACTGTTAAACAAAATAAACATCGACAATATACATGAACATTATGAACCAAAAATAAATAAACAAAATCACAATATATGCAGGCTCACACATCGACGATATAAAAAAAAGATAACTATCAAACTCAAACGGATTGCATTTGCATCAAACATGTATCTTTCTAGAATAGCCATCTAAACAATACATTTACAATTATGTAATTTCTGTGGACATAACACCTTTTTTTCTTTCTTTTATGATGAAGAACGAGGGAAAACAAATTGACCCATTAAGCCTAACTAATTAAAAATGTAAGCTTTAAAGGGTTTTTGCAAATTAACCGATGATATAATCGTATAACAGATTTTGAAGGAGAAAAATGCAGGATCGAAAAACACAGAGGTTAGAGAAACAAGTGGATGGAGAGAGAAAGGGGAAATGAGAGTAGGATTAAAAGCTTACATGGCGGGATGATCAGATTCAGAGGCAAAAGGAGGAGTAGTTGCAAGAGCAACTTCTTTCTCTGAAGCCATAGACAAAAGAACAAACGTGGATTCTATGCCAAATAGTGTCTCGTTTTATGAACATTTATTGCGATTATTTGTGTTGTTTTTTTGGACGAAGTGCTAAATATCTGTTAATTAAGTTTGGATTCATGAACGATAATTTGTGTATTTTAATCTAGAACTTTTGTTGCTTAAACTTCTTATTAGAAAAATATTAATAAATTAATTGTTATATTAAGTTTTTTAATCCGAAAACTCTTCTTATATTATATGTCCCTTTTTTTCATAAATATCTAATTAAGTTTAATTTTAATATACTTAAAAGTTTAGGGTGTCATAAATTTGGTCAACTCCAAAGATGGGTTTTCTTAAAAAAATAACTCACATTTAAAAATAAAACATTGATATTCTTTGAATTTTATATCAAGAAACATATTTATTTTTGAAATAATTACTTTAATCATTTATATTATTTTATTAAAAAAATGTAAATAAAAAAACATAAAGTCCAATT
>JBBPBP010000003.1:48766526-48777428 GCA_037974735.1 Cicer chorassanicum | reverse complement strand
ACATTAAATACATTCACTAAAGACAAGTATTAAACGAGGATAAAAATAATTTAAATAATAAATACATTTTAAAAGTCACAATTTTTTCTTATAAATGAGGCTAAAAAATCTTTTTAAAAAATTCTTATAATTGGGGCCAAGAGGTAGTAATGATTAATTAAATATTCATTATAACATGTGTCTCACGTATTAAAGATATCAAAAATATAATTTTTTTATTGGAAAATACAATACTTTAATTTTTTTGTTTATAAATAAAATAATAAATATTACAAATAAAAAAAAAAACTCACTCATAATTGTAAATTCTCATATATGAGAATATAAATATTCAAGAGAATAAGTAATACTCAAATCACATTGAGATAATCCTCTTTCTCTCAGACAAAAATAAAAAACTCATATCAAGATAGAATTAGAAGGTAGAGCAGAAACTCGTTGTCTCAGCAGTTCAAACACATCTAAGTCATGTAATGCATCAATTATTCACGTACCGGCACCATTAACCACTCCATCATCATCTCTAACACGAGCACTAATTTCTCATAAGTTATTAATCAGTCATGCACCATCAACGTTATATCGTATTAATTAATGTACAAGAAACAAAAGAAAAAAAAAATGCATATCAAAATATCAATGATATACTTTTTCCTTCCAAAATTATTCAATTATTAGAAAAAGTATACGATCGATCTCTTATTTCTTTACGTTTAATTAAAGATATTTTTGTAAAAAATCATTAACATATCTTTCACTTTGAAAAGAGTTTAAGGGAAAAAATTTCAGTTTACCGATTGCTTAAGCATTATCTTATATTAATTGTGCAAACTTATGCAATGTGAACTTCAAGAATAACCAAGTGCAAGAACCCGTACCTAAGTTCGTGTGTTCGACCAATTTTTGTGAAAAATCATTGACACGTCTTTCAGTTTGAAGATAATCTTGTAAAGGAGAATAATTTTCTTTACAAAAAAATCTTACACAAAGAGACAAAAGTAGTACCAATATCTCAGGGAGGAGACAAAATGGTCGGTGCGCTAGAAGATCGACTATAAAGAACTACCTGACGTGAGTATATAAAACATTAATTTGTAATAATTTTCCATGCGCTGCGATTGTAGAAGATCGACTATAAAGCACTATATGATTAGATAATTGGTTTTTTTCAACAAATTAGTCGATTAATATTTTGTAGTTTATTGTTATTTTATTCCACATCCTATAATTTAGTTTCATATATTATTCAACAACTAATTATTTGAAACCACTTTTCTTCATAAATACTTTTTAAGTAATTTGAATTTTGGATCAAATTTATTTTTAATCCACGGACATCTTTAGTATGATTATGTTTGGAATATAGAAGAATCGTAATAATCTTGCGTTATTTTGATATTTTTTGGAGAAATTTTTTATTTTATCAAGTACTCAATCAAGCACAATTCATTGATAAAGTAGTTATTTAGGATAAAAACATGTGTTATTCATTTAATTATAAAGTAGTTCTTATTTTAATTAACCCTCGTTAAAGTTGATTCAAAGTTAATATGAATGACTCATTTAAATCTTCTTTAGATAATTCTAATGTTATGATATTGTTTGAGGCGTAGATGGTTGACTTGTTTAATATTTTTATAATAGAGTTGGTTCTTATTATGTAGTGATGCAAGTACAAACTAATTTTTGGTTTAAGAACATCTATCAAGCTTTAAAATAAGTCAACTTTACTTCAATTATTTCTAAATTATACTCTAATTTGGTGGTCAATATAATTTGCTCAAGATCATTTTCAGATGTCCACATCCAACCTTCAAAAAGTTAATTGTCTTTTAAAGCATCTAAATTGAAGAATTTAAGTCATATATATCTTAAGAGATATCTAAAATTCCACACGTTACTTAATTAACAAGAATCACTATTCTCAAATTTTTAAATGAGTTGAAGTACATTAAATTTTTTTAGATATAATTTTTATTGAAATTTTTTATTTCCTTCTTTAAATTTTTTTCACACCAATAATTTAATAAGGATATTTATCTATTATTTTTTTTTCGTAATTTAAATTCGCATCTATTTTTGGTGTGCGTTTGTTTATCTAGAAAATAAATAAAATCATTTAAAAAATTCGTGATTTTTTTCCTTTCTTTTTCTCATGGCAATAGTGGGGACATGGGGGCTACAAAACTGTGTGATAAAGGCGTATATATACACAGTAATATTTCACGAAAGAAAAACCACATGTTGGAGTGAGGTGAATGTGATTGATTCCCAATCCTGAAAACCCTAGTATCCACTCTCACTTCACTCGAACAAAAACCATGGTGAAGAAGCGAAAACTCCCAGCTAAATCTTCTCAACCAGCAGAGGAACCCCCACTCAAGCAGCATCAGCCGGAGCCAGAACCGGAACCATACATCCCCGCCGAAGAATACGAAGAAGTCGAAGAAGAAGTTGAGGAAGAATACGAAGAAGTAGAGGAGGAAGAGGAGGAGGAAGAAGAAGAAGAGGAGGAGGAGGAGGAAGAAGAAGAACAACCTCAAGGAGTCGAATACCAAGACGAAGACGAAGACGAAGAACCAATCCAGAAGCTTCTAGAACCTTTCACTAAAGACCAGATCGCGAGTCTTCTATGCGAGGCAGCTTCTAAACACCGTGACGTGGCTGATCGGATCCGCAAAATTGCCGATGGAGACGCGGCGCACAGGAAAATCTTCGTTCACGGGTTAGGATGGGACACCACCTCCGCAACCCTAATCAATGCGTTTTCACAATACGGTGAAATCGAAGACTGTAAAGCGGTTACTGACAAAGTTTCCGGTAAATCCAAGGGTTACGGTTTCATACTCTTCAAGAAACGAAGCGGCGCGCGAAACGCGTTGAAGGAGCCTCAGAAGAAGATCGGTAACCGTATGACGGCGTGCCAGCTGGCATCCATAGGTCCCGTGCAGAACTCTCTACAACCTACGCCGCAGATTACGCCGCAAACGTCTGAGTATACCCAGAAGAAGATCTATATCAGTAATGTTGGCCCCGATCTTGATCCTCAGAAGCTTTTCACGTTTTTTTCGCGGTTTGGAGAGATTGAGGAAGGGCCGTTAGGGCTTGACAAGGCTACGGGAAAACCCAAAGGGTTCTGTTTGTTTGTTTACAAGAGTGCTGAGAGTGCGAGGAGGGCGCTGGAGGAGCCTCATAAGGAATTCGAGGGACATATTTTGCACTGCCAGAAGGCAATTGACGGACCTAAGGCGGTGAAAACACAGCATCAACAACAACAGCAACAACACGTGAATTCGTTGAATCATCTGAGTCAATTGACTCAGAGAACGCAATATCAGAGAAATGACAATGCTGGATTTGTTGTTGGTGGTGGTGGAAGTAGTGTTGCAGTTAGCCAACAAGGACATTTAATGGCGCCGGCAGGACAAGTACAGGCAGTTGGGTACAATCAGGCTGCTACTGCCGCGCAGGGGCTGAACCCTGCTCTGACTCCGGCGCTTGGACAGGCTTTGACGGCCCTGCTAGCTTCTCAGGGTGCTACTTTGGGATTGACTAATTTGTTGGGGAGCCTTGGAACGAGTAGTGCCGTTAATTCAGGTGTTCCTACTGCGGGACACGGAGTTCAGAGTGGATACAGTGCTCAGCCTGGTATAAATCCAAGTGTTATGGGAGGAGCATATGGGAGTTCAGTGCCGCAGGTGCAATATCCGAACCAGCAGGTTGGACAGGGTGGTTCTGGAAGAGGGCAATATGGTGGTGCTGCACCTTACATGGGGCACTAGGTGGGTCGCAGGTATGCTGAATTTATTGTATACGTATTATTTTTCCTTGAATATTGGTTTCTCCCCCTCACTTTTAGTCTGTTTATATTTTTTTATATCTGTTGGTGCTATAGTTTTTACTGGTGATGAGAAATAGGGAAGCTTTTCGGAGAAAGTTAAAGTAAGCTAGTTTTAGGGACTAATCCTAGTATCTAATTTTCAAGGGTGTGAAGTAGGGTATATTGATTGAATATCATTAGCTCACTTTATTCCTTGCCTTTTCATTTTTAACACAACAAACTCGTAGTTCTTTGATTTGTCTTTTTATGTTCTTTTACTTCTCTCTTTCCCAGGGTTATTGCTTCCCGAGTTCTCTGTTATGATCTTGGTTAGTTCTTAGTATGGAGTTACGATGCTCTGTTTGGAATATACTTGCTTACTCTTTTACCTCCTAGCTTCACAGTCATGCATAATGAATACTGATGCATGCTCACGTTCAATATTTTTTAATAGTTGGAACTTTTGGTGTATTTACATCTGTGTACATAGCTTTTTCTTTAATGTACATAGCTTTATTTTCAAAGGCTCATACATCAATAAATTGGACAAGCTTTATTATTTCAGCTTGATAAAAAAATTGAAGTTGCACTATTACAACTAAATGTTGGTAAGTTTTTGGGTATGCGTTGGATATTGACAATTAGGACAAGTGTTAATGTTTAAGGGAAAGCATCAAAGACTGATTCATATAGTCCCTTGAATACGATACAGTGGGCTCCTGCATTGGAGGCTTGTGTCTAACCCTCCCTGAATTGATGGTTGTCAATTTCACGAGAGTAGAGCGGATCTGGGTTATTTGTGACCTGAAATTCTGAGGGGAAGGGAAGCAATGAATCTTTCAAGCTTATTACATATGATGGTGTGCTTTTTGGAAGCCTCTGTTAAAATGTTGTTTGTAGCCTCAGTTTGATTTTGCATAGCCTTTGTTGTTCAGGAATTTTTATTCCTGCATATCTCTCTTTCTCTTGTTTGCTCTAACTTTAATGATCCTCTTATATTCTTGCATGCGTGCAAGTTAAGGAACTCATCAAGTTTCACTCATTCATGAAATTCCAAGTCAAGCTTATGGTCTGTTTCATCGTTTTATCTTTAGTTTCACCCATTCATGAATTTCCAAGTCAAACGTGTGCTCTGTTTGGTTTGTTTCTTTAACTGATCTATGGATAGTAATTTTTCTCGTTTTCTTCTCGCTGCAGCATACGCATACCTTTCACTGTCCCTTTTTGATTAATTTGTGGTCTTTAAATGTTTTTGGATAATAATGATTGCATCATTTTTTGAAGTTTTTTTGATAAAACATTTTGTACCACTACTTTAATATTCCCCATATGTTCAATTGTCAAATCGTTTTGAGCTTGGTGTTTAACTTCCTATAATTCTCAACTAATTTTGCCAAAGCTTGGTTTTTGGACCCCCCTCTTTTCTATTTTCAACTTAAATTGTTTTTCATGCTTTTTTATTCATTTTGCAGATTCTACATAAGTGCATCAGTCTTTTATTACTGGCCTGGTGATTCTTCTGAAGTTTAAGGAGCTGATGCAATTGGCGTGTTTATAATGAAATATTAATTAGTACAATGATCAGACTATAAAAATTATCAAACCGAGTTCTGTTTTCGCCGCCTACTTTTTCATCCTTTCTTCTGTTTCAAAATATTGTACTATTTTGACTTTTAGTTTATCTTTTAAAAATCTATGGAACTGTTTTTAGTAGTACTTTTTAAGTTTTAACTATCGTTTTATCCGTACTAGAATGAGTTTGAGATGCTGAACAAATTATATTTTCAAATTTATGTTCGTGTGAACCATTGTGTAAGCTTGGTATTCAAGAGCCGTTTGACAGTGTTTTATATAGTTATCGAATACCATTTTCCCTTTTTTTAATTATTCAATTTAATTCTTACATGACTTTTCATTTCTTTTTTGAAATATGGTGATGAAATATGCTAAGTGTCATTTGTTATTGCTATCATCGCCATGATTAATTGGTTAGAAGCCAATTTGATAAGATTTGTTTTTCTTTTGCTTCTGTTAATCGTATGTGAACCTAATCTATTACAGTTTTTTGCAGGTTTGACAGCCTTACTTATATAAACATGCACCAATAATAAAATAAATCTACTACAAATAGAAAAAACAAATGTTTTTTTATTCAAGTTTTGATTTGGACTTGTGAAAGTTCCACATTTTTGGAAATATTTTTATAAGGTAGATTTCCTCACCTAGGTTTGTGATGCAGTTTTTCTTTAGGCTTGATTGCGATTTTGGCCTCTTAGTAGCTAATTTTTGATTTAAAATCCTCAATGTTTTTGATGCTACTAAAAAGTTCCTCCCTTCCTTTCTCTACTAAAAATATTAATCAAATTTTCAATTTCAAAAAAAAAAAACATCCCAAATTGAAAAGTCTTATAACTTGTTTTCAAAACCAAAATTTTCCAAAATTCTCAAGAGTCCCAAAATTTCCCTCTTTTTAGTATCTTGTTTCACTAAATTTCTAATGGCTAATTTTTTTTTTAATTCACATCCCAAGTTCATCATAAATTTGTAAATATAGGGACTGAAAACTAGAATTTAAAGGTTGTAGGTAGAAGAAAATTGATGCCAAGACTGAATTTGCTTAATTTTAAAAATACATGATTTGATTGCTCAAAAAACTTGAGTGACTAGGAGTTCAAATAGAGACCATAAATGCAATCAATTCTTTTCCTTACTCTCTCTTTTATACCAAAAGAGGGCATTCTTTTCTTTGTTACAAAATGTTGCCATCCTCTTTTATCATAGCTTTGCTTATTTGAAAAATTCTTTTGAGCTTGTCAAAGTTGCGTTGACCTATTAAGGGATTGCTTCTCTTGGTACAACTATATTGTTTTTTATGTTGTGCCTTCTGTTGATTAAGCTGGACTTTTTTTGGTTCTTAAGTTTTATCTCAACTAGCAAATACCGATGTTGTTAGATTGGAAGTCTTGTCTCAAGCTGCACTTTTTTGTTTTCTTCCTCAATCTTTTCATCTCAAATTCACAAATGTCGGAGTAGTCACCTGCCTTGAATCATAATATTTTGATTATCAGTTTCATTTTGTTCATTTATAGTTGAAGCATTTTTAAAGAAGTTTGTTTCAAAATGTTGCTGAAAGCAACACAGTTTTCTTGACATCCTTTTTTATAATTTGATTTATTTCCAAACTTCATTCTTTCATGTTTATGTTACAAGAAATCAATTTTTTTGTGTATGTTTTATTTTATGGGTGCATTTATTAAATACTGCTTCTAAAGTAAAAGATGAAGTCCGCCCAGTTATAATAATAATGGACTTTTAGTAGCTGGTTATCCTCAAATAAATAAGGTAGCTTTTGTGGACTAAATAAGGTGGTTTTTGTGGACTGGAAGGTAAGTAGCAGTACAGTGTGTCTTTCTCCTTATTTGTTTGTCTTAGTTGAAAAGCATGTTGACATACTTAGTGGTTGATGGTCTTTTAGTAGAGAAAAACATTTGCCCAGTTATTGAAGGAAAAATACCTTATTAACTATACTTGCATTGATTGAAAGGAAGGCGTAGCTAATCTAAAATATAATTCAGTATTGATTCTTCGATTGGTTGTTGATTTAGCTCCTGTGTGTAGTGATTAAAGTTTCAAAGTTCTATGGGCATGATAGAGTATGGTGAAAACAGGTAATTGCTACTTCTGTTGCTTGTGACAAATCTCATATTTTCTCTATTTAGAAATTAAAGTTCAAATGCTCCATGGGTGATGGGAGTATTTTCAGGTCACGGTAAAAGTCATTGTATGTGCTGAATTATTAAGTGCCCTTTTATTGGATCCTTGACTCATTTTTGTTTTGGTCACCCGAGAGAAAATAAATTGTTGCACGTTGTGCTATTGCATGGTGAATTGTGTGGTAGTTGCTTTTCAAATTAATAGGGAAATAAGGAATTCTATGAGAATTAATTTCCGTGAGGGTCAATTTTGGTTTTATTTTTATTTTAAGTGGGATTGTGATTTGGAGAGAGAGGAAGTGGTAATTGATTATTTAAGTGGCAAAATTAGAAATTAAAATGGCGTGAATAAATGCAAGAGGTGTAGTCCTATTACTAGTGAATAAATGCAAGAGGTGTAGTCGTCTTACTAAAGATATGTTTAGTTTGAAAAGAAAGTTAGAAGAGGGACCAGCTAGAGAAAGAATATATAAAAGAAAGAAGAGAGACGGACTTGAGAATGAATACAGTAGATTTAGTGTGTTTGATGATAAAAGAAAAATTCAAATAGGGTTTTCTTTCTCTCTTTGCTTGGTTGTATCGAAATTTATTAAATATACAGTAGTAAGTTATAAGAAAAAAATGCCGTTGACAAAATAGAGGTACTTTTAGAAGAAAAAAAAAAGAGAAATAGTAAATGTTGGTCAAGTAGGTTTATTTATTTGAAGGCTCAACTGGGGAAAAGTGAAAGGTGAGAGTAGGTGGTTTCAGTTTCGTCTATTCCTCAGAAAGAACTTCTTCAAGAATCAAATGTACGACTTGACGATGGCATTTGACATAAAATTTAGATGTTCTTCTTTTATCAACATACTTTTACTCATTTTACTTTCTAGTTAATATTCTTTCTAGTTTTTTTTTATAATAAACAAATGAGTTATAAGTTGATCATAAAAAATAGTTAATATTTTCTATTTGTTCCTTTTTTTAACCACTAGCGTTCATGTTATTTTCGTGTTTCCCTCATGTGATTGAGCTTGAGAACGCTAAAGAGTTAGCTTTAGCAAGAGATAACGGTGGATATAAAAAAAGATAATAGAAACCTATGAAACATAGGTATTTGGTGAAGTGATACTTATCTAGTATCGGTATTTGTATCGCAGTTGTGGATATTCTAATTTTTTTTTCTTTTCATTATTATATTTTGAGTGAAATTGGTATTTTTTTTTATATACTAATATAATATTATTTGTATTTAAACTTAATTGTTGTTGTAACTAAATACGATTGATAGTTTTTTAAATTTTTATTGTAATTTGAATTAAATAATTTAATTAAACTTTATAAAAAACCTCATGTTTTTAATTGAAGTACTAGAACTTTGATTTTTTTCTTTTAAAACTATTGTATTCCATACTAATACCTGGTACCGATAATAATATACCCTTATGTTTCGTAGATAGAAACCTGTTTCATTGATTGAATAAAATTTAACTTGGATAGGTGAATTGAAGCTATTCAATAATCTATTTACAATTCATTAAAACTTTACAATTTTTTAATAAAGAATTAGCCATAAAATTGTTGCAAAAAAGTTTAAAATATACTTACAAGTAACATTTTTGACTTGGCACACTGATAAGCCTCCGCCACTATTAGGGCAGTTTCAGCGTGATCACAGCTGCCATTGTTGGATCCCCAACATTGAAGCTCAGCAATTATTTACTAATTGGAAAAAAAGAAGTAAAAAACCACATTTACTTTCAAATCATATATCTGACTCGCATATGCTTTTAGCTGGATGTGCATATTCATCTTTATCATTTGCTTTGGGTTGAAACTATGATAAAATATTCATTAATGAACATATATATTAATAGGATGAAAACTATTGACTTCATGAGTAAATTTACGATGAATTCAGTTTAATTATTCAATATAAACAAAGAATTTCATTAACTCAATAGTTGATTATTAACACAATAATGATTAATCATACAAATTTTTATATAAATTTAAAATTAGCAGTTATATAATTTAGTCATTGATATTTATTTATATTTTTAAAAGTTTATTATATATTATTTAAAATTATTTAATGAATTATTAAATAATTTTAAAATTTTATAAAATTTTTGTGGAGTTGATATACTCAATAATTTTTTTAAATTTGACAGTTAAATTCATCGTTTATATTGAATTATTAAGTGAAGTAATTCTATTTTTGGAGTAAATGGATCTACACTCATATTAATAGCATCAATTTTGTTTATTTTTAATATGTTACTAAGATACAAATATTTGTATATTGTTATGGATGTATTGTTCTCAGTGCCATGGGATTTATTAGACTGGGTTATCGACTAACTAATGTTGATTTATTTGACTTATATCTTCAAATGAGTGGATACAAATTTTTTTGACGTTGATTTGATAATTTTTTTGGAGACATTTATTTGAGACTTTCTTTAGGGATTCAAATAACAAACTTTATCAAATATAAAAATTAGGGTCACTACCCCTTCTACAATAGGGTGTTTTTGTGGGACTGAAGTGAACTATGGTCTTTCGACCCACAAACTATTTGTTGTCAATTTAGTCATATTTAGTATATGTTTGGAGCATCCTAAATTGATTTTGGAGATGTAAAATTAATTGACATGTTGGATTATTCTCGAGTAGAATAGAATTGATTCTGCCTTCATAATTGATTTTAATTTGAAGTTCAAACTTATAGTTTGAGTTCTAACAAAATTTTTCTATTGAAATTTATTGTTCAAACTACTTTTACGTAAATGTATTTAAATATAAATTATTTTACATTCAATTTATTTTTTAATAAAATCGATTTATTCAAATTAATTTTTTGTTATCGTCAACCAAAGTGTTTAGAATGTTGGAGATTTATTGTCCATCTGTTTTTTTGGGACCGATCTGTGCGTGTGTGTCTTAAAGAGGATGTTTTGTGTGAATTGAATCTTCATAAGCTAATCTTGTGTTGTCCATTGAACCATATAAGTTGGGTTAATATTTTTAATAAGTTAAATCATTTTAATTATGATCACCCACCTCAAGAGCAGAGTGGGTCTAATAACTTTAGAGGTTTTAAAGCAAAATTTGAAATTTAAGTCTTTTAAGAATTAACAATAAAATAGACTTTTTAGTTCAATTAGTTTTTATATTATTAAAGTATATAATTAAATATTAAATGTATATATATTAATGATTAATTTTAAACTATACTAATTAATAACAAAGTAGTAAGTGAAATTAGTTTCATTATACTTAAAAAAATAGGCTAAATATACTTAAATATTTAGTCTTTTATTTATTTATTTTTTTTTTATTTTTTCCGATTTGGTCCTTTATTTTAATTTTAAGTGACAATTTGAT
>JBBPBP010000003.1:48738932-48759937 GCA_037974735.1 Cicer chorassanicum | reverse complement strand
GAGGAGGTAGTCGATTTTTATTTTAAAAATTGTATGTTTAGTTTAATTTTAAATAGAGAATGGTAGGAGAGTAACATTTTTCATAAATCTATTTTTTATTCTCCCTCTATTTTAAATATTTGAAGGGAAAGAAAGGAAAAAATATCCATAAAATTTATAGAACATTTAAATATCTCATATTCTCCTAAATCAAACATAAAACTATTTAAATTAAAATCTCTCTCAACTTTTAAATCAAATATATCTTTAATTATTTTTGCTTATCTCTCCTTCATTAAATCCTCCACTATATATATATATATATATATATATATATATATATATATATATTTTGTAGTTATAAATTAGTGTTTAGTAACACAAGCAAGAGTTTTACACCTAAGTTACATCGCCGTCGACATTAAAACAAAAAATTGTCATTAACTATTTATATTTATTTATGAAAAAATATATTAATATTTTCTAGAAATTTTAATATGTGTTCCTCGCTTGCCGTGGTTAGTGTCCCCACTCCCAAAGGGAAAAAAAAAAAAGAGTTTTTTAAGATTCAGATTTGGATCCTTAAGTAGGTGAAAATCTGAAAGAAAAAAGTGTAGTACCCTTCGGATTTTGTTTTTGTTTTTTTGTTTCAAGTTAGTAAAGTCAGAACAGTCTATTCTTTCAACAGTTTCCCAAATTATTTAATTTATATACCTCTTTTTCTATTTCTTCTTTTCCATTTCAAGGGATAATATTTCTACTTTTGGACCATTTTTAAGCTCAGAGAATGTTCAACTCTCATGTTTTTAACACCAAAAATGTTCATTTTTATTTTTATTTTTTTATGTTAAGGTTTTCTCAGTTTTAATCTTAGTTTTATGATTTTGTTCTTTGTTTCATTGTTGTTAACAGTGTTGGTCTCTGAAGCTTCTTTTCTTCATCATTTCATATAATTATTCTCTTTGAAATTTGATCCTGTTCACCTTGTTTTTTCTTCTGGAACCAAATTTCACTCACCCCATTTTTTATAGCTCACTTTGTGTTTGTGAAATTGTCTGTTATACTTACTACATCTCAAAAGAAAAGAGATTTTTTTTTTGTCTGATTTTTTTCTGTGGTTACAAATTTTGTGTAAAGTTTGTTAATTTGGCTATAAAATCACTGCACATACTCTTCTTTCATCTGGGTTTTCAGGTTAATTTGTTGAAATTGAGTTCTGGGATTTTTTGGGGTTTATTTTTGGGAAATGGAACATATAGGGTTCTAGTTTGATTCGGAAAATGGGATCTCATGTTGGAGCAATTCAAGAGCCAAAGACTGGACCTTTGGCTAGAGAAGGGTCTTTATACAATCTCACCCTTGATGAGGTTCAAAATCAGCTTGGAAATTTAGGGAAACCCTTAGGAAGCATGAATCTAGATGAACTACTCAAGAGTTTGTGGACTTCTGAAGCTGCTCAAGCTTCTGGGTTGGATTCTGGTACTAATGATGCTTACATGCAGCTAGCTTCTGTGTCATCTATGAATCCACTTACACTCTCTGGTGAGCTTAGTAAGAAAACTATTGATGAAGTTTGGAGAGATATGCAACAGAAGAAGAGTATTACTCAGGATAGAAGAACACCTACACTAGGTGAAATGACCTTGGAGGATTTCTTGATGAAAGCTGGTGTGGCTACTGAATCTTTTCCTAATGAGGATAATGCTATTTCAGGAGGTGTTGATTCTCAACAACATGGTCATTGGATGCAGTATCAAATACCTTCAATGCAGCAACAACAACAACAACAGCACCGGCATCATCAGAATAGTATGATGCCTGGTTTTACTGGTTTTATGACTGGCCATGTGAATCCAGTTTTGGATGCAGGATACTCTGAAGTAATGGCTACTACTTCATCGGATACACAAACACCAGGTAGGAAAAGGGATGCCTCTGGTAATGTTGTTGAGAAAACTGTGGAGAGGAGGCAGAAGAGGATGATTAAAAACCGGGAATCTGCAGCTCGGTCACGCGCTAGAAAACAGGTTATATTTTTTTTCTATGATGTTTATTTGTAGTCTTTTTTCGTTTATATTTGATGCAAGGATTTATATTTGTCTGTGGTGTCAATGAACAGGCTTACACACAAGAACTGGAGATCAAAGTTTTGCGCTTAGAAGAAGAGAATGAAAGGCTTAAAAGACTACATGTATGTTTCAATTCCATTGCCTGTTTGCATCTATTCTTCTTGTTTGGTGTGACATTTGTTGGTTAGTTTTGTTCCTGCCATCTTGTCAGGGCAATGAGTGGTAGAAATGTTTGTTAAGGGGGACTTCAACTTGCCGGTGCTTGCTTGTGAAATAGAATGTTTACGCTAGTTGAGCTTCCAAAAATATAATTCAATAATTGGTTTATCATTTCTGTTATCGTGATTTATATTTAAGATTCCTTTACTCTTTCTTGATACTTTTGGCCTTTATATGGATGTCTCTTTCGCTTATTAAGCTTTGCGTGGAATATCTACAAAAAGTACAAAACAAATATTTCTCAACGAAACTACGTTTCATCATTTGCTATATATAAGCAGCTGCCATTTTGATGCAATGCATAAAAAATCCATTGTTTGGCAATACCGATACTATACTGTTACTCTGCTGTTGCTTGTTTGGCTTCTATAACCATTCTAACCATGGAAGTCAACATATGAGTTTTAAGTCAATTTTGTTAAATTATACAGAAGTTAAGTCGTTATGTATAGCTTTCATTTCATCTGTCTCTCTGGTTAGTTATTTTACTATTGAAGTGTGGGAACCCATAACATTAGACTGGTGAGCTGCTTTAATCAGTATCTGTTTTTCTTTTGTTCAATCCTGTCATACTTCGTCATACATTGTTTAGTCTTCATTATTTGAAAATGGTACTTAATCTCTATGCTTAATTTCTTGCTTGGTGCTAAAAGACTTGCCGATTTTGATCATTTCCTCCATTTGACTGGTTTGATAGAAAGGTCTCTGGTTTAATGGTGATTTCTGACTTTGTTTTTCAAATCTAATATTTTGGTAAAAAAATATAGTAGAAGTGTTTGAGGACTTTATGTTGACGGCTTGATTGGAGAATTTGATGTCTAGAACACAGAGGCAATATTAGCATTGGAATATTACTAGTAGAACATATTTAAAAAAATTATATGATGAATATATCAGGGTTGAAGTTGTAAAATATGATAAATGCTCTAGGATTTTTGAATTATATTAGGTGAACGAAAAGGTGTTACAAAGGAGATAGCTCAGTGGTTTCTCTAATGCTCGCTCGTTCTTGTGCTAAAAAAATAGAACATGTAACTGGGAGTGAAGATTTTTTAGTTTTAAATTTAATTGTGCAACACACTAACTCCTGGCCTTTAAATTGTTTTCGAACATGAGAATAGAGTTTGAGCTTCCTTCTTTTTCTGGAAGCATCTTCTGTATAATGAATAAAAATATGGTGATTTTAATTGTTAAAGTAGATACACTTTGACTATGAAATCCAGATAAACCTTTTATTTGTCAAACTATAGTGTGCAATTTGTCTTGGTGAAAGAATTTCAAGTCAATTCTGTAAGAATTGATGGTAATATAGAAAATGTAAAATGCTATTGACATTGAATAAAATAAGTAGCCAGTAGTAATAACCTTGATCATTTATCTGTGTCTGTGATATGGCTTTACCTTACATAAATGATATTTGAAGCAACAATGCAATGCGGTATATGATTAACTGGTTCTTTGAGTTTGCGACTTTATAACCGTTGTCGCGTACTTGATCATTTTCACTTTGCTGAATTATAACATTGTTGAAGCATAAACGACACACTAATAATGTTTTAAACAACAGTATTAATTAATTAATGATTCTAGATGATTTATCTCTGCACATATTAACTCTCTTGTGAATCTTTCATGCAGGAGATAGAGAGAGTATTACCAAGTATGCCGCCACCAGACCCTAAGCATCAGCTTCGCAGAACTAGCTCAGCTCCCCTTTGATGGCTTCATTGCAAATGAGTTTGTAGCAAAAGTCCACACACTCCCATTGTTCTTTCTCATTTGCAGCATATATACCTGAACACTCAAGTTTCCAACAATTGGAAAGCTATTTTTCTCCTGGAAATGCAACGATTAATTATCGCCAGCATGTCCTCTTCAAAAGTGTTTTCCTGTATGTACATTTTGTAAGCCCGACAGACTTTCGGTTTACTCAGCATTATATATATGCTTTAGTGTAATTTTGAACAGAACACTTTGTGGCTTTATTATCATTTTTTGGGTCCTGCTGTGTGTGTGTGTGGTGCGATTGCGATTAAAAACCATTGCTCTTGATGCATTTGCTTAGACTAGCAAAACATTTTGGTTTCAACTAATTTCATGAGTTATGTATTTTGCCTGCCAGAGAAGCGTTGGAATCACATATCCCATGGTACTTTAGGTACAAGCTTAAATAAATTTTTTATCCCTGAAAATATATCAGTTTTAACTTAGTCTTGGATTTGTTTTTCTCCTTGAAAAATGTGAAATTATGTTTTTGGTCATTGTTGTTTTTGGTCCTAAACTATTTGTTCTTTTTGGAATTAGTCTTATATTTCAGGGACTAAAACTAATATGATCTTTATACTATAGGGACTAGTACCAAAATATATATAGTCTACAATCAAAACAATAAGGATCAAAACCAAAATTTTATGTTTTAGGGACTAAAAATACATGGATTAAAAGTAAAAGTTGATATATTTACCTTGACGAAAAAACATATTTCAACTTTGGCTTACCTAGTTAAGCACAATTTGTTATTGTAAACTTCGATTGGTTTAAGTTTTATATGCTGTACCTGTGCTAGAGTGAATATTCAGTGTAACTTTTTTTTTTCTTTCCATTCTGCTGTTTGGTGAGACACTAGAAAACAATTACTTTCTAACCAGTCTCATATCATTGGATTGTGTTAAGTTTGTATGCATGTTAAATTTTACTTTTCATCTTCTAACTTTGTGTAATTGGATTTTTATTGAAAAAAAATAAACCTCTTCATCTTTTGAAATAAGTCCACACAATTTGACTTCTAATTGAAAATTTATGTAGAAGTAATGCTTAGAAGTAATACATGAAAAGCTTGCTTAAAAGCTTTGCAGAAACTTGACTGCTTAAGCCTAAAGGCAAAGAAGCCTGGCAGCATAATCAAGCATCATGCTCAAGATTTTGACAGAATAGTCTCAAAGACTTCACCTTCAGAAGCATTCACAGACCAAAGCTTTACTAAACAGTTAACTATTCCATTCTATGTTTATTAGAAGATTGAAATGTCAAAAGAACATCACTCTGAACATACAAAATATGCTGCAATGAGAAATACATCAGAAAACTCTATAGATGTTTGAATGCTTTATTCTAGTTGTAACAACAAATACAGAAGATGGACCAAGGAACAAATATATCATTATCTAAGGAGTAATATAATGTGTCACAAGAGATACTTTCACATAAATAGAAGCTACATGTTAGCCTGTTAGGGAAAACATTACTCAGAAGCTTGATCTGTCACTCAATATTGCTATAAGATTCAGCTTAAACAAGATAAATTAAGCTTTCTTTCCCACATCATAAAATATCAAGTGTTCACATTACTATCATTACAACTATGTGTTGTATACTTCCCAAGCAAGCTAGTTCGATAAATTAACTTCATATTTCTTTACAAAAATTATTAAAAAATGTAAATGCCAGTTATGCTTTAACAATGTATATGAAAATTTGTAATGGTATTGGTAAATAAAATTCTTTTACAACTTTCTTCCTTTTCTTTTGAAGTACACAATAAGAACAAGCTGTGTTTTTTTTCTTCAAGATATGCAAAAGGTGAGAATTGCGAGAAATTAATGAATGTAAAGGAAAGCTTGTTTTCCTATATTCAACAATAATAAGTCTTATCTCACATGTTGACTTCAATGATAAAACAATGCCTTCACTAGCTAATTAACAACTTCGAAACTTGGATAATAACAACGTGAACATTGATAAATGACAAGTGTCCAGCTCCCAAGATTCATCATCCATGACCACATGTACAATGCATTTCTGTTGACCGTGGGAGCACGGTGGTGTTTATGACTCTCACAACAGGAGAGAAGAATGCATCTATCTCTACATTAATATATACAAATGGATTGCATGGAATATAATTTACAAAAACATGATCCGTATTTTCTACTAGATATTACAATAAGACACATGTTGAACTACAAACAGAACCTAATTCTTACTGCTCACTCTCATTGTCTTCTTCGTTTTCTGTCTCCAAATCAAATCCCAAGCCAGCATCATCTCCATACAAGTTTGGATCCATAAGACCAACATTACAATCATTTTTCTGTGCAGTCTTTCTTGTAACTTGGGATGCAGCGAAGCCATCCTTTGAACCTTCATCAATTCTCTGTTTTTTAAGTGGAGAAAAAGTATCTGCAAGGGCATCACTAGACCCAGAAGGCTCTGACCGCTTTTCATGGGGCAACGGAAACGTTTCCGAGGCTGTCAAGGTACTGCCTAATTTCTGCTGTTCCTCTATGATCTTCTGCAAGTATTTACCCTGAGCTTCAATTCTCATTTGTAACTGCTTCTGAACCTGGAATATCAATGAAGCAAATGCAAGGCGTTATCATTAGCAGAAACAACTTACTCAAAGAATAGAAGTACAATACTATGAAATTTAACAAACAGTATTCATCTTATTATCACACTCCCTGAGACTAATTAGAAACTAATTATTATTCTTCATCAGAAGGCTAATGTAATAGATATAAGAGTGATGGGTTTACCGAGGAAACAGAAGATGCATATGACTTTCAGATCAAACAAACAGAGTGGATGTATATAAAAGAATTACATAAAATTTACACGCAATAAAAGATTAAGCACTGGCTTCTGTTCAATTCCAATGTACTTGCTGATAAAAAGTTATGGTCAATGAAAAAATTGAAGATCAAATTAATAGTTAATCCACTAATGTAATGATCACCAAATCTCTTCAGATTACTATAGCAACATTTGAAGTTTCTACTGTAAGCTAAACATAAACCAATCACTCAAATCAGCCATATGGATGCTTATTCAGTTATTCTCTTCAAGATACATACGGCATTTTCTAATTTCTATCAATAAACAAAAGTAAAAATGATTTATATGTTTTGAATGTCAATTTACTTTAGTTGTCACTCGCGTATAATAAATAAAGATGGTTGGGGTTAGGAGTATAGCATCCAAGTTTAATCATTATTGAAGTTATTGGGCTTTAGATAAGAGGGAAAAGAAAAAAAAATAAAACTTTGAATTATTAATATAGTTTGATATGATTAATGATTATGATTTGATACATAAAGGCTAGAAAACCAACCCTTCTTTATACTAATACAAGTTTCCAATTCCTAATTAAATAAGGAAACAAATCATGGTAATAACCAAGAAATATGGAAACCAATCTTAAAAGATAGTCCAAGATACTCTAATATCAAAATTCAAGATATCTTCATATTTTCTAACAATCATAACATATTAAATAACATGTATGATTTAGGGAGCAAACTCTTAATGAAGAAGAAATTTTTACTGAGCTAGCTATAGGGGATTAAAAGAAGCACAGTTACTTATCATTGTCATCTATTATTCTTCCCTATCACCAGTTTGTACCTTAGTATGCATTATCGCTCTGTAGTCAATAGCGGCCGTCGCAGCGATAGGTCGCGGCACGGCGGCTCTGCGCTACTCGAAACGGTGTTGCGGCACAGTTTAGGGTTGCGGCTGCAGCGACGTTCTTCGCAGCGCAGTCGCGGAGAAGATGAGGATGAAACACGAAAAAGGAGGCCACAACAGTTTTTTAAGAGCGCCAAGTCTAAAATACTCTTGATTTTAATGAGCGCAAAGTCTAAAATGTCCTTTTTAGAGTGCAAAGTCTAAAATACCCTTGATTTTTGTCTTTTTATCTCCAGGTAACTTTTTACTGGAATTTTCACAACCTTTCTTCTCCAAACATTACAAGTGTAGTGCTCTGTTTTTGGAAACCTACGATATTTCTTCTTAGCGACCATCCCCCTTGTTCCTTTCTTTCCCACGACTGATCCTTCTCAAGAAAGTTTCCCTTTTCTCCGCGCCAACGTTCCCCTCTTCTCTGCAACCATTCATCTCCACCCTATTCCTTCCATCTCGTCGACCATTATTCGCCGACCATTATTCTGCTCTGTTTTTCAATTTCTGTCTGTTTCTGTGCTAACAGTACCCTTTTATGGCATCATCTTAGTTCTTTTCATCTCCCCTGTTTTTCTGTTTCTGCTTTGGTGATTAGTTATCAATATGTGTTTAGTTTTGTGCATTAATCTAATTTTTTAGCCATCATATGTGTATGGTTGAAAGTGCTTGTAATGTTTTTCTAGACTTCGACGTAGCAGCCATACCACTACCCGCTATAGCGTTTTGGGAGTTGGCTGCTACGCTACGCTATCTGCTACTGACTACATAGCATTATATTTGCTTTTTTAGGTCTTTTAGCGTACAACTTCTTCTAAACCTCTTACACATGGACAAGAAGAAGGAATAGAGTATTTGCGGGCTAAACTAATGCTCTCTTTGAGCAACTACGAAAAATATAAAGCTATGTACTAAACCTCAAGTTGTTCGTGCAGACGTTTCTGAACCTCCATCTGCATTCTTAGTGCGTCATTGATTTGCAAACCCCTGCAGGCCATGATGGTTTTATTAAAATGTTAGAAGCAAAGTGGAGGAATTGCAAATTATCTTTGGAAAACAACTAAGATACTCACGGAGAAGACTCAGCGCCAGAATTGCTGTCTCCAGAATTTCTTTTCTCATCTTTAGAATCTGAAAGTCCAAAAAAGAACTCCCACTGAGTAAATTGGAAATGTGAAATAAAAAACTGCATGGCATTTGTGATAAATTTGTTTCAGGAGAGGAAGGGCAAGGAAAAACAAGGTACCTTTACCATCAGCTGGTGATTCGGGCAAGTACTTTGCCAAGCGATACTTCTACATGTAGTGATATCAGAGAAAAATTAGAATCAAGGTCAAAATAGTAAAAAATTTACGCACATATACATAAATTATTAGATAAGATAATAATACCTGTAAATGGCTTTTAACATGATAAATGGTCAGTCCAGGTACGCCCATCACTCTCAGAACACCTTTCGGTGTTGCTCCTGTCATGAATAATTTAAAATTACAAAGATCCAGTAAATTAGCTAAACTTTTGCAGATCATCATGTAAAAGCAAAAACAAAAAAGGAAATGAAAAGAGTGGCCCTATCCATCAATGGCAATACACAAGTACAAATAATCAACCACTGAAATATTTAAAAAGGTTCGGCCAACTGGTGCCAAGAGAATAATACTATACTAGTGTTAGTTAAGGAATCAAAAAATGGCAAGTCTTTATTGAAAAGTGCATCATTCAATGCATAAGTAATATAAAGGACACTTTTTATTTAAGAATATCTATTTATTCATTCTTTAAAGGACACTTTCCATCATTATGAAGGTTGCAAAAGATGAACTGAATTTCAGGCAAAATAAAACTTCCCAGTCATATATGATTCAAAAATTAGCATTAAAAGCCCTATTTAATGGCTACACTAAATTGAGTTCAATCCATACAGTCCAACATGGTATTGTCAATTGGTGCACAACTCATACCTTGGAATGCAAGTAACAAAATGTGCAAATGCTCATATAGTTACAGCCTTACAGGAATAAATTGATCACAGCTTTCATGAAAACAAAATAACCCCGCCTTTATCATGTTATACTAATGATATTTACACACTACATTGCTTCTGCGATAATGTGACAAACAATTCCTGCAAAGCATTATCTTTTCATATGTCTTTGCAAGTCCATGATAAATTCCTAAATGCTTGTTTGGGAGGGGAGGGTCTACAATACCTTGTTAAGGATATTTTACAAAAGAGGGAAAGGGTTTAGACTTAACTGATTTCCAGAAACACTACAAAACCCTCCTTCAATGTTTTTTCTCAATTCTCCCAAATTAGAAGGTTTACTCTCCCTTCCAAACAAGATGAAAAATTATTTTCCCTCCTCTCCACTCTACTCCAAACTTCTAAACATAGCCAAAATGAAATATTTTCTCCCTAAGAGGACATGTTATAATCTCAATACTGAAAAGAAATACCCACTATCTGGTCCACCAAGTTGTGTAATGGCATCCACAAAACGGTCATGAAGATCAGATGTCCAACGCAAACGTTGTTTCCCACTTCCTCCAGCAGGTGCAACATTTTTCACAGCAGATCCACTCAAAACCCCAACATTTGCAAGTTGTTCAGCTCCACCTTGAGATTTATGCGGCACCATCGTTGCCTGCGGAAACTTCTTTGCATGATACATAGTCACACTAACAACAATTCACAACAAAAAATAATTAAATTTCAATTTTAACCAAATTTCTCAACAAGAAAAAAAAATATAAATTAGATCCACCCTATGCACTTCAAATTAACTATAATATCTAGGTCAAACACTCTTCAAAAACAAGTTAGAATTAACTAAAATCCTCAAAAACAAAAAAGGGAAAAAATCTCTAGGTCAATTCATGGATACCATGATAAAATTAGAAATGTAAATAACAAAGAAAATTTACCTGCGAGAAGATTAAAATTGAACAAGGAAATCCGAACGCTGAGATTGTTGAAGGTATGAGGAGAATCTCATTCCTGAAGACGAAATCGAAGCACCGAGAATCCAACACCGGGTTAGGAATTGGATTGGCGGAAGAAGCAGGAGCTTCGACCTAGAGTGAGAAAAGGTGTTTCGAATTTCCGGGATTATGAGAGAAAATGGGGATTTTCTCGGGAAAATGTAACGAGATTGAGGATTGGTGGTGTTTGTGCGTCAGAAACAAAGAGGTTCCTTTGTTTTTTTTTTTTTTTTGGTCTTTCAGGAAATGATTGGATTTTAGAGAGAGAGAACCTCAGCGTTGAAATGAACGGACGGCGGCGTTTTAATTGGGAAGTTGTCGCTAACCATGGTGGAGGGTCCCACACACACTTGTCACGTGTCGCTGCTCTTTTTTGTTTGGATTTTCATTTGTCGTCGTTTCTATATCACGACGAATGCCGTTTAGCTCTCCCAAAGCCTCAAAGATTCCAACCACTGCATGAGTGTAAGTTTTCTTTTTTTATTTAATCCTCGATTTCTAAATAATTTTATAATTTTTACGTATGTAAAAATTATTGTCTTATTTACTCAAATAATTCTCTCCAAAATACTGCATTTTGTTTTCTAAAGGAAAAATGTCATTGGTAAGTTCGTTAGAATATAATGTAATGATGGAAATAAGATGTTAGATATTTCTAGACCGCATTTATAAACATTTTTTTAATATATATAAATAGATAGAGAGAAAGAGATATAGTACATTTTATTTTTATTCTCGTACAAATTTATTTTGTCATCCTCTTCATTTAGAATAAATTTATGAAAATAGTCTATCAAAAGAAAAAATAAATATAATCATGAAAATGTGAATAGTTCTCTCATTTGTGAGAATTTTCATACCTAAAAATAATATTTTTAACATTGTATTAATAAAGTTGAAGTTTTCAAATCATATTAAAATATGTTATTGGCAAGACCACTTAGTTCATTTCAGATCTATTACGATACAAAAAATAGTTAAATTTTTATGTCAAACATATATTAAAGAGTCAGAAGATTTTTCAATCAAACAATTATTGTGTGTTATTAGTTCCAAAAGGAAGTTGACAATTTGAGGGGAATGAGTCTCTCACATTTATATAATGTATATGAAGTTGCATTTGGGAATCAATACACCGATCATATGGATCAATACACCGACCATAAACTAAATAGTGTCGTATATGTTTGTTGTCAACTCACAACCAGAAGTTTGTGAAATTGTTGTATCAATTAATTTGACTAAAAGTAAACTTTCATAAATATCTAGAAAGAATTTGGATAGTAGTGAAATTATTGGATTTGATATTGAACATCATGTAGAATATGTTCATACACAAAAAATGAACTTGAAGATGCATTCTTTAGACGTCTAAAGTTAATTATGTGACCAATACTTATGAAATCATATCTTCTAAATTTTACTTTGGGAAAGTGCAATCATGTATGTTGAGATATTGATTTGCATCAAGCTAACATGTTACTATAGTCCCCCTTAATTTACAATGAATTTTGGGTTGATAACCTAATATTCTCCATCTAAATTTTTTGGATATGTTGTGTATATTTTAATTGCTCCAATATAATGCACTAACATGAGTCGTAAAATAATATTTGGAATAAATATTGGATATAAAATCTCTATTTATAATAGAGTATATTGAGTCAAGAAGTTCAAAAGAGAACTATTTGCAAAGTATAGAAAAACCAATTATCAGCTACAAATAATCAAAATTTAAGTCCTTGTTGGATAATGTTTCATTGCATATGAATTTCATCCATGCATGAAGAGTGGTATATTTGTCGGTTCCAACGATAAAAAATCCTTGAGCAAGGCAAGGAGCTAAAAAGCAAGATGACTTAAACGAGGATAAATATTTCAAAAGAATAATTTAATGTAATTGATTTTTAGTTTCAGGAGAACTGATCATATATCTGAATTTTGTGAAAATATAGAGATATCAATAAATTATGTCATGAATCAAATATGATGGAATAGAAAGGAAGTCAACGTTGACTATTTTGGATTATATTTTTGTGTTGTATGTGATAAATGATAATGAGGACCATAAGTTAAAGTCTATTAAAGATTACAGAAAAAGAAAATTTGGGGAAAACAATATAAGTGGAATTAAGCCCGTTTTGCAAAGCAAGAGATTTTTCGACTAGAAGTCTGCACATCAGAAGATGCGAAGCTAATTAAATATGAACGATTTTCGCTCGAAAAGAAAATGAGAATGATGAAATACATTTATTCAAGTGTATTGATAAAAGTCTACCATTGATTTTGAAAAGACATTTTCACTTGAAGTGAATTAAAAAACTTTTTCATACTTGGTTAAGTTTAGTAGTCATAAAAGACTCAATTTATATGAAAGACATGTTCGAATTTGTGTGGCTCACTTGATAGTGATGATTATATAAAACTCCCTAAAAGATTTCATTTTTGTGAGACATACAATTCAAACTATTGAAGAGATGATTTAATCAAAATGAATAAGTCTTTGTATGTGCTCAAACAACCTAGATGCACATTGTATAATATTCTTGTGTGAATATTTTCTAAATGAGGAATATGAAAATGATATCATTTGAAATAGTTTGAGATGAAATATTAAGCAAATATAAAAATTTGCTTGAGATTACAAAATAAGTATTTGAAGAATATTTTTGTCAATTATGAAGCTCACATGGCAAGGACTCTAAAATAGTCCTATATGGACAAGTCAAATAAAGTGTATCCTCTTATTGTTGTAAGGTAACCAATTGTAAACAAATATTTTTTTAGAACTCAAGAAAATAATGTTTACTACATGATTCTGAAACACCATATATTAATACAATCAAATATTAATTTATATTGCTAATTATTATTTGTTGTGAAATATCATTTGTTGTTAATTTATTAGATAAATGAACTTCTTTAGAACATGATCAAATATATATTTTGTTATCTTAGAGATACAGGTTATTGTTTAATCATCATAACGATATAGGTCACAAACAACTTATGTGTTTACAGGAGAAAGTACAACTATTTTATGGGGATATGTGAACCAAATTACGACAACAACATCAAATGATGTGGAAATTTCAATACTACATGAGACGAGTAAAGAACGTATTTTGATTGAAGCATGTGATTTATCAAATATAAACGACTTGTGGGTTTTTTCTAGAAAAGGTTATGGCAACAATTATACGAAAATAATATTGCATACAATTTTATTTTGAAGAAGATTGAAATAAAGGAGAAGTAACAAAAATTACTTTACAAAGTTATTGTCAATCAAAAAATTTCAGCAAAAGGTTAATTATCGTTATCTTAGAGGTAGATAAATAAATAATATTTTCTTTCACTAAAGTTTTGTCTCATTGAGTTTTCCATATAAGATTTTTAACGAGACAACTTCCTCCCAAAAGATGTATTTTTTTTTTCCTTCACTAGAATTCTTATTTTTCATTGATTTTTTCTAGTAAGATTTTAATAAGACATACTCTAAATGGACATGCAAAGAAAAATGTTGTGAATAATTAGAGATCGGTGGATGTTCATCTTCCTACATCATATAATTTTCAAAATTAAAAATTATTCAATCCATCGTGTTAATGCACCTAATAATAGACTCTTAATATACTTATGAATTACAAGAATTAAGTCTTATAAATAGGACTCATTCATAGCCTTGTAAGGATGTACCTTAAAAAGTATAATACAATTCTCTCTTGTTTTTCTCATTCTCTTTTTCTCACTTCTCTCTATTGTTCTATATTTATCTATAGTTTTGATCATTTTCATAATGCACTTGTCATTTTTAAGTGTCAATTTATTTTTGAAAAAGTTGTTACTGTTTAATTTTCCTTTTAATAATTTAAGGTTAAAGTTTGTCAATTATAACTTACTCTCATTTACTAATACTTACACACTTTTCATAAAATTAATTACTATTAGTAAAAAAAGTTCAAAGATTTATGATGGTATAGTTTCCAAAAATGAGAGAGTGTGTGCAAACTTTCAATGCTTTTCGTCCCAAATGAGTGTTTCGTCACCATTTATTGAAGATGATTTTTTATTACAATCAACAAATGATGAGAGGTCCATGTAGTCGTCCTAAATCTACTTGCATTCATTCATATCGAGATGAACCACAAGGAAAACAGTCTTTCAAAAATATGTGGAATGCGTGATATTAGGGTCATAATAGAGAAATTATCCTAATTATGGTTGTAGTCATGTAAATATGACCGAGGTAATACGAAAATCTTTGCTACCCACACCGTCAGATGAATATCTTGCTTGATCCTGCCCCATTTCCGTGTGATTATTCATCATATGAGTTTAGATAAATTTATGAATATTAGTGAATATCTCAAAATATATGTTAAAAGATAGTGCATGTTTAGATTAACGGTCAATTTGAAAACTTCAAAATCCAGACATAGCTGTGATCATTGAGCTTTGCCTAAATGGACATCATAAATCAACAAATCTAGAGATTTCAAATCCCTGCAGTTTCCTTTCAACACATTAATACTATAGAGCTTCCTTCCAACACATTGACGATCCAAGAGGCAGTTCCTAAAGGCCATGTTCCGTGAACTAAGCTTGTTTTGCAATACAACAGAGATCCTTATCACCGCTCTGATAATTCCCCCAAGAATCCACAGGATGCAACCATGGAAAAGACAGCACAGTTTGGTAACTAAACAAAGCTCAAGCAACTAATTTAGATCGAATGTCATAATCATATCAACTCCTATTGTTCAAGGAGCAAAAGAAGGGAAAATGCAAACTTGGGAATTGTGTTAATTGTTTAAGGGCAAACAAGGGATATAAAACAATAAATGATAATGGCTGCATCTAGTGCTAGCTTAATACATCAAATCCTATCAAACTGAACTATATGCTAAAGCAAACAACTTCTCACAACACAAGCAATCCTCTAAATCACAAATTCCTATGCCGCAGACTACTAGGAAATGAAGTACACGAAACGCCTGTGAAAACACCTGTCTAATTTCGATCAGGATTCTTGGATTTTCGTGAAGGCAAAGGTGCACCATCATCACGTGTCTCCCATGATGGCTTTTTTTCATTAGCAACGTCGTTCTTGATCAGTCCTTCTATTGGCTTCATGATTAACAAGAACTGTAGGCAGAAAGAATAAAATAAACAAAAAGAAGAATAAGAATCTCCTGTCATTATATAGAGAAAACAAGATATGCCACAAAGTTCAAAAGCTTACTTGTAGAGCAAATATGAGAGGAATCCATAATTTTCCTCTCTGATTTGGGTTTGGTCCTTCAATCAAATTCTTGTCAACATGAATAGATTCACTTTTGTTCAGTGCAACTTCTGTGATTGTTTGGACTAGATGAGGAATCCAAGCAATCCCATTTGGAAGAACCTGTCACCAAGCACACATTTTCTCAATCAGATATAGCAAGATAAATGGGCTAAAAGAGGATACAAGGAAATGAAAGCAAATCTCGAACCTTTTCATCACTTTCATTTTTGTTGCATCTCCCACTATTCTCGATCAAAACAACAGGAATCGCAGAAGCCTAGGGTTATGAGAAAGGCAAAATACAAGCATGAAAATGATTAATTACAAAAAAGTTTCTGAAAAGCAACAAATAATAATAATTATTGACATTAATTTAAAACAAAAATTAACAAGTGGAAAGAACTCTATATTTTACAGGAAAGTAATAAATATATTATAAATTTACCATAAAAAAATAAATTAATTTTAGCAATCTCATGAGTCATGATGCTCTCCAAACCCACAGAACATCCATCAAACGAATCCCCTGGATGAAACTGTGTCTCTAAACTTAGTTTAGAATGAATGAAATAGCAGCCAACAAGAATACAAGGATGTTGTGTTTGTACTCACCCAACATTCAATTCAACAAAAAAATCAAAGAGGCTGCTGCTCTATTGAGGGATCAACGGATAAAGTAATAAAGAAGGCCAGTAGCAAGAACAAATAACATTATGACATAGCACAGTGGGAAATTTTCTCATTGAATATCGGAGATATGTTTCTGTACCAATGTTCTTAAAACTGAATCGATATTCAAATTAGTAGAGGAAAAGGTCAAAGATTGAGCTCAGAATGTGGTCGAATCAGGGTTGGACTGGAATTTGTACATATATATAAATATATATGCAACGTAAGAAAAAATAACTTGTTATGAATGTATATCTAAAAATTAGAAGGAAATATTAAATGATATTTCTAGCATCATTGAATTGAATAATGACATAGACAATAACTCATTATTAAATATAAATTACGGCGCAAAACATGCTAACTATGTGATATGGATTACATACAATAGAAGACAAATCAATACTAAGAAACAGATACACATAAATGACTTATTGAAAGGAGTCCATCATGTTTAATGAATGCCTTGGTTCAATTCTTACAGTTGCCAAAAAAGTTTAATCAATTTTAAATCTCAAAAGGGCATAGCACACATAGTAAACTGGGTTATAATGTTAAGAGATGGCTTTGGCAAGGTGGTTGAAGACTACCCTACCAATGCACCAACAAAGGTTTGAATCTTGGCTTAATATTTTAGTACAAAAAATCTAAAATAAATTGAACTAGTTCAACTAGTCAAGTTTCGTCCGGTTCACAATTCAAAAGTTTCAAATCCAGTGTTTACGAAAAGCAAACTGGACAGTGGACCAATTCGTGGTTAATCAGGTTCAACCGGATAATCCAATGTGTGTTTGAAAACTTCCCCGTCCCACGTTATTAAATTGGCCAAGTGTCCTAAATTGAGTAACGGAGCTAACTATAATGATCATTACAAACACACGAAAACAAATTCATACAAGAGTAAGTGCATTTGAAAAATATAGAATCCATTTAAGTGGCCAATTGTTGTTTTACCATTCAAGGATCATGGATTCAGGAACTAAAATCTAAATACTTCAACTTCCAATTCCTTATTGCCTTTACAGTTTAAACATTTTATCCTGAGATGTACTTCAAAAAAGGATTGATGTTACATAGACAAATACCTGAGCAGCATCCTTCTTCAAGGAGGCACCTGATCTGACAATTTGCAAGAGAGCCTCAGATCTTTTTGAGAAAAATTCTTCATAAGGCAATCCATCTGGTGGAGAGAACTGGGCATGGGTGAGTGCTATTATAGCCTTGTTCCATATTCCTTTGCCAAAACTATCAGTTATAGCTTTAGCAACCAACTTATCCAAGTTGTCTACTCGGTATGCATCTAAGCGATCCACGTAAAGCAGAACATCTATGGTCTTGTCCAGAAGGAAACTACTCAAACCCAAACAACAGAAAAGGGTAAGAGAAAAAAATATCAGTTTTACTTTAGAAGACCAAAAACATGTTTCACAGGTGGACTGTTACATGCCAGACATAAAAGCATACCTTTTTATTATTCCAAGCGCCATATCATTGATGTATCCCCCTTCAATAAGACCAGGAGTATCGATAATGTTCAATGTAAAACCTGCCCTTGAACGTGACACCATAACAGGTCTCGGCCCTTCCGACTTTTTTCAAAATTAAAATTAAAAGAGTAAGTTACAACACATATATGAAAACATAGAAGAATAACAACTAAAAAATTCACCACCCCACAGACCAATGTTGTCAAATAGCCGCTACAGCGCTATAAAATAGCGGAATTTAAACAAATCAGTATTGCTCTGCAATACGCTATTTAGTTCAAAATGTTGTAAAATAGCAGCTATTGCGGCGCTATAGCACTATAGCATAGCGGAATATGAACAAACGGCTATGTTCCGCGATCCACAATTCACAACACTGCAACAGACCATCACAGATAAGGGAAGTATCATCACATACCTGAAAAGGACTAATTGAAACCACTCTTTCCCCAATGATAGAGTTCACAGTTGAAGACTTTCCAACACCCCCTTTCCCCATCACAAGTATGGTTAAGGAGTTCACATCCTATATCAAAAGAAACAAACACAATCCCAAAGGCAGAATAAGAAGAAAAAACAACTTTCAATTGCAAATTCTTGTTAAAAAACATGTAGACAATATGAAAAGTAAAACAAAATTAAGGTTTTAAATCGTTGTGCTGAGATATTTGGTATAACGAAAAATCGCAGTCAAATACAACTAATACGACATTAATTGCAATCACAATCTCACAGACATAAAAAACCTTGACATCGCGACCATAATCACGGCTGCAGACCATTTCTTAAAACTTTGAATAAACCTAAGAAGCATGAAAAATTGTTGTTAAGAGTGCAATAATTTGAGAGAATGAGGAAAATACAAACCTCTTGTTTAAGTTTTCCCAAAAGTTCTAGCAACTTGGTTTGCGTAGCAGGAGCGAATGTATTGATTCCAGACCACTCACGAACAACTTGTTGAGATGCCATGATAATGTTTCACTAATAAAAATACAAGAAGAAAAAAAAAAACGAAAGCGTTTATTAGTGCATATTCCAGAAAAACCTAACAATTAGAAAACAAATATTTAGGATAATGAACACGAATTCACGGAATAATGAATAACAATAGTGGCAGAAGAGAAGTAAAATGTTGGAAAATACTAGAGTGCAAAATAATTAGCATAAAAGGTGGGAAATTAAAAGTTGCGGAGAAAACGAGAAGCGAAGGGGAAGAAAAGGAAAAGGGTTAATGAAATTTGGAAGAAATGATTACCGGAAGAGAGAGCGGCGAAAGGAAGAACCGCCCTTATCCGACTAAGTACAGTTTTGAGATATACGAATAGCGGTCACTCTTTTCAACCATTGCCTTGGCTTCGTCCTTTAAATATACAAATTAATTAATAATTTCTCGCTACCCAAAATTACTCCACTATATTCTATTAAAAAATTACTGTTATATTATTACATTTTTAAATGAGTTTATTATTTTACTGAGTTAAAAATATATTACTTAGAACAATTTTTACGGTTAAATTATTAGGTTAAGTGTGTTGATGTGTTGATATATCCGCATTATAGGAAAATTTGTTCACGTCACAGGAACATTTGAAAGGTTTTTAATATTGTTGTAGAGATATCTCAAATACGAATATTGTTATTAGCAAATACTTTAATATTATCACTGTATTCATCAAACTGCCTACTTTATTCATTAACCTTTAATTCAATCCATCACATTTCTTCTGCGTCTATTTAGTTTTATCAACTCTGTTGTTGTTAAGTAAACCTAGTTTCTTAATCTCATCAAACTATATGAGAAAACAACAAGTATGATTACCATCTTGGATTGGAAGATAAAGACATCTGAAAAATTGTTAAATAAAAACTAATTTTAGGGAATAGACAAGTGAGTAAAAGTCTTATTGGATTTTATTAGTGTTTGCAGTTCTAATGACTGCTATTTTTCCATAGTTAAACTTGAGGAAATCGTGGTTCCTACTTTGATTGCAATTAATACCGAAGCTTTCATAACAACTACTTGTAATGTTTTGTTTATCTATTTTGAATGTAACGCCACCATATTGCATTTCGACATTTACGAATTAAGGAAGATTGATTATGAAAAAAAATATATCGTATTTTTGGATTTCAAATTTTAGGAAAGAAGATAAATAGGGATTTTATATTTAGAAATTAGCTCTAAAAATATTCCATGTGATGTAGGCATTTTTTTTGACAGTAAAACATCTTAGCAGACTCAATAAAACAACTTGATAAAGAGAGTAAATTGAGTGACATAATTTAATATTACGTAAATTTAATTGTCCGACACTTACAATTTTGAGACACATATTAATGGTTTACTCTATTTTATTTTATGGATCAAGCATTTCCTAGGGCTTTTGGATCCAACAACATCAAGCATTTCTTATGTGCTTTGTCTAATATTTATTTTGATACTAGAATTCATTTTGATCATTTCATTTGAAGTGTGTAAACATTAGTATTAGTGCTTTTATATAGTACATTGAATATAAAATGGGAAAAAGGTTGACTTAACAATGATAATTTGGCATAATTATTGTCTCAATTGACATAAAATGTCTCAAAATTTGTTTTTAGTTTGTTGTCTTCTTCAACAACTTCTCGAAGTATAAATAATAATTTAAAGATAACTATTAACATTTAAAGATAATTTGAGGATTTTGCATGTTAATTAAGACAAGATTTACACAATCTCGAACAATTATTTATAAGTCAACGTTTTTTCTATTTTATATCTAATGTACTTTTTAAAGAAGGACTGACACCATACAAATTAAAAAAATGACTAAAATCAGTATTTTATTTATTTAATGACCAGAATTAATATAC
>JBBPBP010000003.1:48720565-48732017 GCA_037974735.1 Cicer chorassanicum | reverse complement strand
CAAATATTGTCATTAATACATAAAAATACAAGACAAATATTTATCATTAATAAATAAGAAAAAACACACAACAAAAAATATATATTTAAAATTTTTTAATATCTTCTAAATAAAAATAAGAATAGTTATTATATACTAATTATAATTTATTATTAAAACAACAAATAACTGTTATTAAAAAATTATTTAAAATTAATATTCTTTTAATATCTAACAACTATAATACATTACCTATAAAAAAAACCATACGCAAAACACATCTCAAACTAAAAAATTATACTCACCGATATCTCTTACAAAATTAATGTCTAAATATTACTACAACAAAATTTCCCAAGACACCAAACAAATATCACCGATCCATCCTATCACATAATCTACTTACTGATGTCTATTTTAAGGGTTACATCTCTTATTTAGCTTAGGTTTTGTATTTCATATAGTGCACGTCTTTCATATAATGGAAAATCCAAAAGGTGGAAAATCCCGCACGGTACTTATTCCAAAGCTGGTAATTCCCACCTTTTAATATATTATATCTGAATTCAGTCCACCATGGATTCCTACATTAAAAATATTAACACTCAAACCATGATTTACTTTGTCACTTAAAAATAAATCTTAATGGTCATCTTTATTTTAATGACTAAAATAATAATTTAAATGATGATATTAGTTTGATAAAAAAACAAAAAACAAATATATATTTGTATTCAATCGATATCAATCAAGTCAATGTCTTATTCATAAGAACGAAAAGAGTCATGAACCGTTACTTCTGAAAAGCATCTTCGATCGTTGATGAAATTTTATATACTTTTTAAGTATTGGTTCGAAGTATGTCAATTATAAAAACAGTCAATTATATACATATACCCACCTCTTCAACTCTTTACACCTTCAAAATCTTAAGTGCAAATTAACAATCTACATCTTTTCATTTGAAAAACAAAACCTCACTTATTTCATTTATGGAAGTAAGAAATTCCATCTTTCAGACCCCCTTATCATATGAATTATCGACGTTCTTTCTTCCTTCTATCTCGAACTTGGAGGCCGGTTGCATCCTCTTCCATTGCCATCCATAGTTGTGAACATGTTATATCTGCTCCCAAAATAACTTACCCAACATTTCATCAAGTATTCCAAAGCTTCCAAGCGTAATCACCTCCCCCCTAATTTATCAGACCAATTGGTATGAACTTAGAGAAATTTAAATGGAAAATTGATAGAAAGAATTATAAGTGTCACTATTTTATTAAAAGATAAACATTAGAGGAGAAAATGAATTAAAAATAAATTAAATAAAAGGTGTAAATTACATTGATACTCATTCATTTGAGTAGTTTTTACTTAGATTAGTCCAAAACAAAAAAAAAAGTAGGTGTAAATTAGCAACATCCATGTATATATATATATATATGTTGTGGTATAAGATTAATAACTTTTTATCGTGCAAGAAGAAATAAGAGTGATGATAGTTAAATTAGGAAACGGTAAGATTACTATATTATATATCTATAATAGTTTGCAATATATATATATAAATAAAGGGATACATCATTTTTGTGGAGCCTTTTTTATTTTTCAAAATTATCCTTACTGCTTAAATTTAATCAATAACCACATAAATTGAATATTTGTTATCAATAATAATAATATACGCACATCTTATAAAAAATAAATAATATGTACATGTTAGTACAATAAAATAAACTAAAACGGACAAGTGTGGTTAATTTTCATTGGATGACGGTAAATTTACCCACAATTCTTCACTAAAAAAAACATACAAAGAAACACTAGCTAGAAAAGCAATGGCTTAGAAGTTAGAATTTGGAAATCAGAGCGAAAGCGAAAGCAATGAGAGAGATGAGAGTGCAACCAGAGAGAAGCAGCAGCACAACGTTAATGATGAGAACATCAACATCATCCACCGCCACGCCAAGAACAGTCCACATCAACATCCCACCATCCTCATCATCATCATCCTCCGCCAAGAAGTGCACCTACATCATGCGTCTCCCATGATGGCTTTTTTCATTAGCAACATCGTTCTTGATCAGTCTTTCTATTGGCTTCATGATTGAAAAGAACTGTAGATAGAAAGAATAAAATAAACAAGAAAAATAATAAGAAGCTCCTGTCATTATAAAGAGAAAACAATATGCCACAAAGATCAAAAGCTTACTTGTAGAGCAAATATGAGAGGAATCCATAATTTTCCTCTCTCATTTGGGTTCGGTCCTTCAATCAGATTCTTGTCAACATGAATAGATTCACTTTTGTTCAGTGCAACTTCTGTGATTGTTTGGACTAGATGAGGAATCCAAGCAATCGCATTTGGAAGAATCTGTCACCATGCACACATTTTCTCAATCAGATGAAGCAAGATAAATGGGCTAAAAGAGGATACAAGGAAATGCAAGCAAATCTCCAACCTGTTCATTACTTTCATTTTTGTTGCATCTCTCACTATTCTCGATCAAAACAACAGGAATCGCAGAAGCCTAGGGTTATGAGAAAGACAAAATACAAGCATGAAAATTATGAATTACACACAAAGTTTCTGAAAAGCAACAAATAAAACATTAATTTAAAACAAAAAATTAACAAGTTGAAAGAGCTCTAAATTTTACAGATAAATATATTATAAATTCACCATCAACAAATAAACTAATTTTCGAAATCTCATGAGGCTCTCCAAACCCACAGAAGATCCATCAAACAAATCCCCTGGATGAAACCATGTCTCTAAACTTAATTTAGAATGAATGAAATAACAGCCAACGAGAATACAAGAAATGTTGGGTTTGTACTCACCCAACCCAACATTAAACAAAAAATCAAAGAGGCTGCTACTCTAGAGAGATCAAAGGATAAAGTAACAAAGCAGGCCAGTAGAAGGAACAAATAACATTATGACGTAGCACAATGAGAAATTTTTTCATTGAATATCTAGGATATGCTTCTGTACCGATTATCTTAAAACTGAACCAATATCCGAATTAGTGGGGAAAAGGTCCAGATTGAGGTCGAAATGTTGAATCAGGGTTGAACTGGAATTTGTACATACATATGAATGATGCAATGTACTAAAAATAACTTGTTATAAATATATAGCTAAAAATTAGAGGGAAATATTCAATGATATTTCTAGCATCATTGAATTGAATTATATAACATATAAAATAACTCATTTTTAAATTAAATATAAATTACACGGCGCAAAACATACTAACTATGTGACATGGATTACATAAAATAGAAGACAAATCCATACTAAGAAACAGAGATATATAAATAACTTAGTGAAAGGAGTCCATGATGTTTAATGAATGCCCTGGTTCAATTCTTACAATTGCCAAAAAACTTTGAGCA
Organism: Cicer chorassanicum; assembly: GCA_037974735.1. Classification (NCBI taxonomy): domain Eukaryota; kingdom Viridiplantae; phylum Streptophyta; class Magnoliopsida; order Fabales; family Fabaceae; genus Cicer; species Cicer chorassanicum. The sequence continues at coordinate 48,728,636 of JBBPBP010000003.1, read as the reverse complement.
ATAATGTTAAGAGATGGCTTTGGCAAGGTGGTTGAAGACCACCCTACGAATGCACCAGCCAAGGTTTGAATATTAGTACAAGATCTCAAATAAAGAACCAGTTCAACTAGTCAAGTTTCGTCTGGTTCACCATTCAAAAGTTTCAAGTCCAGTTTTTACGAAAAGCAGACTGGCCAGTGGACCAATTCGTGGTTAATCAGGTTCAAACAGATAATCCAATGTGGGTTTGAAAACTACCCCGTCCCATGTTAATAAATTGGCCCAAGTGTCCTAAAATGGAGTAACTGAACTAACTATAATGGTCATCACAAACACACGAAAACAAATTCATACAAGAGTAAGTGCATTTGGAAAATATAGAATCCAGTAAGTGGCCAATTGTTGTTTTTACATTCAAGGATCATAGACCCAAGAACTAAAATCGAAATACTTCAACTTCCAATACCTATTGCCTTTACAGTGTTAACTTTTTACCCTGAGATGTATTTAAAGGATAGGATTGATGTTACATAGACAAATACCTGAAAGGCATCCTTCTTCAAGGAGGCACCTGATCTGACAATTTGCAAGAGAGCCTCGGATCTTTTTGAGAAGAATTCATCATAAGAAAATCCATCTGGTGGAGAGAACTGGGCATGTGTGAGTGCTACTATAGCCTTGTTCCATATTCTTTTGCCAAAACTGTCAGTTATAGCTTTAGCCACCAACTTATCCAAGTTGTCTACTCGATACGTATCTAAGCGATCCACGTAAAGCAGAATATCTATGGTCTTGTCCAGAAGGAAACTACTCAAACCCAAATAAAAGAAAAGGGTAAGAGAAAAAATATCAGTTTTATTTTAGAAGATCAAAAACATGTTTCACAGGTGGACTGTTACATGCCAGACATAAAAGAATACCGTTTTATTATATCAAGTGCCATATCGTTGATGTATCCCCCTTCAATAAGACCAGGAGTATCGATAATGTTCAATGTAAAACCTGTCCTTGAACGTGACACCATAACAGATCTCAGCCCTTCTGACTTTTTCAAAATTAAAAGAGTTAGTTACAACACATACATGTAAACATAAAAGAATAACAACTAAAAAAAATCACCACCCTACATACTAGTGTTGTCAAATAGACGCTCTATAGTGCTATAACATAGCAGAATTTAAAAAATCGCTATTGCTCCGCAATACACTATTTAGTACAAAGTGTTGTGAAATAGCTGCTATTTCGGCACTATAATCCTATAGCATAGTGGAATATGAACAAACTGTTATTTTACACAATCCACAATTGACAACACTTCAATAGACCATCATAGATAAGGGAGGTATCATCACATACCTGAAAGGGACTAACTGAAACCACTCTTTCACCAATGATAGAATTCACAGTTGAAGACTTTCCAACACCCTCTTTCCCCATCACAAGTATGGTTAAGGAGTTCACATCCTATATTGAAGATACAAACACAATTCCAAAAGCGGAATAAAAAAAACCTTTCAATTGCAAATTCTTGTTAAAAACATGTAGACAATAGTAAACATAAAACAAAATCAAGGTTTTAAATCGTAGTTGTGCAGCGATATTTGGTATAACGAAAAACCGCAGTCAAATACAACTGATACGACTTTAATTGCAATTGTGGTGTAAACATCAAAAACATGATATCGCAACCATAATTACCGATGCAGACCATTTCTTAAAACCTTGAACAAACCTAAGAAGCATGGAAAATTGTTGTTAAGAGTGCAATAATTTGAGAGGGTGAGGGGTAAACAACCTCTTGTTTAAGTTTTCCCAAAAGTTCTAGCAACTTGGACTGCGTAGCAGGAGCGAATGTATTGATTCCAGACCACTCACGGACAACTTGTTGGGATGCCATAGTAATGTTCCACTAACACAACATAGAAAGAAAAAAAAAAAACCAAAGCGTTTATTAGTGCATAATCCACAAAACCTAACAATTAGAAAGCAGATATTTGGAATCATGGACACGTACGAACAGAATAATCAGCAACAATATTGGCACAAGAGAAGTAAAATGTTGGAAAATACTAGAGTGCAAGATAATTAACATAATAAGGTGCAATTAAAAATTGCGGAGAAAACGAGAAGCGAACTAGCGAAGGGGAAGAAAAGGAATAGGATTGATAAAATTTGGAATAAATGAGTACCGGAAGAGTGAGCAGCGATAGGAAGAACCGCCCTTTTCCGACTGAGTACGGTTTTGAGATATACAAATAGCAGTCAACCTTTTGAACCGTTGCCTTGGTTTGGTCCATTAAATACAATAAGAGTTAAATTGGATCCCAAATTGTAAGTTCTTAAAGTGTATTTTCTCCATTAAAATTGTATTCAATTCCATCATATTTTTTCCACACCTCTTTAGTATTACCAACTTCATATCATTGAGTAAATCTAGTTTCTTAGTATCATCAAACCATATTAGGAATCCACACAATTACGATTATGATCTTGCATCAAAGATATTACAATACTATTAAAGAATATGTTAAAGAAGACCGGAAGATGAAGGCGTGTGGAAAAAATTGTTAAATACAAACTGACTGACTTTGGACAAAAGACAAGTGAGGAAATGTCTTACTAGATTTGCATTAGTGATTCCAATTATAATAATAACTCGTTGCGTTTGAGCAAACAGTGGTTTCTACTTTTACCACAATTAATATCAAAGCTTCTATAACAAGTACTTGAAATGTTTTTCTTACCTATTTTGAACGGAACGCTGCCACGTTGCATTTCCAAAATTGCAAATCAGGGAAGATTGATTATGGGGGAAGAAAATATAGAATTTTTTGGATTTTATGATTTCAAATTTTGGAAAAGAGGATAAATAAGGATTTTGGATTTAAATATTAGCTCTCAAAATGCTCCATGTTATGAAGACAAGTCTTCGTGTGACATAAAGAAGCCATAATGCCACTTAAGTGCAACCTTTTTCTACTCTCTCATTTTAATTAATTTATTTAATATTTAGAAGGAAAACAGGGAAAGTTATGCAAAAACAAAATCGATAGTTTGGTTGCAACGAACAAAAGAAAAGAAGAATGTCATTTTCAATTTCAAGGTTAAGGTATTCTCCCTCTCTTCCCACTCCCAATTTGTTTCTTCCAATTCCTAATTCCATTATTCGTTTGTTACACTCTCAAACTCATTCTCCATTAGATAACAATGTTGTTCTTCATGATGTTGTTTTATCATTCAATCGCATGCTCAATATCAACCCTACTCCACCAATCTTCGAATTCGGTAAAATTTTAACTTCCCTTGTTAAGATTAATCATTTCCACACTGCTATTTCATTTTCTCAACAAATGGAATTCAGAGGAATTCAACCTAACTTTGTTACTTTGAACATTTTGATTAATTGTTTCTGCCAACTAGGTCAACTCAATTTTGCATTTTCTGTATTCGGAAAAATTCTCAAACTTGGTTATCAGCCTAATACCATAACGATTACTACACTTATCAAAGGTCTTTGTCTTAATGGTAATGTTATGAAAGCATTGCACTTTCATGATGATGTTATAGCTAAGGGATTTCACCTTGATCAGGTTAGTTACGGGACCTTGATCAACGGATTATGTAAAATAGGTGAAACAAGATCTGCCATGCAATTGCTCAGAAGGATTGAAGGGTTATTGGTTACGCCTAATGTGGTAATGTACAGCACAATCATTGATAGTCTATGCAAGGATAAACTTATTAGTGATGCATGTGATTTATATTCTGAAATGATTGTCAAGAAAATTTCTCCTAATGTTGTCACTTACAGTACTTTAATATATGGATTTTGCATTGTGGGTCGATTGAAAGAAGCAGTTGGTATGTTAAATGAAATGACGTTGAAAAACATCAACCCAAATGTTTATACTTTTAATATATTGGTCGATGGTTTTTGCAAGGAAGGAGAGGTTAAACATGCTAAAAGTGTGTTAACTATGATGATAAAAGAAGATATGAAACCCGATGTTGTTACTTATAATTCTTTAATGGATGGTTATTTCTTACTTGATGAAGTAAACAAGGCGAAATATGTATTCCACACCATGGTCCGAAAGAGAGTGACTCCTAATGTTCATAGCTACAGTATTATGATTAATGGACTATGTAAGAATAAAATGGTGGACGAAGCCATTAATCTTTTTAAAGAAATACGTTTCAAAAACATGGCGCCTAATACTATAACATACAGTTCCCTCATTGATGGACTTTGCAAATCAGGGAGAATCTCTGAAGTTTGGGATCTTTTATATGAGATGCATGATAGAGGTCAACCTGCTAACATGATCACTTACAGTCCCATATTAGATGCTTTGTGCAAAAACAATCATGTTAACAAGGCAATTGCATTATTTACGATAATCAAACACCGGGGAATTCAGCTAGATATGTATACATACATAATACTTGTTGATGGACTATGCAAAAGTGGAAGACTTAAAGATGCACAAAAGGTTTATGAAGATCTTCTGATGAAAGGCTATCGTTTGAATGTTAGGATGTATAATGTTATGATTGATGGGCTTTGTAAAGAGAACTTACTTGATGAAGCATTATCCTTGCTATCAAAAATGGAAGACAATGGTTGCATTCCTAATGCTGTAACTTACGAAATCATCATTCGTTGTTTGTTTGGAAACAACCAGAATGATAAGGCAGTAAAACTTCTTCAAGAAATGGTTGTTAGGGGTCTAATGTAAAAGCAAAACTAGATGAGATGCTTTCTAGTTACAATTTGTTATTTGAATTTGAATATGATCATCTCATTTGTATTTTCATTTCATAGTTATACTACAGGATTAGTGAATTTGGTTCACTGTTATGTTTGTTTTGATTAGAAGTTAAACATTGCTTGTTTCATTGTGATATTTGTAACAACAATAGTGTCTGACTTTTTTTATTCCTGAATAACTATCCCTTTTTCTTCCAAATTTGTCGCGAATCTGCTGGATGTTTCTTGGTCCATTGACAGAAGCAACCAGCACATGAAGCCTCTTGGAAGATATCTTTTAGTTTACATGCAAGATTGCAGTTGGGGGAGGCATTGTTAGGAATAGTGGGAGGAGGATATTGAATGTGTACACTGGGAGAAAGAGGAAGATATTAAATGAGAGTTACTACTGTAAGGAAGGGTCTATTATATGTGATGGTACTATGGTATAAAATGAAGCCTGGATGGAAATATAAATTCTTAAGTAATTGTCTGTGTTTGTTTGGCATAAAAAAAAACTGAGTTCTTTAAAATTATTGCATGTGCGGGATTTCGGTATTTAATTCTGTGTTATCTTATTACACAGTGTGCTTGATCAGTGATATGTTACAAGCAACAATTTACACTTCTTGAGGAGCATTATAGAAAAGGTGAAGGAAGCACTCCATTGTTGAGACAGCATGCCTTCTTGCATTGTAAGTTTTGATTAAACATTTTGATTCGTTTGCAGTTTCTAGATTCAAACTCAGTAAACTTGTATACTAGATTTAATGACTTGCATGAACAATAGTTTTTAAATCTTGTTTTTTGGGAGGTTTATTTTTTTATTACCATCATTCATTTTAAATTTTAATGAAGATCATTATTGTCTTTCCAACCTTCATAATTGTAACCGTTAAGATCAATGTCTTATTGAGATTTTCCTTGTTCAACCGAGTAGGATCACAATGAATTATAGAGATTTTCCTCATCCATCTTTCTTACAGATCTTGATATTTAGAATTGTGTATATACTATATGTATCTTGATATCTTAGTCTTTTCAATATGCTGTCATTTTTGTTCTTTCAAATGTTGTTGTGAGACATATACCATTTTGCATTACCACATCAAGTCATGAAGTATCTATCTATGTAATAGTACTCATGATGATTAATGTATTTGAATCATCTATTATTTATTTATATATATTAATATTATACTATGTAAAAGCCAAAGCATTAGTTCAATGGTTGCCATATCAGCTTTTTAACCTCTATATGCATGCTTCATAAACAAATATGTAGCTATTCAGCTTTATGAGTTTGTGTCTTTTCAGTTTTTTCAATAACTCAAATTATATTTTCATAACTCTCAAATTTGTCCCTCCATATTTATGCCATTTGAGCAAACCCCTAGCGATTTAAGAGCATCTCCAACTCCCCATCCTTCATCGAGGTGTTTAAGTGGATCCCATATACATGTACACATCACTCATTTTTATTGTTTTAACTTTAACACTATGCCTCTAACCAATTTTTATCTTCAAATTAGTTTATAAAAACAGCTTATATTAAAATGATTTAACTTTATTTTATCTTTTATTATATAAATAATTGACATAAAAACACTTATATGATAAGCACTTATGTTATAAGTGCTTAATTAATTTGTTTATCCAAACAAAGTTAATACTTATAAATTTTCTTTTGCGCACGCATTCCATTTTGTACACAATATTGTAAAGTCAATTAACCTGTATATTTTGCTAACATTTTTGTTCTCCCATCTATATGATTTTGAAGATCAGAAATTTTTCTCCTTAGCATTAGTGATTGTGTATCCCCAAAGCAGGGGACATGGCTAGAAGATAAAGATTTGAATGTGGAAAGAAACATCTCATTGCCACTATATAGTGTTGATGATGGAGAACCTCAAAGGAAGCTTTAGATATTGTTTTGAATCATGTAACCACCTTATCTTTTTATATCTATTTTTCTAATGGCTCATAGGAAGGGTTGTATTAGATTGATTTGTTTGTCATGTAGATAAATAAATGAGTAAATATCCAAATTAGTCTTTGAAATTGTAAGACTGTATCAATCTTTTCCTATCCATTATTAATTAATATTTCAAAAAGATAGTCTTTGAAATTGTAAGATTGTATCAATCTTCTCCCGTGCATTTTTAATTAATATTTCAAAATGATTTCATAAATCGTAGAATATTAATCAAGTTTATCCCTCTATGTGGAGTATTTGATTTGTGACATGGATTTTTCAAACAAAAGTTGTTTCGTCTTAAATATGTCAGAAGTTATTGTTCCGTCTAAAAGTGTGAATTTTAAATTGGGTATGAACAATTGGATTTAGATTAAATGTACTCAAAGTTGGATGCAGTTTTGAGTTCACACATTGGTGACTGTTAATCTGACGGGGTCTAAAATAAAAGTAGATTTTATAAGTTTTTTATTTAAAATTTAAATTTTGAATTTAAATTTTTGACCGTCCGATTACCATTTAAATTTTTGACCGTCCGATTACCATTATACTGACTGCACAAGTGCATCGAGTGTTTAGTACATGTAATCCAAATCCTCGTAGGAATATATTTTATAGTCATTGCAATGTAACCCATGAATCAATAAGTCCATACCTTTTTTCTTTTTCATTATCAAAAAATAAAATAAAATAATTCTCCTTTTGTTTGCAACTAATTAACTGTTCTAAAATTTACCACATTAATCGTATTTTTTTATGTACAATTGTGAAAGCAAAGTTAAACCTTAAGAGTAAAACAGCATATCTACATTCTTATATAGACTTTTAGGGTCCGTTTGATGGACCGAATAGGATAGGGACAAGATAGGATAGAGATCAGATAGGATATGGATAGGATAAAGAGTTATCATGTCCTGTGTTTGATGTGCACATGATAACAAACTTGATAACATTAGTTTTATCCTATTCAGTGTTTAATACACAACATATAACAAGATGATATGATTTATATTTTGATAAAATGACAAATTTGTCCTTATAATCTATTTAATTTTTTTCTTTTAAAATAACATTCATATAATTTTTTATAAATAAACAAAAATGCTAAAAAATGTAAATAATTTATGAAGTAATTTTATATACTTGAAAAATTGTGATTTCTCTATCTATCACAATTGAAGAATGACTTATAGTTTGTTTGATTCAAATCCCAAAAACTCTATTTTAGTATTTTAAAATTTAAAACCTAAACAATTTGTTTGGATTACTTGTTTTTAAAAACTATTTTGTAAAACTATTTTTAATATTATACTTTTTAAAACTAAAAAAGCAAAACAGATAAATGGTGTTTTACTTTTTATTTT
>JBBPBP010000003.1:48694266-48713420 GCA_037974735.1 Cicer chorassanicum | reverse complement strand
CAAAATTTAAATTTCTTTTAAAAGAGGTAAATTAAATATAATTTTTTAAACTTTTAATACTTAAAAATTCATGTTAAATTGATCTTTGATTAGAAGATTCTAAATTTGTATAGCAAATATTTTTATAATATTATAAATATATTAAAAAATAATTTGAAAATTCAAATTATACTCATAAGTTGACGGTAGAATAGAGATCAAAATTATTAGTATAAAACATTTAAAGAATGATTATTTGAAAAATAATATTAGAAGGATTAAAAATAATATAAGATATATATAATACGGAGAAAAACTTTATTTTTAAAAAAAAAAACAGATAAAGAAACACTAGGAGAAAAGCAATGGCTTAGAATTGGAAATCAGAGCGAAAGCAATGAGAGAGACGAGAGTGCAACCAGAGAGAAGCAGCAGCACAACGTCAATGATAGGAACATCAACGTCAACATCATCCACCGCTACGCCAAGAAGAACAGTCCACATCAACATCCCACCATCCTCGTCATCATCATCATCCTCCGCCATATTCCAACGGATTCGTCCTTCCCTCGTAACCTCATTCCTTCAAAGACCCCATTCTCTACCATTCGTCCTCTCCATCTTCCTATTCCTCGCTTGGATCTCTCTCCGTTCATACCGTCCTTCCCATCCTCTCCCTCTCTCCTCCCCAAACGACGACGTTAAAGCCAATCTCCGTAGATTCTCCTCCGCTTTTCCTTCCCCTATTACCAAGGATAACCGTGGATGGATTCTCGACCCTATCGCTCTCGCACTCTCTTCCAGTATTTCAGGTACTTCCTTTCTATGCTGAATTTTATTTCCGAAAATTCAACTAACCACGTTTCTTTTAAGGTGGAGCTGTTACCTGTGCTTCTCTTCACCTCGGTGAAATTCGACCTGGAAAATTAAGAGGAAATCATAGACATCATGATTGTAACGAGACTTTTGTCCTCTGGGGGGCTTCAATCAAGTTTAGGGTACGCTCCCCTTTCCCTTTATCTTATAATAATGGTTAATATTATATGCCAGTGTTGTCAAATAGCGCTCTAGCACCGGTAATGTATAACTAAATTTGTACAAATAACTATTGTTTAACATACAAAGTATTAGCACATAACAGCTAAAAGTGTTGATAACACTGTTACATGCACATGCATAACAAATCATGACTGTGTTGAAATACCAACCACTTTATAGGAGTCCAATCCTCAATTAAGCGTTCCCTCAGATACTATGGAAGAGTTAGGCCTTCTTTATTATGTTAGGTTGCTGACTTAAACTTGTGGTGTTCGCTTAAGTCGCTGTTTGATAATTGTGTTTGATGTTATGAAGGGTGTGTATGCTGCTGTTATTTAACTCAATATTGACATTGAACTGACAAAATACTTGGCCGTGCTGGAATAAGAAAGTGTTGTTGTTATGATATCATCGCATGTATATGGTGTAATAAATAGAATATTTGATTGAGATATTATCTCAGCAGGCTTGTTTGAATTGGTAAGCTGTTGATTGCTATAGTGTTGGTATATAGTCATGTCAGTAAAATGTTGATAGTTGAGATGAAGTTTCTATTGCATTGCATATTTTTGGCATCCTCTCTTGAACTCACTTACCAACTTTTACTAGTTTTGAGGCGGAATTGGCACTAACAGCTCAAGAAAATACAATGGTTTTTATATGCTATTATTTATACTTTCTCTTTTCGTGAAGGGAAGGTAGGAGTAGGAGGAATGTGCATGTGCAAATTTCACTTCCTTGCGAAGACAATATCCTGATTTGTGAATTGAAATGTGTAGTTGATTCTTCTTTTGGGAATGTGGTGCTTAAATCAGTCACAGATACTGGGTTCTCAGTTGGACTGAAAATAAAGTCCTAGCACACTTTCTAACCCTTTTTAGAATACTAAAATAATCAGGAAATGTTCATTCTCTCTAGACATTTTATCGGCTGGTAAAGTGTACATTATAAGATAAATGATATAAATTGATTCTTACTTATGACATCATTCTTAGAAGGATGCGAATGACACTAAACTGCTACCTGGAACTAGGAGCCGTTAATTTTTTGTTAGTGGCACTTATGAGTAAAGCCAACAAGATGAGGAAAAAACAGGATCTACAAACTAGATTTTGAGAAGGTCTATTATTAAGCGAACACTAATAAACTATAAATGTTTGGATTGAAGTTTTCTATTTCAAATTCAAATTTAAATCAACTTCATTTTGCAAACTAAGTTTGCATAAACAACACTCCTTCCATTTTAAACCGAGTTTGAAGGCAGCAGTTTAGTTTGCAAAATGTCTCCAACTGAAAACTTCCAAACAAACAAGAGCTAGTCTTGCTGTGTTAACATAAGTTAGGGGGTTTTGGGGGTACTTGACGGAAAATCCAAACACAAACGTATACATACTAAACATCAATTTATGTATTTGGAAATCAATTTGATTAAAATGTTTTATTTCTTCACGATTTTTTACTGTTGAATAAATAGCCAAATTAGTACTCCTCAAGATAATTAGCTCCTGTGTTCTGTAGGAAAAATTAAGGTTCTCAAAAGTTATAAAGCTCTAAAATTACGATTCCAATGAAATGATTAATATTTTATTTTAGGTTTTAAACAGCACTTTTAAAATCTTGTGATAGAGACCCGAGTAGAGGTTATAAGTAAAAAAGAGGTATTATGCAATAAAGAGCGTGGTAAGAATATATGGTAAATAATGAGTGGGGTAGGATGCTTAGTTGGCAAGTTTGTTATGCCTAGTATTATAAATAGTGAGATTAGTAAATTGTAGGGGATATGCAAGAATATTGAGTGAACCATTATGGTTAGGCAGAGAGAGAGTTTTCTCTATGTCTGAGGAGCATAGCTGTGGGGTAGATTGGGATCCATTCCTTTCTACACATTTGCTTTCTTCATCTATTAAATACATATTATTTTCTACTGTTTTATCTCTTTCTTCACTTAATTTTGGATTATGAATTTCGGGTTTCCATCATCTTGAGTTCACAGTAATCTGTTTGCAGGTGGAAAACAGCAAGGTGGCTGATATTGGTTATGCTGAGGTGATCATTGGCAGAGATGAGGTTGTTGTTGCTGCTAGCCCTGCTCATAAAGCACATGCGTTAATGAACATAGATCCGGTTCGGAGTGCGTACTTTATAGGATGCCAAGACAGTATTATAAACTATACTGCTTCAAGTACGGACTTTAATGTTTGGAAAGATCTTTAAGTTGTTGCTCTTTATAGGTTTTCCCATCACATTCCTCTCGATGAAATCTAAGATGTTTCTGAGCATTAACATTACTATATGATACTGTTGCACACACAGCATGAGAAAATTTTACGTTTTAGTTGTCTATATAATGTACAGAGCTTAGTTGCAAACTTGGAGAGTTTGAGCTTTTATAGGGGTACAAAGCAGAAAGACAGAATGAAAGGAGGTACAGTTTATGTCTTAGTCTATTAAAAGAAGGGAGGGAAAATTCATTCACAGTTCCTGAACTTTGTACTGATTGTAATGAGGCAACATGATTTTTTTAATGAAGTTATTTTTGTTAACTCTTAAATTTTAAGTGGTTACCTAAGATATTTAGTGACCTAATCTAATTTGTCTAAATACATGATTTGAATTTTGGATTTATTTATTTTTTGATATACTTTAGATATTGTAATTAAAAAGTTCATAAAACAATTGGAAGACCAGTGATCATCATAAATTAAAGTGAACTTACTCATTTGCATATTTAAATTTCAAATTTTTTGTAAGTTGTTATATAAATGGACATTTTAGTTTTTTTGTTGGACTGCAGAAATAGAACACACAGAATTCTGAATTTATTACTAAAATAATCTGGTTTATAGGCCAGTTTTGAACATAACACTAACTAACACAGGGTTTTCCCCTAACAAGGAGTTTTCTCTTTCAACATAATCCACCACCAATTACTCACTCAAATGGCTGCCTATTAACTGCAGACACCTTACTAATATCATATACTAACCTCACAACACAAAAACATAACTGTCTCGTAAATGAAAATAAAATTGGTGCATTATGGACCAGGTCATTAACTACCCACACACAAACATAACTGTCTAAGAGTACATAAAAATGTGTCTGTCTATCAGGTTTAGCTAAGCAACACTTCCATGATTCACTTAACATGACTGAGGTTTAATTGAAATTTTATTTTGTCATAGTAATTGAAGTTTAGGGTTTTCTTTGCAAACAGCCCAAAATTGAGAGTGGCTGTATACACCTTTCCCTTGCAAAAGTATTTTGTTGTTAAGATGTTGCTCAGGACGTTGTAGTTATGGTCAAATTCAATACTCATTGTGGATGTTGGCTATTCTGTGAATGTTGGCTATTCTGGGAATATCTATTATCATTACTCGTCAGTGAAAGAAACGGTGTTGGTGTCTATCAATACTAATTTTTATAGTATACAATTTTTTTCTTCATTGGAGACTGAGTTTGGCTAGTCTGCAGAATATATCTTAGATATTTGCTTATCTTATCTTCTTTAAAATTATGCATGAAAATATTCTGTTAGCCTGATTGATTAGCCATATAAATTCTGACCATTCAATTTTGTCAGCTTTACAATTTTTTCTTTTGAGGGATTTTTCAGGCAACGGTTAAAGTTACAGTAGTACGCCCAATCACAGATCCAAATACTGAAATACACTTACTACAATACTTTTTTATTTATCACGTGTTCTGAACATAAAGTCGATTATTAAATCAATTCAAAATCTTTTTTATAGTGAATTTTAAATTGATTTTGAAATCAAATCAAATTATCTTCATATTATAGTGATTTAAAACACGAGTTAGAGTAGAGAATTACAAGTTAGAGAGTCATTTGAACGAGGGAACAGGTGCAGTGCCTATCACTTGCAAGAAAAGAACTATATGAGGTGTTACTTGCACGCAAGGACTGTTTCTAGAGCCCAGAATTAGAAGTCACTGTATATGTGATCAGTACAGAGACAAAAAAAACAAAAGCTGAAACTCTAAGTTAATCATGTCATTCTTATTTGCTTCCCAATGTTGCTTCATCATAAATAAGAGTAATGCACCGCCCAAAAAAAAAACCAGTATAATTTAAAAGCCCATTTACCCAATAAGATTACAACTTAAGATTCACAAGCTAGAATCTTTAACTCCATTAAAAAACTTACTTGGTGACTAATGGAGTCATACAAAAAACCAATTTTCGTTCACCAACAGTTGTTATGCCTCACAAGCAACAATTTGAAGTCCTAATTTAATATTTCCAAAAATAGAAGTTCCATCGCTTGAAAGCCAATACAAATGTCACATAAGGTTGCTTAAGGCAAATCCAAAAGGAAAAGCAATTCCCACCTTAAAAACTATAAAGCTCATGACCCTCAATGAATAAACCAATAGTCTTCAACCTTATTATCCATATAAAATTCTTTTGATAAACTTGCTTAGAGAATTCACATAATTTAAATGGAGGAAAAGAACAAGAGGCTAGCAGTTTTAGTAGGGTGCAATTACCCTAACACTCCCAATGAACTGCATGGTTGCATAAATGATGTGTTGGCAATGAAGGACATGTTGGTAAAACGTTTTGGTTTTGATCATGAAAATATTGAGCTTCTAATTGATGAACCTAACACTTCTTCATCAACTATGCCAACTGGTGCTAACATTAAGAAAGCATTAGGTAGCATGATTGATCGAGCTGAAGCAGGGGATGTGCTTTATTTTCATTATAGTGGACATGGAACTAGGATTCCTTCCATGAAATATGGACATCCTTTTCGACATGAAGAAGCTATTGTGCCTTGTGACTTCAATCTTATCACTGGTTTGTATTATTAACTTCCCTTTTGAATATTATTTCTCATAGCACATAATTAAAATATGTACTTGAGGGACTTGAGTATTTGTTTGTAGGTTTGTGGTGTGGCATTTGTGTGAAAAATTCAATGCCTAAACTATTATTTTATTTATGCAAGTGAATCACCAATTTAGTTGATGAAATCACAAGGGTGAAACAATTTGGAAGTGAAATTAACAAAATTTTAAAATAATATTTGAAATTAAAATTCATCGACCATATTGGTTCTTTTGAGTCGGTCAATTTAGTCTACAAAATAAAGTGTTTGATCGAGTATTTTTCAATTTCATGAAACATTTTAAAATTTCGTTAATTTCAAAGATTGAATTGTTTAACCCATATATTTTAAAGAATAAAATGATTAATCATTCCATCTAATATTTACAAAAATATTAATGTGTTTCTTAGCAATTATTAATATTCGGAAAAAGGCTAACATTTCACTATTTTGGACACATTCTTTTTATTGGGATACTTAAAAATTAGACTAATAAAAAATGTATGTCCAAAAGGGTAATGTTGAAATAACCCCCATAGTTTTAATATGCAATAAGATTCACCTGACCATACAAAAAAAAATCTATTAGTACATGTCAGCATTCAACTAAAGTGTTTATGAGGAGGTAACTAGCTCAAATTCAAATCTTCATTTAAAAAAAAAGAAGCTCAAGTTCATATGAACAAAATCACAGTTAAAAATGCAGAGTAAGCTGTGAACTATAGAATTTGCTTAGATATTTGAACTATGTGACAACCCTCTTACCATATAGTTACAATGTATAGTGAAATTTTATTTTTATGTTATATAGATTTGGACTTTCGGCAACTAGTGAATCGGCTTCCAAAGGGAACAAGCCTAACAATTCTGTCAGACTCATGCCATAGTGGTGGCCTAATTGACAAAGAAAAGGAACAAATTGGACCAAACTCATTGGAAGACAAAAATGCTACATTGAAACAAATTCATATTACACCTAAGACTATTCCTTATGAGTCAATACTTCAACACTTCTCATCATTAACAAACATAAACACAACAGACATTGGAACTCATTTGCTTGAGTTCTTTGGCTCTGAAGCTAGCTTGCGGTTTCGGCTACCGTTACTTGATCTTGATTTGTTCCAACCATTGAAACATGATGAAGGGATTCTGTTGAGTGGTTGTCAAGCTGATGAGACTTCTGCTGATATGAGACCAAATAATATGAATGGTGCAAATGGAAAAGCTTATGGTGCATTTAGCAATGCTGTTGAGATGGTGTTGAAGGATAATAAAGGTCAATTGAGTAATAGAGAGGTTGTGATGAAGGCTAGAGATGTTTTACAAGGACAAGGATTTGTGCAACAACATCCTTGTCTTTATTGTAGTGATGAGAATGCTGATGCTATATTCTTGTTGCAATGTTAGAACTATGATTTATGAAATGTTTGTATGTATGCAGAATTTGATGTGTGAAATGAAGTTAAATGTTTGAGGCATCACTTGTGTGTCATTCATTATGTTGTTCATAATTGTATTGTTGTATGAATTTTATATGAAATAATAAATGGAAAGAACACTTAATTGTTTGAAACAAACATTGTTCCCATATAAGTTTGTAATTTCACCATAAGTTCATTAAGTATTTCTTATTTCTTCTCTTTTTCTTCATTCTCTTAATTTTATTTTTTTAAAATCTTTTTTCTAGTATATTTTAAATTAATTTGACATGGTAAATCTATCAACCCAAAATCTTTATGAGGATTTGATTTAAGTTCTGATTGATGTTTAAATTGAAAAAAAAGGACAATTTTCCCTATACAGTTTGATGTTTGGAGTGGAGTTTTTAGTTTCACAAATATATAATTTGTCTTAACTAATTGGTCACAAGTAAGTAGTTAATGTATTTTAGTTTTGGTGGAATGTTCATATAGTACTTGAGTAGTTAAATTTTGATACTTGACTCAAAAAATTCTAAATCAAACTTAATTTACCTTTGGATTGATGTTTAGATTATTAAGATCTATTAATTATTTTTATTATTAAATAAGATCTATTAAATTAAGTTTGAGAAGAAAAAGTGACTTTTATGATTGAAGAAATTTCGAACAAAGTGAAAATTGTACATTCTTATGGAGTGACTTTCATAATCATCATCAGACAATTTTATTTTATTTTGGCTTTTGAAAAGATAATCCATACAATCATTCATTGCTCGAATTTGGTTAATTTCAAATTATGAAAAGGGCATACTTCTCATATTGGTGTGACAACATTGTTTGTTAATAGGTCTTTATCATGTCCCATATGCATTCATTAAGCCACTTTTGTGTGACATTTCCTAAAGTTGTCATATTTTTCCTGGTCAACGTCTATAATTGCAATCAATTTATAATATATTAAAATAACGCCCAATCTTTTTTTCATTGGCATTTATTCAAATTTGCTAAGCATCATAAAAAATCTGATTTATTATTTTCTACAATTATTTACCTTTTCTATTTTCTATGCTTTCACTATAATATTTATTATTCATCTTTAAATTTAAACATTCCCACTAATTAACTTTTAAGTCACTCACTCAAACACTCACTCACCTCTCCTCAATTAATTTGTTAATGTTAATCTATTATAATCAATGTGTTCCCTTTAATTTTTCAATCAATTTATAACATAAATTTTAGATACTCAATTCATTCATCATATTTAGTAAGTTAAATTTGAAATTTCATAATATTGAAAACTGACGTATCTATCACACAACAACAACACTCAATAATAGTATTGAATTATTGTTTATTCTAAACATCAATTTTTACCATATTGCAACTTATATAAAATCACAATTACAATTTAGAATATTTTGCATTTAAGATTCTTTGTAATTTTCTGCATGGAATAAAATTTGCCAGTTTAGATTTGCAATTTTCAATTTCAATTCTTTATTCTTCCATTTCTTTTTAGACGTATTTATTTATCCGTCAAATCTCATTATACTCTTCAAAGTCTAATTCTCTACACAATTTCTATTTTCTCTAGATATATTTTAAATTGTTATTTTGTATTATTTTATTCTTTTTCTTAGATCAATGTGTTTTTCTAGATTTTGAAGAAGGAAAATTGATGTTCTCTTTAATTGTCAAAAAAGACCAACGGTATTGGGTAGTTACCATGATAATGTTATCTCATTTTTTAATTAGTTATTTTTTGTGATTTTATACTATGATTTGTTTGTGCTTTGCATTTAATGTTTGATAAGTCTACATATTTTCTAAATGATTATATTGTATTGATTAACTGTTGTGTGAATTATAGGGATAAAATAAGTCAAACCAACATGGGCTTACGCCAGGCCCAAGCCATACTTTTCCTTTAAACAAACAAGGTCAAAGCTTCTAAAAAACATATTTAGTTAAAAAGGCCAGACTACAAACCACATAATAAGCCTATTATGCCTATCTAAATAAATACAAATAATATATTTTTTACTACTATAATTATTATATTAAATTTTGATCTTTTTGTTTGATATTCAAATTTTAGTAATTTTGTTTAATTATTATAGTAATTTACGCATATTAACCTTATTTAGTTTTTGACATATTTAAACGTATTATTATAAAATATAATTGAATTAAGATGTGTATAATCTCATGTTAAATATCAAAATAGAACTTAATTTCATTGGCGTATTAACTCGTTAATCTATTTAAAGATATGTTTGATTACTTATTCAAAAATATTAAAATGAAATATGTTTTTAAGTAGGCTAATAGACCATATCTCAGACTTAAAAAGTAAGTCTATATATGACAGACCACATAGTAGACTTAAAACTTGAGTTTTTGACAGGCCAAATTCATGCATTGTAAAGCCTAACTCGTGCATTGTAAAGCCTAACTCGACCCAGTCTATTTCCACCCCTAATGAATTATGTGGAGGTGATTTAAATAACTGGAAAAATAAATGGTTGTCACTAGACGTAGATGTTAGTCAGAACCACAAAGACATCTTCATCATACCACAAAAGCTAGATGATACTATTCCTAGTAGGACACAAATTCTATACGTAAATTCTTTGTTAAACTTAGTTTGGTTACTGGGTTAAGGGACGACGAAATAAATTGAAGCAAACTCATGACACTAAAGTAACTATATTAATTTATTTTTATAGTGTAAATTTTTATTTCCATTTCATTTTATATATTTTAGTATAATATACTGAAACTTAAAATTTCTGTAATATTATTAAATATATAATAATGCAAATGAAATTTTTGCTATTTGTAGTATCATAAACATCTTAATTATGTTTATGGAATATATTTTATTGTCATAACACATTTTTGTTAAATTTTTCATGTTTTCGAACATCAATTGTCATTTGCATATTTATAAACAATTTTTACAATTTTAAACTTTTCGATCTCTTAATAAAATAAATTGATAAATAATTAATTCTTTCACTAAATCTTGATTCTACGATATTCAAAAAATTTATATATCTCTAAATTTAACGTTAAACATGTTTATATTTTACAACATATCTATTTTTAAAATGATTTTTTACTCAAAATTAATACTTACATCTAGTCTGTATTAAATTAATAAAAAAAAAAATTAAATTTCATAGTTAAACTCGTGCAACACACATACATACATCTAGTCTGTATTTAATTTGCCAATCTATTTAGATTCTATTTATTACGGAGGACTTTATTATTGAACTAATCATGGAATAAAGGGACCAGATCATAGTAACACTCTTTGCATTTTTGAAAATCATTATTTTCACTCTCACATGAAAAACTCCTTTCTCATTAGATATACTTCATATATATATTTTGATAGAATTTAATAGCCAGCGATATACCGTGATTTAAACCCGACGTGTTTGTGTGTAAATTATGTTCCTCTGTTATTGTTATCTATTTATAGGGTTTGAGTATCTTGGATCCTAAAAAGCCTTTGGTAACTTCTCCACTATCCGTTTAATTGTTACGTTAGTCATACATGTTCTCTAAGAGCTTGACCGAGTCCGAGTACGTACATGTGTCTAAAATAGACTATCAAATAGTGTTCGGATTATTGGTTGATCCAACTCTACCGCTAGACTTATGAAATGATAAATAAGGATCCGAATTGTCATGTAAAGATATAATGATACACAATCCTTTAACATGAGACTCGTAAAGTTGAAATGCTTAAGAAAACAAACAATGGTCCAAAGATAATGAATCAATATGACGGTACACAATCCCCAAATACGAAGTTCATATAGCCGAAATACTTAAAATAATAATAAGAAATCATCAAAAGTTTATTCATAGTCCACAAACCCCGTACACTTATTTGAATTGAAATGTGAAGTTAAAGCATATTAGAACACATTGGTATTTGACTTGACTATTCATAATGAGCTTCATGCATATTTGGATGCCTTGACCATCTCTAGTCATTATTCTGTTTTCCTTTTAATGAGTCCTACCCTGCTACTTTATGCCTTCTTAATTTGGCGGGACAGTCATTGAGATCCCGTGCAACTTCAACAAACCTCACTCCCTTTTCTCCCTCCTTCACAATCACACCAACACAGTTGAAAAAACAATCAATTACACACATTAATTAGTTGCTAACAAAGAGTTGCCTAATTATTACCAAATTACCATTCTCATTACCATTTTCTTTTTCTTTTTAAAAAAGAAAAAGAAAGCGAACCATGATAATTAACACCACGTGCAATATGCTTTAATTTTACCTTGTTCTTTCTTGTCTGTGGTGTTAACCGTTATATTACACCACTCACCCAAACTCACTTTTATAAAAAGAGAAATTAAGAGAATATCGATAGTCATGAAGAGACAAAGCAGCGCGGTGTCTCCCTCATCGTCACGGCGAGAAACCGCGCCGGAGAAAATCCACGTCAAGACAATTGGCTGCATGTCCGGCATTCTCCACCTCATCTCCACTTCCCATTCTCGTCGACATCGCCGTTTCCTCACCTTCGGTAATTCGTTTCACATTTTCCCGGTCCCACACCAAATCCATTTCGTTAATTAATTTTTCAGAAAATTTTATTTTATTATTAGCATAATTATTAATTATTCTTTTTTTTTCCCCCTCTCATTTTCAGGTAAGAAACAGACTAAGAATCACGTTTCTTCCATTTCCACCGCAACCGCAAATTCGCAACCAGAAAACCCGAAGGAGAAGAAGAGCGATGAAGTTTGCACCGTACGAAATCCGAGATTATCGAGCGAGGTTCCGAGGAGTCCGACGTTGCCACCGGATATTCGCCATTCGAGTCCGGCGAAGTCGTCGGAGAATGTTCGGGAGCCACCGGCGCTAGTGGCGAGGCTGATGGGACTTGAAGCGGTTCCTGCTTCGCCGGAAACGGTGGTGGAGAAGAGGCAGAAGCTGCTGGGAGCGTTGCAGAGGTGTGACGAGGATCTCAAGGCACTGAAGAAGATTATTGACGCCGTAAGGATTACTGATCCGCTTCCGTCACTGTCACCGTCGCCGGTGGTGGTTAAGCGAAGCATAGGTGATTTAGGGGATAAAGTGAAAACGGTTACCGAGGTGAAGTGTTCGGTGGTTAACGGTGAGCAACAGCAGCCGAGTCCTGTATCTGTTCTAGACGAGTTCACTCGTTCGCCACTTAGTCCGAATTGTCACTCGGGACGTTATTCATTTGGTAAGTCTAAAATTTTCATCATCCTTGTTTTTTTTTTTTTTGCTTTCTAATTAATTTTAAATGTTAGTTTAATTTCAATATATACTCCAATCGAATTAGTCATAGTTTAACTTGATTTTTTAGACACTAACAATCCAATGTTTAAAAAAATTGGAAATTAACTAATGTAGCGTAAACAGGGCCGTGGATAGACTTTTCTGAACCTCAGGCAAAACACAAACATTCTAGTTTTATGAGCATCTCAAACTTTATTAGGCAAGAAAAACAAAATTACCTTGTGTTAGTTTTGAATATTTCAATAATTTAATTAATATATGTTTATTGATTAAAGTACTAGTGGTATTTGAGATCTTATAAACTATTACAAACATTTCACAATTTAATACGAGGTCTAAACGTGGCAATAGGCTACATATTGTGGTGTGACAAATATTTTTTGTTCATTATGTAATTTAAATTTTCTTATTTTTTTTAGATAGTTAAATTAATCGTTAATTAGATGGAAGAGTTAACGTATGATCTATTTGTTATAACTTTCACAAAATACTAAATCACCTTGTGACTCTCAAATTTTTTGATATTGATTGAATTGTGCTAACAATTTAAAAAAAAAAGATTGGTGGACACTTATATACTTAATTGACCACTTGAGAAATAAAAAAATAGATAAAATGATGTGATAGCAAGAAAGAAATATAGAAAAAATTGATATGTTAATTAGTGTATAGAAATTGTAGTTGTACATACACATGATTGTTATTTTTTAAATGTGTTTTGTGTGTAAATAACATTTTCTGCATGGACACATTTAGTATACTCCACTTATTACAAATTATTATTATTTTGCTAGCAAGCCATAGAGTATAAATTTTACGTAGTAATTAACAAGACTTGATTTGTGGTTCGAGTATCCTTTTTACAGTTTCATACCCCATTGTTTATGCACTATTATTATTTTTTGTTTAAAAAAAAATAGGATTTGTCTCTTTTTGCATTATTTATAGATCATTAGATGAAGTAATTAACTATTTAGGTGCGTTTTGATTGATCCATTCTTCAATTTTGTGAAAACTTTTGGAGCTGATATATCAACTTCCTGGGTCCATCTAATATGGGCCCTCTAAAAAGAGGTCTAACTCTAATAATAAACTAATCAAATAATCCTTCATTAATATGTAATTACCAGCTGACACTATCTACCATTAGATCAAGTTTATATTAGCTAGAGATTCAATTTGAGTCGCTATAAGTGTCAAGTGCGAAATGACTAAACGTAGAAAAATAATAGAATAAATAAACTCCTCGTTGCTATATTTTAGATTAATACCAATTTGCTTTCTTCTATATATTTAGAATTAATTAGCTTTCAAAAAAAAAAAAAGAAATAATTAAATAGCACTAGAATATTGAACAATAGGTTAGTAAATTACCACCGTTTGGAAAGATTTTTTTTTTAACATATATAACACAGTTGTCACTCTTATGAAAGAACATTTACAATTCCTAAATGATCTAGTATACTAGTAGTTTGCAATTAACTTGATTAGATGATAGATTTTCTTACCTGATTCATCAATAAGAAACACAATGATTTTCGATCAAAATGCACATGCTGCCTTTATCCATGATATTTAGGATTCCAAGTTTAAAATCACAACTTTTTTTTTTTGGGTACAAAAATCATAACTGCTTCTATTCCACTCCATCATGACCATCATGGTGGCAGACAAATTAATTTCTTCTTGGGCCTGCAATCATCCTGCACCTAATTTAACAGTGATTAATTTACAGACATTGATTACAGTTCTTCTTCAAATGTTCTTTCCATGTCCGTACGTTTTGCTTAGAGAATTTTCTTTTCCACATTCTCTTCTCAACTATTATTACAACTCCATAGAAGCACAATTAAAGAGAATTGACCGTTTTGTTCTGGTCTAAAACAATAATAATAAATTAATTAATAAATCGTGGTACTTTGGTGGATGGATCTTGGACCACTATGCCTCATGTCATGATATGAAGCAGTCAAAAGATGTTTCAAAAGAAAAAGGAGGGAAGAGAAAGAAAAGAATAGTACACCACTTTGGCACTTTACCTGCCACTAGTCATGCTGAAACCCACTTTTTTCAGGGATATGTTACCCCACCACCACTCCCTCCCTCCCACCCAGCAACCAAGACTCTTGTTGCTTGCCCGCGCAGGTACTGCATTGCTGCAGGTCGATACATGCGTGTGGTGGCCTGCTGATGAAAACATTGTCTTTAATGTGCTTTGTAAGGAAACAGTACTTATCATTGTGGCCATTCAATCATAGCGTAGAACATAAAAATGTCCATTAATTGTAGACTTGTCTCACACTTCTAAGTTCTATCTTACTATATATCTTTATGTTATATTAACCATCTCATCTCATTTGCATTATAGCTAGTCTACAGTGTTGATAAACTTTTAAAAAACTGTCCGTAGAATATATATATTTTAAATGTATTTTAAGGAATGTTCGGTGAACCTTTAACCGTAGACTAATCCTTAAAAGATATTTGGATATCAATAAAAATCGACAACGCTCTTTAGAATGGTCCTCTTGGCCTTTGCAAATGAGACAATGAGTTTATCAAAATCAATTTAATAAAAATAAAAGCAATCAAACATGTGTTTAAAATTCAACTCGAAGAATCGACATTAATTGATGCTGAACTGATATTAACTAATGTTGAACTGACATCAATATAAAGACGAAAAGAACTGTTAACTTATATTTCTAAGAAGTATAATTGACCATCATTAGAGTTTCAAGTGATTTTTTGGCAAGGGCCCATCATGAATAGGTTCGTCGTGGAATTTACCTTAAAAATATTTTATTTTTTCATTTTTTTTTTTATGTAAATAGGACATAGAGTACTGTTGGTATGTGAAATTTGACTAAGAGTTTAATATTGAACAGAAAAATGAATGTTGAGTAACATACAAATGAGACGATTCATATATGTAATAATGTCTTAAGATATACGGTTGCTTATTCTAATGTGATGATTCATCGAGCTTTCCTCATGATCCAATTTCATAGTAATTGATTTTACTTACAAGTGATTAGTTCCTTGTATCAATAGTCTTCCTTACAAAGATGATCAAGTGTTGTGTCTCCTTAAGTGTACCAAACGACGCAAGCGTATATAAGTAAAAAAGTTTTATCTTAAGGAGAAATATACACAAATAAATAGATGGACAAAAAAAAAATCCTCCGATTATATTGATGTTCAATATAATCCAACATTGGTTAATCTAACTATAACTCCATAACAATACTCTCTATGGACATCTTATATAAAAAAAAATAAAGAATTTTTTGTCTTAAATATTATAATTTTTCTTAAGATGGAAATTTATAATTGAATAATGCTAGCAATACTATTTAACACAAACTTTCTAACACATTTTCTTTGATTGATTAAAGAATAATGATAAATTTACACCTCAATTTTCTCTACGTCCATTCTAGACTCATTTTATCTATGTCTCTCCTTTCGTATCACATCATCAACGTATCACATTATTAACCCACACAATGTGAGGTCATTCGGGACAAGACACTCAACATAACAAAATCGATATTTTCCTGTTGAACTAGGGTTTAAAGAGTGTATTATTAGCACCCCTCTTTATTATTTTAAAAAAAAAATTATATTTATTTTTAATGCAATTAATTTTTATTTTTGTGAGTATCAAAACTTTTAACGTCAATAATTACTTTAAAAATTACCACATTATATAAGTCTTACTAGTCCTGATGATTTTTGCCTTTGCTTTTCATATAGTACTCCATTATATTTAAATTAATACATTTGACTTTTTACTTATACTGTTGAAGGAATACTAAAGGGAATATTTCTTGGAAATACCTATGTAGTGAGGTTCAAATTTATTTACCTTATGAAGGGTGTCTTTGGAGGGAAGAGGAACAGATATTTATAAGTTTTAGTGTTTGATTTAAATTTTAAGAAGAAAAAAGAAGGAAACAAAAATATTTTCTTAGGTTGATTTTATTCTTTCTCCATTTTGAGAGAATTTGGAAGGGAGGAGACTAGAGATACTCTATATAACTAAAGAAAAATGTTTAGTGTACATCGTTATATATACAACTTGAAAAATAAAAATATAAGGATGTTAAAAGGGAGTGATGTGATATCCCTCAATTTCTCTTAAACCAAATAGTAATCATTAAAATTTCTACTGGTCTTTGAACCAAAGAGACCTTAAGTGTCAAATCCTTTGCCGGTTTATTGAGGTACTAGTATTTTCTTCTTCCCACATACGTGATCAGTTTTTGTTTCCTACTTTATTTGTGGTTATTTTGTCCCAATTTATGTATACGAGCCGATGTATCTCTGTTTAAAAGAAAAAGAATTGTGTATAATGAATTTATTTATTGCACAGCACGAATGCAACAGCAGAAACATCAGTTACTGAAGAAGCCAGGAGGGGAAGACATCAGCAACACATTATACATACACGAGAGAATGACAAATGAAATAGTTAATAAGAAAGTCAACGAGGAAGATCGTTCAGTTATGTGGAGTAACAAAGGAATGATGAGAAGTGTAGATGAAGTGTGTAGGGACGTTGCTTGGGGAGAAAATAGAGAGATTGGAAGAATAGGGTTGGCTTTGCAGGATTGTATCTGCAGGGATTTGATTGAAGAGATTGTTAGAGAATTAGGATGTTTGTATACTTTGTCTTTGCCATTTGAGTCTTGTAAGAGAAGACTCTGCTTCTAAACTATACATGGTCAACGTTATTCTGTTCTTTTTTGTTTGTTTATTATTTATGCTATTAAACTTATATTTGTCTTACAGATTACATTTGGTTTAGCAGATTACTCGTTCAACATAATGTACAATCGATTTATTTGTTCATAAAATTATAATTTACCTAATAAATACCAAAATTGTAAAATCATAGACAAATGTGCCTGAGTTGTCGTCGCAAAAACGTTAAAAATCGTGATATTGTTTGTAGCCAAATTGTGGCCGACGGCCGTAGACATTTTTGGGCCGCATCTCAAACCATATAATTTGCAATATAAGTCAAATTGGGATTATCAGGTAAGCATATCAAAATTGGGATTATTACGTATTATTATTTTTTTAACTTTTTTTTTAATTTAATTTTCTTTCTTTCTTTTTTTTTTTTTTATAAAAAAAATAGAGATGGAAAAACAATATTATGTATAGACTTGATTGAATCATTTACAACTGATCAAATTTTTGATATCATGGGCAAGAGAGGTTGACCGACAAAATCGAATAGTTGTTATCACGACTCGCTCTAATATAGAGACCAGAAAGAGAAGAATGAAATCAAAATTAATTATTGGTTGTAATAGAGGTGAAAACTATAAGTCAAAAGTAACTTAGGGACTTCAACTAAAAGGTGTAGTTGTCCGTTTAACGACAACTGTCCTATTAGATTGTGTAGGAGGTCGAATTCGAGAATGTTCAACGATGTTTTTCGCTCATTTGGTCTTCACTGAAAATAAATTGAATATGAAATAAATATAATTTTTTTTAAAAAAAATAAAATAAATAAATAACAAATTTGAACTAGAAATTTCAAGAGTGAATGAAATTTCTTGGAGTTTCATTGGAAATTTCAATATTGAAAATTTCATGGAGTTTTAACCGAAAATTTCAAATTTCAGGTATTGAAAAATAACTACTAGAGATTTTAAATGTCCGATTGAAATTCTCGAAAATTTTATAAATGAAATTTCCGATATTGAAAAGTAACTACCTGAAATTTCGTTTCTGAAATTTTCAGTAAGAGATTTTCAGAAGAAAAAAAAATTACTGGTATGTTTTTGTTTTTACTAAAAGATTAAGGGTATTTTAGTAAAGTTAAGCTTAAATTTTTAAAATAAGGGGATATAAATTTAAATATAGTGGTACGAAATCCAACTTTGAGGCAAGGCCTGAAAAGCACAAAGCACTTGAAGTTTAGTCTTAACACGGGATTGGTTCTTTTGGTTTTGTTGTTTTTAGTCTTGGAATTAAATTACTGTTTGTATGCTAGTGTCTTTGAGTTCTTTACACTTTTTGCCTTGACTCAGTTTTGTACTTGAGTTCTATCCTCTATTAGGTATAAACAAAGCGTACAAACAAAGGGTACGATTGATTCCACTTTTTGTAGGAAGTAAAATTAATACTAATTGTTTAGAATTAATTTTTCTTTACATATTTAGCTGATTTTGAGTAAGATTAAATTTGGTCTAATATAGTTTAACAAGAAATTAAAATTTGAAATTTTCATCTCTAACATTGATTTTTAGTTTTAAATTTTTATTCAACCCACTTTTATTTAAATATATTTAAATATTAATCATATTTTCGTCAACTCACTTTTAACTATAATTATTACATTTAAAATTTGGGCCCAGTGGGAGGTCGCATCCTGCCACCTCCTATTGAGTCCTACTGAGGTGTTTTTTTTTTTTGTCGTTTTCTAGTTTTATATTATTTTAATTAATTAATAATAATAATAATAATAATAATACATTAATAATAATAACAATAATAATAATAATAATAATAAAATAACAAATAATAAAA
>JBBPBP010000003.1:48648584-48669331 GCA_037974735.1 Cicer chorassanicum | reverse complement strand
AAAATAAAAATATTACCATATATACATAGGCACAATGTTGATATGAAAATAATTTTGGGATAATTAAGTATTAAAGAACATTATTCTTAATTTATATATATTGTGATTGTAATTAAAAAAGTATACTATTAATCAGTATACAATTGTGTAATGATTTTGTTAAAAATATGCAATAACAAACGTAAAATTCAATCAAATCTCACAACGATGTCTCTCTAGTATATCTCAATAAATATTTATTTGTGAATAGATGATTGTACATAACTTTTTCACCGTGTCAATGCATTGTCCACATCTTATAAAAAGTTTATTGGATATTTACGAACATTTACATCAATATCCAATCTGCTACCTTTTACATTAATTCCAAAAGAACTTTAACAAATAACTACATCAAATTTTAAGAGTTTAACAACATTCATTAGTCTATCTATACTATATATAATTATAAAGAAATTTACATTTAGTGTTCTACAAATAAAAAAAAACCTTTTCATTTCAATCGTTAACCATTTAAACGATGGATTTTTTTTATATATCTTTTTTTCTTTTCACCAAAATGCCTCACTCCTAAATAATATTACTTAATTGTCCTACTTTTTCGAAGTCAGTAGGAAGTCGTTAGCCAAGTTGCGATCAGGTGAAGGCAAACAATTTTTTCATCTAGTTAGAGGTCGCAGGCCCAGCGAACGACCTCCCACTAGGATTAATTTGAAAGTCATTTAGGTGGACTTCAATAGTATAAATTTGATGTTTTTTCTCCATATATTTTTTTCGTTAATTTAATGTATTTTGTTTCATATTATTAATATAATTTTTTTTCTTTTTTAATGTATTTTCTTTGAAATTTATAATATAAATTACTATTTTTAATTTTAAATATTTTTAATTATAATCATTTTTAATAATAATTATTAAATTATTTTTACTTATTATTATTATTATTTATTAATGTATTATTCATTATTATTGTTATTTATTAATTAAATTATTTTTAATTTATTAAATAATGAATAATAATTATTAAAATGTTATAATAATTATTAAAACGAGCAACAACAAAAATTAAATCCTAGTGGGAGGTCGCTCCCTGAGCCTCCGACATCTAACTAGGTGGAAAAAAAAAATTGTTGTTGAAATGATGCTTATTTGCAAAAAAAATGTTGAATTGGTCAATATTCTTTGAAAAATAAGATTTGTCAAATGATAAATGAACTCAAAATCAATTGAGACTCTTGAGAACACACCTCGTAGTCTTTTGTTGACAAAAAATCTAAATATAATGGTCATATTTGTTAACTTATGTGATTGACATAATTAAAAAAAATTCAAGTCAAAAACAAATGTTACCTTTCTTTGAATCATTCATTTAATGAACATGCATGTGTTTCTACTCTTTCATAACCCTATTAATGTCCTCGTTTGTACACATTCCTTCATTATTATTTCCTTTTCGATCTTGCATCAATCTCTTCAAAAAATTGGTCTCACAAATTGAATTTGAAAGGGACACCTAATTGATTTCCAATAATCAAATCTCACAAAGTAATACTTTGAAAATTCCAAATTGGTGCAAGTCCTAGTAAAAATAAAATTGAATAAATGAAAAGTTTGTTAAGATTGAAAACCTGTATTGACATCCTAAGCAAAAGTTAGGGCAAAAAAAAAAAACAATTGAATAGATCTATCATGCTTTGTTCAGATTTTTTTTTAAATAAACAATCATGATTTGAAATGAATCTTACTATTTGTCTTTCAATATCCAAAAACTGAAATAAAAATCTATCCCTTGCTTCCCCTTTTTGAGCCAAAAAAGTGGGACTTTGTTTTGCCTTTCAAATATCCAAGACAAAGATCACTTCTATACTATGAATTTATTTGATACCTAGTCACCTTTACATTACTTATAATATAAAAAAAAAAACTAAAATAGTCTATCAATCAAAATTCATAGATAAAAGAGATTGAAAAAAGAAAAAAGAAAACATGAAAGTAAGTGCAATACAAATTTTGGATTGATACCCCATGAGGTAAGTCTTTGATCTAAAAAAATAATTGTCTTAATTGACCTTGCAATAATTATTCGAGCCTGATACATCATTTTTTTTTCTTCATAACCCTCTCAGTCATTCACCACATTACATGTCTAAAAGGTTTTGATAAATGATTGATTGTTCATTATTGGAATTTTTTTTAATTTTGGGACAAAATTACAAATCTTGTTTGAAACATGCTAAAATAATCTTTAAGGACTTGCACGCCCAGGATTCTTTCAAAGAAAGAGAACACTTTGACAAAATTGTGGAGATCAAATTCTTTGTACATAAACAGATGATAATTAGCATACTTATCAATGAGGGAAATCTTTCAAATGATGGACCAAAATTGAGGCATTCAGTATTCTACCGAGATAATACTCCTACCCTTCATTCATATTCATATATTCTATAAAACAATTTCTCATTCATTCAACCCATTCTCTCCACACTCATTAAAACTTCCGTAATACGAGATAAATCTTTCAAATTGATACTCTAAAATTGGGGCAACACCATCATTGTCCCATTCAAACATTGTGTTTTCCAAAATTATAACTTGGGGCAATCCTTTCACCATTTTTTTTTCTAATCACATACACAATATTTTGTATATTCCAAAATAAGGGCATTTTCTTTGTCATTCATTCAAGGATTGAGTATCTCTAAATTTCAAATTTAGGAAAACTCATTATCTTTGATTCTCCATATATCATCTGAATTGTCTTCATCATCCACATACTGCATAAATGGGGCACCTCCCCCATCTTTCATTTTTGTATTCCTACAAAACTAATTTTGATGTTGTTTTTCCAATAACTCATTTCATCTCAACATCCTATCACTATCTTTCCATAATGGGGCACTTTTATGTTCCTTCTTGCTTTGCTCGTGGAGAGTAGTTAGGTAATCCCACTTTCTTTAGACTATGACAACTATTTGTTAAAATTTAAATTATAGCAATGTAATCCTTCATGGATTGAGGCAATTACCTTAGTTTTCAAAGCCCATGTCTTTCCATCTATCATCCAAACATTTCATCCTCCTTTTGAGGCACATCTTAACCAACTATTTCAACCTTATTTTCGCTATCATGCCTGCTTAATTAAATAATGCTTCAAAGAAAGAGAATATAAGTTCATTGACATGATCTAACAACTCTTTGGAAAATCTTCAATTAATATCTTTGACCAAAAAGAGTTAATTTTTTAGGTGTTCTTTTCAATAAAAGACTAAAGTGGTGAAAATTATTCGACGACTGTAGTAAAAAAACTATAGTTGATCATATTTTTTTTTCCAAAAAGTCATCAGTCAATCATTGATGGAGACTACAATCATCAAGATACACTAATTTGCAACAGTTGACTGAAAATAACGATAAACATAAACATGACAAATTTCATTTTGCTTGAGTTTGAGTTCAAATCTTGTTTTTACATATTGAAGTTTTTTAAGGAATTGATCAAGCCAAGAAATTCATTTTTTACACAAAAAACACATTTCTCACCAAACAAGGTCATTGCATCCTCTTGTTCTAAAAAAATGAACAATGATAACAAATAAAAAACTAAAATCAGGTGTGCATTTTGAGTTTTTGCATGAGTAGATACAATCATAGAATGTAGATCTATGCATCTTGCGCAAATCATGTATGCATCATTCTAGGCATAACTTAACACAATTCATGCACCTTGCATCATGCTCACATTTAAAGATCTCACAATCTTCTAATTATATGGCATGTCGCATGCTCGCACCAAGCCCAACGCTCGAATGACACGCAAATTATTGCCCAAATACAACTAAATCCCTAAAATTTCGCACAAATCGACCAATAGATAATCTACTCAGTGATTAAAATAAGATATGATCGTATTGGAGTAACCTTCAAGATGTACATCTTGCTTGGTTATGACTAATACTTTGTTTGAGTTGTGGTAACTTACTGAATGTACATTATGTTTGGTTATCACAAGCAAAATTTATGGATAAATTTAGTCGTGGTAGCAAAAATTAGTCCTATATTTCTAGGATATGAGTTGTGACATCTTAAAGATCCTATAAAATCTCAAAAGGTCCAATTTTCATTGGCAACTCAAACACTAAGTCCAATCTCCATTGGCACTCCAAAGCCCAATATCATTGGCAAACAAAAAGGTCCAATTTTCATTGGCAACTCAAACACTAAGTCCAATCTCCATTGGCACTCCAAAGCCCAATATTATTGGCAAACAAAAAGGTCCAATTTTCATTGGCATCTTAAACACTAAGTTCAATCTTCATTGGCAGCTCAAAATCCAATGTTCATTTGCACTTCAAAGCCCAACATATGCACCTTAAAGTCCATTCTCCATTGGCACTCCAAAGCTCTATATTATTGGCAAACAAAAAGGTCCAATTTTCATTGGCAACTCAAACACTAAGTCCAATCTCCATTGGCACTCCATAGCCCAATATTATTGGCAAACAAAAAGGTCCAATTTTCATTGGCATCTTAAACACTAAGCTCAATCTTCATCGACAGCTCAAAATCCAATGTTCATTTGCACTTCAAAGCCCAACATGGACACCTCAAAGTCCAATCTCCATTAGCACTCCAAATCTGAATATCCATTGACAAACAAAAAGTCTAATCTTCATTGGCATCTTAAACAGTAATCCCAATCTTCATTGGCAAACACATAAAAAATGTCCAATTTTCATCGACATCTGAAACCCAAAGTCCAATATTCTTTGGGGTCCCCCAAAACTCAATCTTCATTGGCTCTTTAAGCCCAATATCCACTTAAATCCACAACCATCGTTAGTTGGTAGCTTAGAATGCTTTGATACACCAAATCAAAATATCCATTGGCATCCACAACATGTACCATTTACAATTCAACGCCTAAGATCTACAAGGCAACTTTAACCCCAAAGCCCAATATTCCATTGGCAAGCAAAAATTCCAATTTTCATTAAAACTTCAAATGAAAATTCCAATCATAATTGGCACCTCAACCAAGGCCTAACGTTCCATTAGTAACGTAAAGGCCCAATCTTTATTGGCAACATATAAGCCCACCTCCATTGACATCCCAAAAGTCCAATAATCATTAACACTGAAATCTCAGTTTTCATTATCATTGGACACCCAACACCAAGGATCTACAAAACACCGCATAAGCCCAATATTTGTTGGCATCCAAAAGCCCAATGTCGATTGGCAATCCAAAGCCAAACTTTTATTGGCTCTACAACCTAATTTTCATTATCCATCGGCACTACAAAAATCCAGGATTCACCAGCAAACTAAAGATTCCAATATCTATTAGCATCCTAATCTCATTACCTATTAGGTAACGATCATTTACATGTTTATCGATCTACGCATCGGTAACCAATTCGAAAATGATTAGTTACATTTTTGTCTATCTACGCATCGGTAACCAATTCGAAAATGATTAGTTACATTTTTGTCTATCTACGCATCGGTAATCAATCCGAAGACAATCATTTACCTTCTCGTCGATCTATGCACCGGTAACCAATCCGAAGATGATCATCTACATTTTTGTCGATCTACGCATCGGTAACCAAACCGAAGATGATCATTTACCTTCTCGTCGATCTACGCATCAGTAACCAAACTAAAGACAATCATTTACATTTTTGTCGATCTACGCATCGGTAACCAATCCGAAGACGATCATTTACCTTTTCGTCGATCTACGCATCGGTAACTAATCTGAAGACGATCATCTACATTTTTGTTGATCTACGCATCAATAACCAATCTGGAGACAATCATTTATATTTTTATCGATCTACGCATCGGTAACCAATCCAAGGACGATCATCTACATTTTTATCGATCTACGTACCCGTAACCAATCTGGAGACGGTCATTTACATCTTTGTTGATCTACGTACAATAACCAACTCGGAGAAAATCATTTTCATTCTTGTTGATCTACACATCAGTAACTAACTCAAAAACGATAATTTTCATTCCTATTGATCTACACACCAACAATAAATCTGAAGACGATATTTCATTCATAATTCGGTGATCAATCCGCTTTCGCATTAGCAATTTATTAGTTTTCACATTATACTCGCTTTTGCATTATTCTCATAGTTTTTAATTTTCTTGCGCCTACATTCTATTTGTTTTCTCATTTTACAACTTTCACATTCACAATTTGACGGACAAAATTTGGATCCTTATATTTACTTATCTTTTACAACGATAATATGAAAGCATCGTTATTCATATTTTCTAGTAAAATATAATAAAATAGGTGCAGATGTGATGGAGCTAAATATCACTAGAAGGGGGGTTGAATAGGGATTTTGGCGTTTAAAATTAGTTTTAAAAGTTTAAGTGTTTCTGTCCTCTTAGTGAGGATGCGAACTGGAAAATGGTTTTTTAAACTTTTCAAATGAAAACAGAATAAGTGCAAGAAAAATGTAAAGAGATAGACACACAAATTTTATCCTGGTTCACCCAATGATGGCTACGTCCAATCCTCACAACCTTGTGAGATTTCACTAAAGATCAACAGATCAGCCTCTTGCAGAGGATGATTACACTTTGTGTATTCTCAAGCTTCACCAAGCTTACAATCAACTTTCAAATATTTTCAAGTACAACTTACTTGAAAATTACAGAGTGATATGAATATTATTTGTTTTCTCTCAACTTAAACACTTTCTAAAAGATATTTCAAAGATCTAGTGTATGAATAGAGAAAGTATGATGAGAGGATGAATATTGCTTAAGATAAATGTTAAGATTCTTGATCTTTTTCTGCAATATTTGTTGTGTATAATGATGAAGAGCTTCCTGCCCTTTTATAGAGTCCTTGACAGCTCTTCCATGAGTTAAACAACTTCATGACCGTTAAGAAGGATGCATCAATTTGTCCAATGGTCTTTGAGCTGAAATTACAACATTGCCATCCACCCAAGAATGAAATATAGGGCTGCCCTTAGCCTTTGCACATGGGATGGTGGTTTGCAAACATGTGACTTCTTGAGAACTCAAGCTCTAAGCCTATCCTCGGACCTTGTATAGCTAGCCTTGTGACTTCTTTTGATCAAATGCTTTATATAATTATTTATTCATGCTGGTTTGATCTCTTTTGATGAATTAAAAACGTTATTCCCGCGAGGATGGAAAATCTCAACTTGAAGACCCATCCTCTCAAGGTTCTGGCCATCCTCCAGCTTGAAACCTTAATGAATTAATCCAGATTTTTCTTCCTTTTGTTCTAAATGATGATTAACCTGTTTTCTTATAATAATTCACTCAAAAACACATATTAGTATTAACCACAATCATAATCTCTTAAGTAATTTTGTTATCATAAAAATCAATTAAGAGATTTTGTCTCAACAAGATGTAGTACCCTAATTTTGTCCGATTAACTAAAAATAACTCTAAAAATATGCATATAATAATATGTTTAATAATTAATTTACAATTATTATAAAAAAATCTAAAAAATCATTTTTATTTTTATTGTCTTTCATTTTTATTTGGTCTGCAACACAGGCACATGCTCTGCCAACGCAGCACACACACATCAACTTCTGCCAGCCAACACACATCAACTTCTGCCAGCCAACACAGGCAACCAGCACACATCAACTTTTGATGGCCAAAAACACAGCAACACACGCTTCTTCTTGCAAACACAGCAATACACATCTTCATTATGAATGTTAATTTCAAAATCACTATGTATTCTTTTATTTTCTTTGCCTTATTAGCATCCTATTACAAACATGCTACAAACCCGTTTCTTGCCTAATCTGATTTATTTTTTAGCTTAATAAGGTTATTACTTGTACCACTTATGCACTCAAAATCTGATGTTGTTTAATATATACTGCAAAACAATACAAAATCCAGAGTTCAAACTTGTCTAATGATAAAAAATATTCACCATTTTACTTATAAATTGAGACAAAAAATCAAGAAAATGAGAGGATTTCTTTGAATAGGTCTGAGACAACAACTCAGAGAAGCAAACAGAAACAAGTAAAAACCTCAACAAAACGAACATAAACAAATAGAAGAAGTAAGATATTTTTTATTTTCCTCCATTTAATCTTGTTATTCTACAAAAATGTAAATTTAGGATGACTTATATGTGAAAATAAAGACGAAAATTGTGGTTATGCAAATGTTAGCATTTTGATAAAATAAAAACTGTGGTTATGCAAATGTACCATTGAACCGTCGCCGGAGTGACGACCATTTTTTTTAGCCCTGCCATGCTTGACCTCTTGATCTCTTCCCCTCCTTCTCGATCCCATACTGAGGTCTTCTCTTGTTCTCTCTAAGTCTCTTCTTTCTTGTTTTCCCTTTCCCCTTTTTTTTCTCCTGCTTCTGCGTTTCCATGCCTTTGCGTTATTCTTCTTCTTTGATTCCCTATTTTTCCTCTTCGCAAACAGCAGCCGCATCGCCTCTTCTACTGGTATTAAGGTTTCTGAGCTTGTGTGGTTGCTATTTATATTTTTCATTTTTTTTCTTACTTTGTTTTCGTTTTTTTTTTAATAATGTATTTTAAAAAACTTTAGTTTTGCATCTGTTTCTTTTTGATATTTTTTTTAAAAGAAAAAAGACCTTCCTTTTATTCATATACTTTGTTTTGCATTTTCATTATATATTAAAAATCTGTTTTTTTTAATACCTTAAGTTTTACGTAGTTTTCTTGTAACTATTTTTTTTGTGTTTTTTTAAGAGCAAGAGAGCAAATATTTTTTAAATATACATATTAATTTTAATTAGTTTATAATCAATATTCTAAAAAAAGAAATATTTTATTAAGTGTTAATTAAATGTATCATCTTTTAATCTATTAGTTATCAAGATACAAGTTGTATAACTTAATAATTCTAAAACTCGTTTATATAAGTAAATTAATTTAATTTTTTTATTTATTTAAAAATATGATTAATTAGATGCGACATCTTTTAATCTTTGAGTTGTTAAGATACACAAGTTGTACTACTCGACAATTTTAAAACTTAAGATTTAAAATAAAAAATGATAAGATATTCTTAAAATGATTAAATTAGATGTGACATCTTTTTACTCCTTAATATTTTTGAGACACGAGTTGTATGACTAAATAGTCTTAAAACTTGCATTTTCAAAACAATTTTTTTATCAACAACAAAACAAATCTTCTTTAAAAATAATCAACACATCCGTATTTTTTACCAAAAACTACATATCTTTGATTTTTGTGTCGCACCGGGAGATACGTAGGTGCAAAATCACACTCTTGTCAAACACATTAATAAAAAAATCTCTTTTTTATTCCCTCTCTCTTTTAAGCACACGTTTATTTCAAAAAAATTACTGATATTCATATTTAATAATACGGAGAAATAAGAGTGAGAATTCATGACGGAGTGGTCTAGATGTTGTTATTTATAAGCAAGGTTAGGAGAAATTCACTTAGGAAATTCCCTTTTTACACAATCCTTCTCCTAGTTGGATGGTCCAATTAAAAAGTGTCACGTGTTTTGTGTCAGTCTGAGTCTGCCCCATGAAAAACCTAATACAAAGAACCTTGATACACCCAAGATCCATTTAAGCGCTTAACGACCAATTGTAAATGTAATTCAACTTTGATTAAAGAAAATTTGACAATTATAGATAGAGGATGTCTATGAATAGTAACGAAAGTACACCTATACGAAATAAAAATCGACATTAAGACAAAGGAATTGAAAGGAGAAAAAAACAGTAAGGTAAAGGAAAAATAATTTTTTAAAGCTAACAGTAGATTAAAATAAAATTACAAATACCTCAGGGCATATAGACCTAACCCAGGAAAAAAAAACAATTAAACTACATTAAATAGTGTTGTGACCAATAGCCCTTGAACGCTCTAGTTTTGTTTTGTTTTTTGTTCTCTAGGCAACTTCAATAAAACCTTAATTGTGACAAGAATCAACTTCATAATCAATATTCTACAAAAAAATAAGGAGGAAGTTCATCAATCAGGTCCTCGATTTTCTTCTAAAGTGGAATTTGTCGGGGGACAATCTGTACAATGAAACAAAATTCTAAATTAGATATTTTTAATAAGGTCAATTTTTAATTTATTTTTGTCCCCTACTTTTTGAAATATGTATATTGTAGTCTTTAAAATTAAACTTTAGACCTCATTTGTAGTCTGTGACAAGAACCTCAAATGATATATTTAGAAGAAATAAATATCCACTAACTAGACGTTTTTAAGTTATGGAAACAAAATCATATTATTTTTCAAGAATATATTTAAGAATATATTTTGTTGAAAAATGTATAAACCATTTGCTATATTATATATCATTTTCTATATCATATATTGTTAAAACAACAAATTGTACCTTATTTGGCTCTGAGAAGGAATTCTCATCCATTATATTGGAAGATGTAAGCAGAACAATCGATAAACCTGATTGTTGCACATTTGATTTTAAACCATTTATTGAAATTTCGAAGTTTTCAACGACACTGCCAATATTTACTACCTACAAAACTCAATAATTCCCAAGTGAATATTAATTAAGTAGCTAAATTTTGTTAAATTCAAATCAACAATCATTATTAACAAAAAATTGACTTATATATATATATATAGTAAATTACCTTTACTCTTATATAATTATTCCCATCTTGAGAATTTTTATACTGAATTGCGGAAGCAACAAGTGAAGTATAAGAAGTTTGGAGAGTAGAATTAAGCAAAGTTGCTCCACTAGATTCAATGAAGAGTTGTTGGAATCAGTAGCTTGGAGTTCCATAAAGTTGATAAGAGTTGAAAACTATTGCATCTGGTGTCCATCTATTGTCATACAAAATAAATTATTTTTACATTTATGTAATTATACATATGAAAAATCATCTCTATTTAAATAAATGGTATAAATTTTTCGGTTACGTATAGAAAATTACAATCTATTGTTTATGTTTGCCATTAGGGGTGCATAGCTAACCATGCTGACGATATCATTGTAGAAAAAAAATTGAAAAATGAGAGATTATTAAAACATAGCTCAAAATAACACAAACTAGTATATAACATTAAACCTTAGATAAATTTCATGAAATGTAAACTATATTTAAACAAACCAACCTATTCTTTTCAAGTCCGATAAGGAATGCAGCCTCAGCCACAGCAGCCAAAAGGGTTCCATTACCAGCATCTCCCTGCCAAACAGCATACTCACTTACAAACACCTACAATTTGAGCAAATTCATCAATCATAATGCATGAATAATTATTCCTTAAATAAATAACTTAAAAAAATAATAATTAATAACTATACCTTTGGTCCGGATCGTGGTGCGTTATCGAACTTGGTAGACTTTGAAAACATAAATATAATTAATGATAAAAAAATAATAATAAATATCATTAACAATGATAACATGTGAATGGCCAAATCGAAATGCAAAATGAATTAATAGCTTTAATTTTGTTTAGCAAAACAAAGAGTTATTACGTGGAAATCATATATATCTGCCGGATGATTTATTGGATTTACAGAACCGTCACAATTTGAGATCATCTGAATGTCAGGATAAGCATGTCTTATAACTTCATAGAATTTCATGTATTTGTCTAGTCAATCAAAAAATACAAATGACTAAGAACAGAAAATTTGGTTTCTCAACCTATTTTCTTAATTATATATCAAATATCTATGAATAGTATAAAGCAAATAAGCAAATTTTAAATGGACTTACAAGAAAATATTTTTCAATTGTCTTAGAAAGTATTAGAAAGTATAATCAAATAGTTAAATAACAAAAAACACATACCTTTGTAGTCAAATAAAATGCAATTATGACGTGATAGTGATGTGATACAACTAAATTGGATAAAATTGAATTTATGTCATTAATCAATATCCATTTCCTTATATTTTTCTTTGACAAATCTTCATGAGCGCCTTTATTAGTGATAACCCATTGTTAAGATAAACTCTCAAATTAAGTTTTGATAAAAATAAACAAAAATTAATTAAGAATATTAATTATGATTCTAAATGTTATGTTAATTTAATCTGTGCTCTTGAGTGTTTTTATTAATGATCAAAAATGATTATAAACTGTACAAAACAGAGAAAGATTAGTAGAATCAAGAATGATTGTAACAGCCACTTCACCAATCTTTCTTCATCTCTTTTACAATGATTCTGCCTTAATCCTTTATACCAATTTCATCAGTACATGGCAAGGAACAGATAGCAATCATTTTTACTCAAAACGGTTCTCGAATCACTAAGATAAATCATCATGAATCTAAGCATGTCAAAAACGGACAACAACTTTCTCCAGTCTGAAACTGTCAAGAAAGTTGAACAAAACTGAACTTCAAGATTGATTATAAGTCCTCAGAATGTCCAGAAGACTATCAGACCAAATTGATCATCTTTCTCCACCTTTAATCAACGTTCTCCATTTTTGAGAAAGACAATCTCTGTTTCTGCAGAAGAAGACTTCTCAGTTCTGCAGAAAATTATTCACTCTGTTCCAATCAGTTATGGATCAAATCAAGTGTCCAGACCAAAGCCCAATTATCATCAAGTATTATCAAAGCTTAATGAGTCATTAAAGCACGCATGAAGTTTGTGCGAAATTAAGCAAAACGGCCTAAATAGCAAGACCCAAAACTGTCACATGAATTGTGCATTTTGTCAACAGATTTGTTGCTTATGTCAGAAGGAAAACAGAGCACTACCAACAGCTCTTTCTGACCAGAATTAATTGCTCAAATCATCTATAAAAGGAAGGCAAATTCGCAAGCATAAATCAGAACTTTAAGTGCCAAGTATTCTCACGAAATCACATTCACTTGCATTCTTGAAGCTATCTCATTCACAAAAGAAATCAGGCTGAAATCGTTTCATACCTACAAATCATATTACTGAGTTCTTTTGTTCTGATTTTATTCTCAAACAAGAGTTGAGCATAATCAGTTTCAACCAAATCTTTAAATCATTATTGTATAACCTCATAACTATAAGGATTGTTTATAGTTTGAGTGTGATTAAAAGAGTTAACTATAAAATCCTAACAAATTAGTTATGTGACTTGATTGAATGCTTTCTGGGTGGAAAGGAAGTATAGTTACAGATCAAGGTTGATCTTTAACTATGTAACCAGAAGATTGTTCTCCGTTCTTTGAACACTTAGTAAAAATCTCACAGTTGTGAAGACTGGACGTAGCCCACGTTGGGTGAACCAGGATATATCCTTGTGTGGTATCTCTTCCTTATCTATATTTACATTCAGTTATTTTTATTGTCAAAGTTAAATAGAGAAACTAAAAACTGTGATTTTAACTAATCAAGAACGTTCTGCGTTTTCTGTTTCAAAACCAAGAACGTTCTCCGTTTCTGTTTTCATAACCAAGATCATTCTTCAGTTATTTTTCTTAAGTTTTTAACAGGTAATTTTAAATAGGCAACATTACAATTCAAACCCCCTTCCTTGTAACTTGACATTGCTACTTCACCCATGATACTATAACTCTTATTTAAAAGGATTTAAAATGAAATAAGATAATTTTAGTATACCCCTGGTGTCATAATAAACTTAAGAAAGTAAAGAAAATATATTGAGGATTACTTCAACAATTTTCGAAGAAAAACCTAAATGCTTATGGAAAACCGAACAGAACCACAACGTCTTGAAAACTCATTTGAACTGGGACCAAATTCTAAGAACCTTACTAAAAATACAAAAACAAGAGTGAGAATCCTTGAGGGAGTGGTCTAGATGCTGTTATTTATAAGCAAGGTTAGGAGAAATTCACTTAGCAAATTTCCTTTTTACACAAGCCTTCTCCTAGTTGGATGGTCCAATTAACAAGTGCCACTTGTTTTGTGTCAGTCTGAGTCTGACCATGAAAAACCTAATACTAAGAATCTTGATACACCCAAGATCCATTTAAACGCTTAATGATCAATTCTAAATGTGATTCAACTTTGATTAAAGAAAATTTGACAATTATAGATAGAGGATGTCTATGAATAGTAACAAAAGTACTCCTATATGTAATAAAAATCAACATTAAGATACAGGAACTGAAAGGAAAAAAAACAATAAGGTAAAAGAAAGATAATTTTTTAAAGCTAAAAGTATATTAAAATAAAAATTACAAATACCTCGGGGGATATACACCTAACCCAGAAAAAAAAAAAAAAAAACAATTAAACTACATTAAATAGTACAAGAATCAATCTCATTATCAATAGAAATAAAAATATATATACATTTCTCCCATTGAATTTAAGAAACATTTCCCGATAGTATTTTAAATTAAGAGATCAAATGATGTAATTGAATAAGGAGGAAGTCCAACATTCAGGTCCTCGATTTTCTTCTCAAGTGGAATTCGTCGGGGGACAATCTGTACATACATAAAATGAAACAAAATTCTAAATTAGATATTTTTAACAAGGTCAATTTTTAACTTATTTTTGTCTCCTATTTTTGAAATATGTATATTGTAGTCTTTAAAATTAAATTTTAGGCCTCATTTGTAGTATGTGGCAAGAACCTCAAATGATATATTTAGAAGAAATAGACATCCACTAACTAGATGTTTTTAAGTTATGGAGACAAAATCATATTATTTTTCAAGAATATATTTTGTTGAAAAATGTATAAACCATTTGCTATATTATATATCATTTTCTATATCATATATTGTTAAAACAACAAATTGTACCTTATTTGGCTCAGAGAATAAATTCTCATCCATTGTATTGGGAGATGTAAGCAGAACAATTGCTGAACCTGACTGTTGCACATTTGATTTTAAGCCATTTATTGAAATTCCGAAGTTTTCAACTACACTGCCAAAATTTACTACCTACAAAACTCAATAATTCCAAAGTGAATATCAATTAAGTAGCTAAATTTTGTTAAATTCAAATCAACAATCATTCTTAACAAAAAAAATTGACTTTTATATATATATATATATATATATATATATAGTAAATTACCTTTACTCTTATATAATTATTCCCATCTTGAGAATTTTTAAACTGAATTGCTGAAGCAACAAGTGAAGTAGAAGAAGTTTGAAGAGTAGAATTAAGCAAAGTTGCTCCACTAGATTCAATGAAGAGTTGTTGGAGCCAATAACTTGGAGTTCCATAAATTTGATAAGAGTTGAAAACAATTGCATCTGGTGTCCATCTATTGTCATACAAAATAAATTATTTTTACATTTAAATAATTATATTTATGAAAAATCATCTCTATTAAAATAAATGGTATAAACTTTTTGGTAAAGTATAAGAAAATTACAATCTATCGTTTATGTTTGTCATTAGGGGTGCATAGCTAACCATGCTGACGATATCACTGTAGAAAAAAAATTGAAAAATGAGAGATTATTAAAACATAGCTCAAAATAACACAAACTAGTATATAACATTAAACCTTAGATAAATTTCATGAAATGTAAACTATATTTAAACAAACCAACCTATTCTTTTCAAGTCCGATAAGGAATGCAGCCTCAGCCA
This sequence comes from Cicer chorassanicum, assembly GCA_037974735.1. Classification (NCBI taxonomy): domain Eukaryota; kingdom Viridiplantae; phylum Streptophyta; class Magnoliopsida; order Fabales; family Fabaceae; genus Cicer; species Cicer chorassanicum. Next base: position 48,653,756 of record JBBPBP010000003.1, on the reverse strand, counting down.
CAGCAGCCAAAAGGGTTCCATTACCAGCATCTCCCTGCCAAACAGCATACTCACTTACAAACACCTACAATTTGAGCAAATTCATCAATCACAATGCATGAATAATTATTCCTAAAATAAATGACTTAAAAAAATATAAATAATAACTATACCTTTGGTCCGGATCGTGGTGCGTTGTCGAACTTGGTAGACTTTGAAAACATGTCCTTAGAATCTGTATAAATCTAATTAATGATAAAAAAAATATCATTAACAATGATAACATGTGAATGGCCAAACCAAAATGCAAATTTATTAATAGCTTTAATTTTTTTAGCAAGAGTTATTACGTGGAAATCATAGATATCTGCCGGATGATTTAGTGGATTTACAGAACCGTCACAATTTGAGATAATCTGAATATCGGGATAAGCACGTCTTATAGCTTCATAGAATTTCATGTATTTGCCTAGTCAATCAAAAAATACAAATGATTAAGAACGGAAAATTTAGTTTATCAACCTATTTTCTTAATTATATATCAAATACGTATGAATAGTATATATAAATCAAATAAGCAAATTTTAAATGGACTTATAATAAGAAAATATTTTTCAATTGTCTTCGAAAGTATAATCAAATAGTTAAATAACAAAAAACACATACCTTCGTAGTCAAATAAATTGCAATCTTCATTTCCGATTGAAACATATTTCAAATCAAATGGATCAGGATGTCCCATGGAAGCTCTAAGAGAACCCCATTGTGATGTGGGAGAACCTCTGGCAAACTCAATACCATCTAGAGCTTCCTGTTTATTAATGGAAAAAAGTGTCAACAACAATAAATATAAATATTTAGTAATACAATTTAACTAAGAATAAAAAAAATAAAACTATGAAAAAAGTTATACTTGCACAAATGGTGAAATTGCATTCGTATCAACTTCATCACGATGGCTAATACCTATAAGAAACATTAGATTAATAAGAAATTAGAAATCAAAACAAAATTTCAATGGTGAATAGACTTTAGAATGGACTTTTTAGGGATTACAAAATATACCATTGTTAAACACCCATACAGGCAATGCACCAAGATCCTCTGCTAGCTGCTCAAAAAAACAAAAAAGATTAGTATTTTCAATTTGATGAGGAACATATTTAGCTCATAAAAAAAAATAATGCTCATAAAAAATAAAAGGAAAATATTTAATATATGATGATGATAAAAAATAAAAATAAAAACTTACTTGGAGTCCCTCAAAATAACCAAGTCCATCATCAGTCCAATATTTCCAAATGTCATTTAAGTGTCCAGGCCTCTGTTCCCAGGGCCCAACTGTATCTTTCCACCTAAAAGCATTTCTTAGATTTTCTCCTTCAACAAAACAACCACCTATAATGAAAAAATGTTTGGTCACTTCATAAAATTCCAAAAAAATAAATGGATATCACACTTAAGAGACTTCATAAAATTCCAAAAAAATGTAAGAGATTTTTTGACAAAACATGTATGTGGTTTTGTTTTGGGCAGTTCTTACTGCTCTCTGCTCATAACTTAACAAATGAATTGTGTATTGAATAATATAAGTAAAAATTATTTATAATTTATTTACTTTTTACGGAAAAATTAAAAAAAATTATCGTGTGACATGTAATAAATGGTAAGCCGTATAAATATCGGTAGACCAAGATTTATAGTTTTTTTTTATCTGACAATAGTATTGGTGAATAGGATATGATATTTCTAGATCAAAACTAACTTTAAAGCTTATAATTTTAACATACCTGGGAATCTTAAAAATTTTGGCTTTAGATCTGCCACCATTTGAAAAATATCATTTCGGAAACCATGACCCTGTGTCCAAATAAGATTAATTAAGTTAGTCAATTTAAAAGAAAATAACTTTATTTTTTAAATTACTATTGCATTGCCAATAATCATGCGTATCTACAGTATTACTCTAGTCTTGATTATAAATAAAAATAATTAACTTAAGTGTTATTCAAAAATTTAGTTAAATATAATTAATTTTTTGTTTGATCTAATAAAAGTTGTAAGTCAACTCTCAAAAGATCATTCGTAAGAATTTATTCTATGAAAGTAAATGAGTAGTTGAAAAATGAAATTTATATCAAATATATATCATAAATAAAATAGAGTTAAAGTAATTTATATTTTTTTTATCAAGAACAAAAAGAGAATACGAGAAGGTAGGGATTACCTTATATGTATCCAAGGGCATAGCTGACACTTGATCTAACCATACGATACCGTTTTTACTTGTTGTGATTTGAAGAGTTGAATTATGATCTGTAGCATTAACTTCAACAATATTCTCCATCTTCGTCCAATTTGCTACTTTATGCCCAAAGGTCTTATATCAATTAATTAACAACTCAATTAGTTTATTTTGGTTACAAATAACTCAATTACTTTGATGATTAAATACAAAGTAGTTATAAAAGGTTAATTGAATTAAAGGAATTTATTACCTTATATTTGTTGAAGCCAATTTTACTCCATTAGACCCCACAAATGAAACTTCTAAATCAATTGGACTAGTTGCTCTAACATAGAACTCTACTTTATACTTCTTCCCTTGCTCAATGTTCTGATTATAAAAAATAAAAATTATAAATGACACTAAATTTTTCACTATAGAAATTAAACAAAATGTTGGATTACTTACCATGCCCCAATAACCGGGATTGGAGATACCAACCCCACCAGGTGGACAAGTTCGTCTTCGACAAAGTATGTCCATACGCAAAGCAACTTTATTACGGTCAAAACAAGAACTACGATCAGTTGATACGGTAATATTTGATTCATCTCCAATAATTCTCCAAGGAATAATACTTGAGGGAACACTGGAACCTCCTGCTTCAAAACCTGAAACATAAATTTATAATAAAAAACGTTAAATCACTTATTTATTTATTATATATAACAAAATTCAAACGATATAGGTCTCGAGACTTATTAGAGTCAGAGCATGTATAAAAACTCGAACACCTTTAACAAATATATTTATAACTTTTTTTTTAAAAAAAAAAACCAATATTATGTTAGTATTATTAAGTTTACGCCGAAGATGAGAATCAAAATTTTCACCTCATTTTCGGCCACCAAACATTTTCTATCCAAAAGTTAATTCTTATAATTCCTTAAACAATGCCCTAACGAAATTTGTTATCATTTTCCAAAAATATTAATGATATATTTCTAAAACAAAAATTAAATTAGCAACATAAATTTTAATCAATACCTCTGTTCGATACAAGTTCGGCCCACAATCCCCCACCTCCAGCATGATTAATCTCCTGAAAAATAAATATTAGTCAATATAATTCATATAATATAAGTTGTCATTAAAACAACACAATAACTAATTAATCTTCACATTCATCAAAACATTTTTAAAAAGATATTAATTTACTTCAAAAAAAACTCCAAAGAATGTGTTTGGAATAGGCCTTCCAGAAGTTGAATCAATCACTAGTTTTGATGTCTGCGTAGCATTTCCATCAGCTCGACATTTAGAAATAACCAAACACACAACTAAAGATAAAACAAAAACAGTAAAGGATTTTGATAAAGACATTGTTTTTATTTTTTTTTCTTTGAGCAATTTGTTTGTGATATATTATCAGTAACACTTTCACTTTTATTTATAGGCACAAAGGAAGTTGGAGATCAAGATAATGCTGAGTTGTTAATTAACAACGTAAGATCTAGAGTTTAGCTATATTTTATTTTAGAATAAACCAAGTATGTTTTTTATTTTTATTCCAAACAATTGAAAATAGTTCTAAATTGAATTCAAATTTATAATTCTTATCTTATTTATTTCTGAAAAAAGTCAGATGTATTTGCCTATTTTATATAATAAATAATATATATTCTAATTTATATAGACTGACCTGTTAATAACATAATCTAGAGTTTAATTATATGTGTTTTTAACATAATCTTAAAAACATTCCTTAATTAAAAATTCCAATTTAGATTCAAATTTATATGCCTTACCTTGTTTAATTCCAAAAAAAAATCATATTATATTTGCTTTTTTTATATATAACTAATATAGTAAAATATAATTTACTGTTTATTAAAGAAAAAATTAATAGTAAGAATTTAATTTTTGAGTGTTGCTATAACTTACGAATCCCATTCACACGAAAACCAACTGACCATAACTTGCCATATATACATAGATACAATGTATATTTTAAAAGACTAGTTTAGTATACAAGATAAGAGACATAATAAAATAACTCTATCATATTATGTTGCAATTTAGTTTTTGATAAAAAAATACAATATAATAAGTTAATCATGAAATTTATTTTATTATATCTCTCTGCTTAAAATTCTTATCTTAAATTTTAGTTGGATTAGAAATCAATATAATAGGATAAGAAAATAATTTATTCATTTATCTTTTGAACATTGTGCCTATGTATATATGGTAATATTTTTATTTTAAAGAACATTATTCTTAATTTATATATATTGTGATTGTAAAAAAAAGTATACTATTAACCATTATACATGATTTTGTTAAAAATATGCAATAACAAGTGTAAAATCCAATCTAATCTCACAACGATGTCTTTCTAGTATATCTCAATAAATATTTATCTGTGAATAGATGATTGTACATCACTTTTTAACCATGTCAATGCATGGTCCACGTCTTATAAAAAGTTTAATGGATATTTACGAACATTTACATCAATATCCAATCTGCCACCTTTTACATTAATTCCAAAAGAACCTTAACAAATAACTACATCATATTTTAAGAGTTTAATAACATTCATTAGTCTATCTATACTATATATAATTATAAAGAAATTTATATTTAGTGTTCTAAAAAAAAACTTTTCATCTCAATCGTCTACCATTTAAACGACATATGACAGGGCTACAATACGCAAGCATTTATTTCAGATAAAAAAAATAATATATATTACCATCTTTATCAAATAAATTATTATAAATTAATTCATTAAAAAATTAAACATTGTTGAGAACACATATTGAGTTATGTAATTTATTATAAGTAAATTAGTAAATTTAAATTATCAGTCATTAGATAATTCAAAAAATAAGATATTTTTTTAAAACAATCACGTTAGTAACTTATTTGTATACTAGTTTTTTTTTTTTCTTTACTCGAGT
>JBBPBP010000003.1:48613992-48627557 GCA_037974735.1 Cicer chorassanicum | reverse complement strand
ATACTATTTTTAAATAAGTTATCATAAAAATTATTTTAAAAAATATAAAATTAAAATAACTTTTTAAAAATCTTAAACAAGCGGATCCAATATCTTAAATATTCCAAACATTAATACAAAACAATATATTTAAATTACAATAAATATTACAAATTTATGATTTAACCTAAAAAATAAAACTTAATAATAATAATAATAATAAATTTATTAATATTTAATTAAATAGACCTATCTAGTAGGTCTAAAATATTTTAATGAAAAATTCCTCACATATAATAAGGGGCTTAATGGTAACTTGGTTAGTTAAATATATGTGACAAGTTTTAAAGGTTGTTTAGAATAATAGGGTGAAATTAGATAAAAGAGGAAACAAGTAAATTTTTATTTATGGTAAAGAAAAAAAGAGTGGTGTTTGTGTTTGATGGCATAGATATATTTTAAGAAGGGGAGGTTTTGTCGGAACAAGATTGAAAGGTGTGTGTGTTTGTTCAGTTTATTGTTTCTCTCTCTCTCTCTCTCTTTCTTCAGAAAAGCACAAAGAAATAATCAATATTCAAAGAAAGAAAGAAAGAAAAGAGCAATACATAACAATGGCAGATCAACTCACCGATGATCAGATCTCTGAATTCAAGGAAGCTTTTAGCTTGTTTGATAAAGATGGAGATGGTTTGTTTTAATCTATCTTTTGTCCTTTTATTTTTCCTTTCACATTTTATTCCATTATCATGGTCATGTTTATTTTTTCATTCCCATAATCCCTCTTGTTTTTAGTTATTAATTACTATTGTTGTTGTTTAAGATAGTTTCTATGTTATTAAGTTTTTTTATGCTTTTCTACTTCTAGTATTCTTGTCTCAAGAAAATATTAAAAGGAAACAATATACTTTTGTCTATCTTATGATACATTTTTTGTTTCACATGATAAAATTATTTTAAATAGAATATGATTGCAATGAAAAGAATTCCATGTCTTGCTAATATGATCATTGTTATTATTTTAAAAGCAACAGTCTTGAAAGTTTGGTTTTTATTACTTTGAAACAAAAAAGTATGTTACAAGAATTTGAACCCTTTCCTTAGTAATTGCAATTGCATATTACAAAAAAATTGACCATGATTATAACTGCATACTCCAAATTTAAAACCTTGACAATCACCATGATAAAGAGTTTGTATGTATGCCTTATGAAAAAGGTCTCAAATCGCAATCGCAGAAGCATTTGCTCTAAGAATTTTGGGTTGGACTTACCCAATTCTATAAAATTAGCGTGTATGACGAGTGATGTTTTCAAATTTTTAGGTCATATCACTTTCAATGTTTCAATGTGAGACCTCAACAAATCTCTCTCACGCTCAGCATCAGATAACTAAAGCATGACTCGAGTGCTCAAATAACAGACAGTCTACTGAATTTTGAGTAGACTTTAAGATCATCTTAGAATTTGCATTGAACCTTAACCTAACTCTATAAAACTAGCTTATAATTTGCATTGCCGCAAACTTAAATATGTGAAAATTTTGAACATTTGTTGATTTCTTCATACATGAATGGTATTCTACAACTTTGCAGGTTCCATCACAACAAAGGAGCTTGGAACAGTGATGAGGTCATTAGGCCAGAATCCAACAGAGGCAGAGCTACAAGACATGATAAACGAAGTAGATGCAGACGGTAATGGCACCATCGACTTCCCCGAATTTCTCAACCTTATGGCTAGGAAAATGAAGGACACAGATTCAGAAGAAGAGCTGAAAGAAGCATTCAGAGTATTCGACAAAGATCAGAATGGATTCATTTCTGCTGCTGAACTTCGCCATGTAATGACCAACCTCGGTGAGAAACTTACTGATGAAGAAGTTGATGAGATGATTCGTGAGGCTGATGTTGATGGTGATGGTCAAATTAATTATGATGAATTTGTTAAGGTCATGATGGCCAAGTGAATAAATACCAAAACCAAACCATATATTACTACTCTATATATATGGATAACCTTTAATTAATACTATCCTCATTCGTTTATATATTCTGCAATATATATCATTGTATGAATATGTTAGATTGTGAGGTTGATGACAGTGGATAATAATATATAAGAATTATTTGACCTGCTTCAATGCAACAAGTACAAGTATCTTATGATATTAGTTCTGTTTTAATTATTAAATAGTTTGTTACATTTGACAATTTGATTAGTGATGTCACTAGTTCAAAGATTATGAAATGGTACTTGATGACATAAAAGTTAAATGATAAACTACATTTTCTCATTAGCTTACATTCATAGTTGTCTTTCATTCTGCATAATAACCAAAAGTTGCTCAAAAGAGCACTAATAATTAGTTAGATTGTACTAAGAAGCTATTAAGCACGAACATCAGACACTGACACATAGACACCAGAAGTAACTACATATTTCAGTATTGTGTCGGTGTAACTAGTAACCTAGAAATTACAGAGTTTATGCTGCTGGAGCATAGTCATAACCACCATCATCGTCGTCGTCTCCTTCCATGATTTCAACCGGCACAAAATCATAATCTGTATCCCTTTCATTGCAAGTTGCAAGAGTGTAGTAGCATCCAAGAACAACATTCAAATTGGAAATGAATGACATTTTTGTAGATAGTAAAGTAATATAACAAGAAGAGCAAAATCTAATGTTGTGAATTGGAATTAACAGAGAAGAATGTAAGATACTAGTGGTGTATGTGTGTTGAGATGTTTGAGTAGCTAGGGAAGAGAGTCTATGGTGTTATATAAAGACAAGGTAAGTGTGAAAATTCAATTTGGCACAAGAAAAAGCACAAGGGAAGTGTGGATGTATTGTTGGGGTGTGAGTTTTGGATGTGGAGTGCTATGTTAACTGAAATCAAATTCACACAACTCAGCAGACACGTTGGATAGATATGGCATCCCAGAACAGGAATTCACCACATATTGGTGTTGTTGGAAAGTAACAATAACATATAGGGAATCCTTGAGTGCAAGGTTGGGTCATTTTAACTGTAACATTATTTAGGGGCAGCTTTTGGAATCTTTAGGGTAATTTTAGCTGAATTAGTGAGTTTTTTTTTTTTTTATATTCACTTTTGGTCCTTCTTTTTTACTTTTAATTAAATGGACTGTAGTAATAAGGAGAAACAGTATGTTTTTATTATAGTCAAACTTTAAAAATTATTGGTTTGATTGTTAAACATTTTAGATTGAGAGTTGGATTTTAGAGGAAAAAGGTAAATGTTTATTTTTCATTTATGAATTAAAGAGATTATAAAATACTTTTTTAAATCGATTAAAAAAGAGGTTGAAATATTATACAACCGTCTATTATGTCATTTCTTCGATTTTTTAAAATCTCAAATATGTTAACATATGTATTTAACTCTCCAAAACATTATCTTATATTCCTAATTTGTAGGTATTATTTTTTATTATGCATCTGCATAATCTAATATTTTCAATTTTTTTAAGAGAATTATTTTTTATTATGCATCTGCATAATCTAATATTTTCAATTTTTTAAGAGAATTAATTATCTATATAATTCATATTTAAGCGGCTCTCCCTTAGTTGAATGTGAACTAACCATCATTTCCAACATAATTATCAAAGATTGAATTAATCCCCATCGTATACTTTGAATTAATCACCCATATGTTTTTCTGTGCAATTTGTTTGGAGATACTCTTTGAGGTTGTACCATTTGTTGTTGACACAGTTTTTGCAACAACAAAAAAAGTTTGTAATCTTACTTGTTTCCTCGTGAAATTGAAGAAAATAAAGCAATTGATGCATTAAATAGATCAAGGAATTTAAGTGCACATCCATGTGAAAAGGTGTAATTTGAACTGTGTGATCACAAAATTAATGGCCAAAAAGTGTCTGGATCGCTTGAGGTGTAGTCATGCACAAATACACCTACAAGATTTGAAGTTTAGTCTAAATCCCCAAGTGATTGATGTATCATCTAACCATTACAAGGACAGAGGAAAAATACAAGTTAATGGCGTAGAGTTCGTTCCCAATGAATATGATTCACTAACTAGTGTAGGATGTGAGTAATATTAGAGGCTAAGTAATCAAACAGTAAATGACACCAACTTATAGAGATCAATTTGAAAAAGAAAAAACAAAATAATAATAATAATAAAAACAAGGGTGAGTCTTCTTTCCCCATAAGAACAATAGTACACAATAGGTAGTTCAATTTCACCCTATTACTCTCATTGGAAATTGGAAATTACTCATATCATAAGCCAAATTTTGAACCCATCTTTCCACATTTCCCTGCCCCCTCCTCTTTTTTTTCTTTCTCTTTCTATCAAATTGCAAAACTAAGACACAAATAAGAAAAGTTTGATTTATTGAACAACTTTATCACAATCTTTTCAAACTTTTCTTTCTAGCATCTAACTTCTTCTTGTCTGCCTGAGCTTTAGCAGTTCCAACTTCTTTCTTTTGTGGTGCAGAAGCAGCAGAAACTACCGCAGCTGCGGTAGAAACATTAACAGATGACTCGGTCAGAACACCCACCACCTGATCCTGACTAGCTCCTCTAGCTGCAGTGGTTGAGGGCAATGACAGTGGTAACGGCAAAGCAGCGCTTGACGGTGTGGTTTTGATGTCAGCATTAAGCACCGAGGTGTTCGTCTGATCAACATTTAAAGCCGTAGTTGATTCGGTTATAGCCCCGCTTTTGAATTTGGGCTTTGCTTTTGCGTGTATTCCAGTGTAAAGCCTGCATGTCACAACTAAAGCACATCAATTACATACACAAGGCGGGAACACATCTTACGAATCCGATCGGTACAAAACTAGCATGAAACAATTTATAACTCAAGAAAATTTATGAAATCCATAAATAAAAACACCTGAGCAGCACCATTGGCTTAACTCACCTGGCATGTCTAGCATACTCCTCATAATTTTCGAGTAATAATTTGCCAGCCTGTTCATTTAGAGCTGATTCTGGAAACGGTTCAATCAATAAACACCTAACAACCTGTTTGATTATGGGAGTCAATATACAAAGTCTAATCAACCAGAACTAAATTCAATAAATCATGAGTATTTAAGAAACTCTCCAGTCGTAAAACGGGTAAAAGGGGAGAAAAAAGATTTTAATTTCTAGGACAGACAAAAACTTACGATAAGAACATGTCGTAACCCAAGGCTAGGATTCCAATCCTTTTTAAGTGTGTTGACACAAATCTCTCCATTGGATGCGATATTTGGATGGAAAATCTTGGTCAGGAAAAATCCTGCAACATTAAATTCAATGGCATTCCAAGTTAGTTAAAAGAACGAAAAACATGAATATACTAGATTATTTCAAGCATGAAAAGTGGAGCAATTCAGGAACCCTGTTAAGCAATAATTTTTTGGATTCAGTAAACAAAAACAACAATTCAAAATTGCAAAGGAGAAATACCAACAATATTGTAGAATGTAAGTCTAAAACACACCTTTAGGAGGAGAATGTGGAAAATCACGGGACAGTTGCAACTTCATGCGGAAAACGCCATTCTCATAAGGAGTCCCAGCTGCAAAACACATAGCACAATTTCAGCTTGAGCTCTTTACATAAATGAGCTCTTTACAGTAACGCTCGACGTTACATTTAAAAATGAAGTTACTTGCCTGGGCCATCTATGTCGGCATATATTGTTGAGAAGTCATCATCATTAACCACTACTTTAATGCCCTCGGGAGGGGTTTCGTCAAGACTTTTCAACTCCTTGGCAAGTTGCTTTATAACATTAGGTGGAAGATTTTCATTAGTGGCCTGAAACAAAAGCACCATACTACAAGTAAGAACTTGTCGATAAACAACCAAAATGGAATCAAACAACAACGACAAATCTATCGCATATAAAATTGGCATATGAAACATGATCCGTAAAAATACAGCATGAATCCTGTAAGAAATGCTTACCATCAGCAGCACAAGGGCACCCTCTCTGTTTAATTTTGTCACTGAGAAGTGAGGAGGTTCCAAACTAATTCAGAGTTCACAAATTTTCTGCTCAGAACAAAAGATGCAATAAAGTCAATGGCTCCACAAGAAATTTGTGCAGCTCAATTATGATTGCACAATCATGGGATTCAGACAACAAAATATACTAGAATCCAAAGTACGAGGAAATGTGGGATGTAAAATCTCTATTCACAATTAATCATAAAACAAATCAAGAATCTCAAAGAGAAAAACCAACAAAACTCAAATAATCATAACATCAAAAGTTAAGCCAGTTTGCAGACACTTCCACAACCACAAAACAAAAAGTTAGAATTTTGGTATACCCAATATGCTTTAGAAGTATAACCCTATCATTAGAAGCACCACATAAAACAAATTATCAAACCAAAAGAAGGTATATAGGAAAAGGAACTCACATAGAACTTATGAACCTGAATTTATCTCATTTATAACAAAACTTTTCATATACGCACAACAACATACAATAAACTATCAAATTTACCACACAAATGAAGAAAGAGACTTTATTATAAATTGAAAGAAAAAAACCTCTTTTTTGAAACTCGATCACGAGGGCAAAACCCTAATGGGAAAAATGGAAACCCCACAATCAAAATATTCCTAATCCAACACGAAAGAAACCACACCCCAAAAGAAAATTACCAATCAGATTGAATATAGCATTTTTCACAAGGCACGACACAGAAAAAGAAAAATCTAAGGTAGAATCGAAATCTCAAATTCAACACCAATTTTGAAAAAAGGAGCCACCTTGCTCTAATTCAACAAGTTAGAAACAAAATGTAAAAAAACCCACAAAAGTAAAATGAAATTGAAATGATTGAGAACTCCACACCACATAGATGAGGAATCACCTTTCACAGAAGAGAAGAAGTTTCGTGGGTGCAAGAAGAGAGAGAGAGAGAGAGAAAGAGAAAGGGGTAGTGAGAGAAAGAGCGAGAGCGCGATCCCTCAATGAATGAATGATTGATTGGTGGAAAATTAGAGGGCACATAAATAAATTTAATATGTATTCGTAAGGTAGGGATGAAAATTGAGACGCCATTGATTAATTAATTGTATTTAATTAGTGAAAATGTTTATTGATTTGGATGGATAGATTAATTAATCGATTAATTGCTTAATGAGGAATTAGGTTTACTGATTACGATTTTGAAATGACGTGTTGGTAGCCCAGGATTATAGACGTTGGATTCTTCGTGTCTCCCTTACATGGTAAAAACCGCCACGCGCTTTGCTATAGCGTGGGAGCACATACACGTGATTGCGACAGATTAACGGTATAGTAATTTGATTTGAAAAACAGTAGTAGTAATTTTTTAATGATTTTATTTGAGGAAAGAGATAAATAAAAAGATTCTGTACCAAAAAGACAAATAGAAATATTTAATAGGTTTTCATTTTAATTGGAAACTTTTAATTGGTTTTTTTAATTGGTTATATAAAGATAAATTGAAAAATTAAAGAGTTACTTAAAAAAAATTAAAAGAATATAAAACAAAATGAATTTTGAAACATTACTTTTTATTTTGAAATTAAGTTGTATCCACTTATTAATGATAAAAATATAACTTAGACTAAGTTTGTTTTGTTACCACCAAACAAACAGCTTTCTAATTTCAAAATGTGATTTGTTGGGGAGTCGAGAGAATATTAAAAATAACAATACTTAGACACCATATTATAATTTTTGATACAACTATACAGGTCATTAATGATGAGAGAAAAGTATCAAGAAATGCGGAATGAAAATTACTATAAGTATCATTTTTAAGTAACTAACTCATAAAATGTATAACTAACTTGTTTATATAATATCACTTCAAATTAGAACACAATTATTACACTTTAAACTTGAAAAATGTAAATAACGCACAAAAATATGGACAGAAAAAAATATGAAACATTGAAAGTATATAAACTAAAAGATTATGAAATATGTTTAATCATTCCTTATCTTTATGAATAGAAATGAAAATGTTAATTAAACTAAAAAAAATTGTATTTAACTAAAATATCACTTCGGCTAAAAGGAATGAAGTTGGAACATCCTTGTTTGTATATGCAGAATCATATTCTTCTTACTTTTTTTTTTATATTGAGAACAACTTTGCTTTTTTTATATTTGATCGTAATGTCTTTTTTTTATTCATTGTAACGTTGAAACTTTAAAAATACTTTATGATTTTAAGTTTGTATGCATTTCCAAACACTTCTTTGAAATTAATACAACTTTTTTTTTTCTTTGAATTAACAAATTTGTTGTTCTTGATTCTCTATTTTGTTGAACAATTGATTCTTTTGTTGTTTTGGATGTGTGCATATTTAAATTTTTCACCAAAGTATTATCTCCTCCTTTTCTGTTTTGGATGTGTGCATATCTCACCAAAGTCTTTATTTTCTAGCTTCTTAGTTGTTGCTGGAGCAACCCATTGCCATCTTCTTAATTGATCAATAAGAGAGTGAATAAGAGAAGAAAGAGAAAGACGAATTACCAAAATATACTCTTAAAATAAAGTAGCAGAATTAATACTTATCTCTTATATTATATTACATTTTTCGATTGAAGTCGTTGAAGACAAAAAAAAAATTGAAAAATTATGGTATGGAAATTGCAATAATAAAAGTGAATGGTGATTACAAGACAAATTTAATCAACTAACTAATAACAAATATAATTAATTAATTTGTTTATCCAATATAGTCGAATTCGATTCTCACACTACTTGTTGGAGAATTAAGGGAATATTAAAAATTAAGGACGGTTCCACCTTGCAACCTATGCACGTAGAAGCCCTCACTTAGATTAGTTGGGATTTTTTTTTCTATACTATTATTTATTTACAGCACATAAAAAAGAAAACACCACATATAGAGAGAAGAATTTCACTAAATGACAATTTTCACACGAAATCATTATTAAATAATTGATTGGTTATTTATAAAATTGATAATAGTTATTTTTAGTTTCTATAAAAAAAATTATCAATTTTTTAGTCTTTAAAAAAAATTATTCATTTTTAGTTTCTATAAACTTTTAGTAAAAAATTTATATTTTTAATTTCTAAAAAATTCTCTATAAAATTAAAGTAGAGACTAAAAAGTGAATTAATTTTTGTAGGGATTAAACTTTAAAGGTCTTCAGTTTATAGGGACTAAAAATATAAACATATTTAACCTCTATTTATATAGAAAGGGATATTTTTATGAATTTAATGGATATGTACGACAAGTGTAAATTAATTTTACATTGACGTTTAATATAAATTATATGTTTTTCTATGTCACACTATTAAAATGAGCACGTAAAGAGATGATTTGATGAAATACATAGTTCCTAATAGATATTAGTATAATATTATTTTACAATGCATACTCGATTTTCTATTTTTATTACCATCCAAAATGATAAAATTATTTGATATTTTTAAAATATAAAAAATAAAATATTTATATATTTATGCTTTAAAAAATAAATATTTAATACTACAAATTTATAGATCCGTTTAAAATGTTAAAGATTTAAACCACCAACAACATTGAGTATATATTATTGAACTAGGGTTACATGATTTTAATATTTTTTATAAGATTTTGTCCAAAAAAATCACATCCCAAAAAACAAAACAACATTGAGTATATATTATTGAACTAGGGTTACATAATTTTAATATTTTTTATAAAGATTTTGTCCAAAAAAATCACACCCCAAAAAACAAAATGCAAATGTCATCTGTGATGGTGTTCGGTAAATGGAGTCGTAGAAATGAATCCACCAAACACTATTCATCTAATGATTGAATTAATTTTATGTTAGTATATTAATATTATATTATTTTAGAATAAAATGTAAATAAAAAAATAATTAAAATTTTGATGTATTAAATTTTATTTTTAATTAAATATATTAATTTTTCAATGATTAATTTTTATTTTATTTTATTCCGAAGATATATAGCAATATACTCTTGATTTAAATTAATAATTTAAAAATACAAACAAAGTAATAAAAGAGCATAGGCTGGAGTCTTAGGTGCTGGTTGGCAGCGGGTGGTAACCGTTGTGGTGTCGCTTTCTCCTCCCCAACTAGCCGTTGGTTATGCTAGTTTATAATTTTTTATTTTATTTTAGTTACTTATTTGATCAGAAAAATAAATAATATTCACTTATTTTTTATGGTAAAGAGTATTTTTTTCTAAGTATAAATCAATTTTTTAATTAATGAGATATTTTTTATAACATATAAGTTTATACTATTAACTATCATAAATATTTTTGTTAACCACTAAATATAATTTATTAACCATTATTTAATATATATCTCTTTAACTACTAAAATGCAAAGTATTAACCACTAAAATATTAACCACTTTATAGTATTGCGATTTAATGATTAAAGAAGTATTTTAAAAACTACTCATATATTTTAGTGGTTAATGAGATATATCTTTAAGTAGTAGTTAATGAAATGTATTTTAGTGGTCAATGAAGTATTCAAAGTGATTAATGGTAAAAATATAGATGCATTTGTTAATAGTGTTTATTTATTGGTTTTTGATAAGTACTCAGTTACATTGATCAATTTTAATATACGTCTACGAAATGGATTAAAGTATGTTTTGTGACTATGTACAATGGATAATAAAACAATGCACTATGGATAATTGAACTATGTCCTGGTGATATTGTGAGAGTGATGAAAGAATTTTTGCACGATGGGATGACAATAAAATCAAATTATTTCTAAAAATTGGCATGAAAGAAATTTGAGTATAATATATATACATAATGTACATTAATATGTGTAAAATATCATGTAAATTAATATGGATAAAGCATGTAAATTGATATGGAACACAAATGTGACATTGGAAATTGAGAACTAAAAATTCCATATTTAGAAATCGGAGGACTTAAAAATCATACCACATACTTCAAAATATAGTATCACATGCTTTGAAGTGAAGCTGAAAATAGGAGAAATTTAGTAGATCCAATCCATAGTCCACTAAGAATTACAATACATATGCAACAATACACACATGGACGGATCACGTTAAGGATGGTGGAGGCAAGTGACCCCACCTCCCACCTGCATTTTAGTTTCCCCACACACACTATATATGTGTGTAATAATTTAAGTACAATACAATAGTTTCATTTAAATAGTATAATATCATAATATAAATGTGTATATGCATGCCATTTCAAAGTCATTCATCAATCGATAAAAATTGGTTTTAGTGGAAGAGTTCAGATTTTCAAGACGTGACAATTCCGAATTTGAATCTTGATTAAGAGATATTTACATTTAATATCTGATATGCTTTGAATATAATTATTTTTAGTGAAAAAATTTATAAAAAATAAAAATTAATTATTTTGCAACTCAAAAATTGTAATCTAGTAGTAAAAAAGACAAGTCTTCAATACGAGGATTTCAGATTCAAACTTCGTTGTGTCTTAAAGAGAGGAAAATGTAAATCATTATGTAAGTGATCATTAAATTCAAATGTCTTCCTACTATAGACTAGACATCATCTCATTACTCTAAAACAATGCTCCTACAAATTAAAATATATAGAGTTGTCACTTATTACGCAAAACATAGTCAAAAAATTATAATATAACAAAATCAATGATATTTTGTAAAAGGTTAATGTTAATATTAATAATTATAATGTAACAAAAGAAATATATATTAAAATATTCAATATAACTTTTATTATGTAAACTAGTATTAATTTTTATAAATTATACATTGTATAATTATTTTTAAGAAGTGAAAATAAAATAAAATGCTTTTGATTATTTTATATTATCTTTGTAAAGATTCTTCATAAAGAAGACTATATTTATTGATCAACAAAAGTAAAAATATAGCTATACAATAATCTTATTTGGGCTAGAAGGAGAAATTCTTCATAAAGAAGATTATATTTAATGATCAACAAAAGTAAAAATATAGCTACACAATAATCTTATATTTGGGCTAGAAGGAGAAAAAATGAAGGAGAAATGAGAAAGATAAAAAAGATAGGTATATAAAAGTATACAAGGATATATAAAAGTATAAAATAAGAAAGGAGAATAAAAAAGAAATATGGATAGTTTAGTAAAGTGTAAAGACATAAAAGAAATGAAGTAACGAGAGAAGTGAGAAAGACAATGAAAATCATAGAAAATTTAATGTGATAGGAAAATATTTTTTTCTACTAAACAAATAACTATTATTAACAGAGTTTAGCGGCAGTTAAATTGTGTGGCAATTTATGACAAATGCCGGTATAACCGCTGCGTAAAATACTGCCGAATCAAACCGTTGTCAAGTAAGTTTCATTTGTTTTACATTCATAACAAATTTTAGTGGTAATTTCAACTGCCACAAAAAACTAATTATTACATTTGTAAAGTACTGTCAGGTCAAACCGTTAATTTTTTTTTTAAAGAAATGCTTTAATGACTTAATTAGCCACCACAAAAGGAATACAAGGCATAAATACATAGAAAAAAAAACAGAGTCTCTATCCTAAAGCACCCAACATATTCATTTTGTTCATGATAGACCCATAATAAGATAACCCTAATTTACAACATTATTAAAATACATTACTCAAGCCTAATTGATCACTCAAACAACCTAAATTAATCTCAAAAAATCAAACTGGCGATCTGGTTTCAATTGCTTATCCATTAGAGTTAGGGTAATCATCAAAGCTGTCAAATATTCATTCGGTTAGAGAAATTAAACAGGATGATCTTCAAATATTTAAGAGTAGAACTTTATAGATAAATAATTAAGTCAATCTGTGAAACTATTACATTCAAGGGCCCTGCGATATAGCTAAACAGAACACTACAATGCAAGTTTAGAAATTTTGACGTGACGTATTGTAGAATATGATAAATTAGTCAATAAAGTAGAAGAATGAATTTTTGAGAAAGAAAAAAACTACTAATTAACTTCTAATGTTGAGTGATCATCGAAGCCTCCATCGAGAGACATATATTAGTCAAGAAAATGCTTGGTTGATGCACAATCTTCTTCCATATTTGTAACATGTTACAATTTACATCTTTCATCAAGCCTTAATTACATGTACCACTCAATAGAAAAAACCGAAGAAAGTCAAACAAGAACTAAGAGTATCATAAAGCAAAAATAACATAACAAATTGAAATCAACGGAAGTATGAAGTGAAAGAAGAATCACAACTGACAAACAAAGTTTCAGGTGATTATACCTAGTCGAGTAGTTTTTTTTACAGTGTTTTTTTATAAGTTACTTCAAGTAATTTTTGACCTTATAATTTATAGCGTATCATTTATAGTTGATAAATTAATTTTATCCTTACAATTTTAACAAAAATTCTTTATTAACTTTATAATTTCAAATAAGTCAACTAGCTATGTCTATAAATAATTTAAAATAAGTTATTTATTATAATTTAAAATAAATAAACTAACTAAATAATTAATTTATCATTTAAAATAATTTAAATAAATCATATTTTATAATAAATATTTTAAAATAATTTAAAGTAAATATTTGAAAATAATTTA
>JBBPBP010000003.1:48585699-48613891 GCA_037974735.1 Cicer chorassanicum | reverse complement strand
AAAATATATCAAATTAATAATAAAAATAAATAAATTTCTAACTTTAAAATACTTTAAACATTAATTGATATGATATTTATTATTAATTAAAAATATCATTTATGTCATTTTACATTTTTAAGCTCATTGAACAAAATTCTAATTTGAAACTTTATTTTTTAAAATTCTCTTTTAAAAAGTTATAACAAAAAAATAAAATATTTAAAAAAAAAATGTTTTTTAAATTGTAACAAGCGACCCTAAGTGTCAACTAATGATGTCAGGATTGAGTAGCTAGCATATTGCATGTAGCTTTGTTTGCATGTGTATTATTGTCTATTGATTTATGTAATTTTTTTTTCAAAGACAAAAAGAAACTTATTTGAATAATTAAAAAAGGCCAGAAAAATACCAATACAAATCTCAGCATTAACTGGTTAGTTTCAAAGAACTACAAATCTCGGTCCAAATTTTGTGTGGTTGATTTATGTCATATTTTTTTTTATTGAAGTCCTATTATTGACTTTCACTTTGATCTCATTTTGATTATTGTATTTGGATTACATACTTCTACACAGATATATAATTCCATGACCTTATTTATTTATTTGTTTATTTATTTATCTATGTCTTCTAATTTGGTGGTTGTGATTTTGTTGCTTCACAAACTAGAAGCCATTGGTTTTTGTTGTATTTTTATTAATGCTTCATGAACTAGAGGTGGTCTTCTCTTATTTTTCAAGCATCCTAAATTTTATATATCTTCTAAAAACGGAGTAAAATATGCTTTAGTTTTCGTAAAATTACAATCTTTTAAGTTTAAGTTCTAAATAATTTATATTTACTTAATTTCTAGTTCATTTTATTTTTATAGGTGTTTTTAAGCTGTCAAATTAATATCTATAAAAAGAAAAATATGACAAAAATGAATAAAATTTATTGAAAGACAAAACTTCAAAGACTTATTTTATAGTAATTACAACATATTTTTTTAATTACAAAAAAATATTAGTTGAAGCATTGTCTCTAATATTTGTTCAATCTCTCTTTTTGTAAGAAGTGTATTATATTCTCATTTTGCTAAACTATTTTTGGTTAAGTATGAAAAGCCAAATATCTAATGCTCTAACAATCAAATATAAGCTTAGAAACAACAAAAATCACCATTTGACAGTGTCATAATTTCAGTACTATGACATATTTTATATTAATAGTTTTTCAATTTTTGTATGTTGTTTTTGTTGTGAGAAAAAACTGTGAAAAATGACTTGGATAGTCACATCAAATATTTTTTAATGTCTAAATGACCCATTAGTTATTAAATATTTGAATAGTAAAATAATATCAAATTATTGACAATGTGATAAACACTATACCTATTTTCATGGTTAGCTTTTTATAAAATTTACTCTTTAGCATGCTTTCAACATACAATATTTTTTGTGAACTAATAATTTAAAGTCTTAGATTAGTTGCACGTGGACACCAACCTACCATTGTCAACAAAGGTAGCTACTACATTTAACTTAAATTCATTATGGTGGGTAGGTAGAAATAGAGGCTGTGCTTAGTTCTCATTTCTTTACAAAATGTCATTATTTTTAAGTACAAGGTGTAGCATTAAACAAAGAAACAAAAATGGAAGGTGAAAATGGAAAGAAGATGAAAATACTCTGCCTCCATGGATTCAGAACCAGTGGCAGTTTTATTAAAAAGCAAATCAGCAAATGGGATCCTTCTATATTCTCTCAATTTCATATGGTAATACTACTAATATATATTTTTTTTAAAAAAAAAAAATAACCGCAATTTAGACCGTAACATTAATATTTTTTATATCTTTGTAATTGTAATGTGATTGAGATTGTATCATCGACAATATTTGACTGCAATTCTTCAGCTTGTTATGCGAATTTAAAACTTTGTTTGATTGCTAATTATATTAATTTTTAGCTAAATTATATTCATATAGTATTCATTTTTTGAAAAGTACTAAAATGTATATATAGATGAAAGTAATAGAACCAAAGAAGTTGTTTTTGGTGACAGGAATTCCCAGATGGCAAATTTCCTGCTGGAGGGAAGTCTGACATAGAAGGCATCTTTCCTCCACCTTACTTTGAGTGGTTTCAATTCGACAAAGTAAAAATCTTATATCATATTATTTTATATTTCATTTCAAATTTTGGTGATTTGATTATTTAGAAATGAAAAATAATACTATCTCTCAAATTTAGTATCTAAAATATATAAAAATAATAAACAAGTCTTAGAGTATATAAAATTCGTCAATTTATTGACATAAATTAAATTAACGAATTTTACATAAGGACTAAATTGTAGAAAAATATTTTAGAGACTAAATTGATAATGTATTCATTAAAAATTATCAAATTTTATTTTCCAAGTAAAGAAATTGAATTTAATTAGACATATATAATAACTCTTATATTTCAGGATTTCACTGAGTACACTAATTTGGAAGAATGCATCTCATACTTGACTGAATATATCATAGCCAATGGTCCCTTTGATGGCTTCCTTGGTTTCTCTCAGGTAAACATTTATAATAATTTTTTCTCTAAAAAGGAAATCACATTTGAACTTCATTCATGTATAGTCACTAATTGAAATTTTGTTTTTTTCAATATTTTTTTATTAAATCAGGGTGCAACACTTTCAGCACTTTTAATAGGTTATCAAGCACAAGTAAGTAACTAATGTAGTTTGATTTATAGTAATTTAGAATTGCAGTTAAACACAAAATAATGAGTAATGAAGATGAAAATAATTGACAGGGAAAATTGCTAAAGGAGCATCCACCCATAAAGTTTTTGGTATCAATATCTGGATCCAAATTTAGAGATCCTAGCATATGTGATGTTGCTTACAAGGAACCCATCAAAGCAAAATCTGTTCATTTTATTGGTGAGAAAGATTGGTTGAAAATTCCTTCTGAGGAGCTTGCCTCAGCATTTGACAAACCACTTATAATAAGACATCCCCAAGGTCACACTGTCCCAAGATTAGGTAATGCTCTCATATATTCTATATGTTACACAATTTTTAATTTCAACTGCCCAATTTCAAATAAACCGTGGAAATCATTTTAATTTGTTATGCTTTTTTTATAATTTTAGTCTTTTGATCTCAAATTAACGATCAAGATCGAAAACTACCCCTAAATGTGTTTTCTTTACGGCAACACATTCTAGTGGTTGAAGACTAAAGTTCTAAATTAGTTTTTGAGAATAAAATTGAGACCTACTAATGAAATTGTTGTGTAAATTTACAATTAGAGTATGACTTTTTGTTATATAAAAAAAAGATTTTATATAAAATTGCTAAATTCAGTTCTTTTTAGAATAAAATATAAATAAAAATAGTAGTTGAAAAGTTGATATATCTAGAATAAATTAAAATGATAGTTGAAAAATTAATATATTTTGATTAAATTTTTAACTAGAGATATCAACATTTTAATTACCAAACTTAGTTATATTTTATTTGAGACGGAGTATGTTTTATCCATAATTATAACAAGTCTATAATTAGTAAAATACTAATTTAACATTGCATTTAATATTTTTGAACATTCACAATATAATTGAATTTTTATGTCCCCTGCTCCAACAGATGAAGTGGCTACAGGTCAGTTGCAAAATTGGGTTGCAGAAATCATAAGCCAAGCAAAAGTTGGTGTCTCAATTTGTGAGGATGAAAACAAGGTAGAAGTTGATAGTAGCAATCATGACAAAGGTGTAAACGGGGTGGAAATAAACAAGGGAAATGCTGAGACCGTAGAGGTGGCATAGCACAAGCCTGATATCAAGATCTTATCTTATAGAGAAGCCACCTGAATTTGATACAAAATAATTGTGATTCTTCGCGTAGTTTGTAGAATTATCTAGCACTAAAATAAAGTTAGATGAATTTATCTGGAATCATGAATGATTTTACTTGAATTGAATACTACAATTTCTCATATATTTACAGTTGGTACCACAATATACAATAGAGAATATTAATGTGGTCCTTGAATTATTGCCCCTATTGATTCTGACCCTTGTGCAAAAATATGGGATCACGTTTCACTCCGGTCAGAGTTTTGACGCACTAATACATTGTTATCGTTTTAGCTAGAGGTTGTTCGTTCTGATCCACTTGTATCTGTTATTGAATTGAATAAGTTACACAACAATTATAGATGTTATTGGATTATAATATTAGTATATTGTATAATAGATGGAAAGGATCGAAGATAGTAGAGATATTAGTATATTGTATAATAGATGGAAAGGATTGAAGATAGTAGAGACTTGGTGATTTAGATAGATCCAACTGCATGTGTCTTGGAAGTGGGACCTGTGGACACGAGTAACCTGTAAGACATTTTAGGAAATGAATTTTATTTTTTTTGTCTTAATCCACCTATTCTCATGGAAATGTAGTTATGATAATAAAAAGTTTGGTAGAGAACCAAGTAAAATTTGACTAAAAATTGTTACAATCAATAACAACAAAAATTATCATTTAATAATTAGACGCATTGGAATCAAACATCTAAGATCCAGCAAATGTTGCAAAGATTCAAACGGTAGAATTACCGATATAAGAAATTAAGCTATCTTGAACTAAATACACCCCTTATTTTATTGAGAAAAGTATAGTATATTCCTCGGATCAGATTTGATCTTTCACTCAACTAGTCCTAGAGACCTAATTGCATGACCAATTTAAGTGTCCAAAGCTGAAGACTTTGACATTATTTGAGAATATATGTTGTTACAGAAGGAACTCAAATCAGATCCTTGAGCGCTTCCAACATTAGACTTTGACGTTGTTTTGTAGAAACCGAAATGCATCAATTTCGACTGGATATACTGTCTTAACACCAATACAAGTTGATAATCAATCCCGTCGCCATTCATTCTTTTTAGAACCAATAATTTTTTTTAGCGTTTCAAGTGAGATGGTCAAATAATCACTGGCCCAAACACCATGTATCCCCCTATTACCATTTAGCTTTGCAAGGTGTGACTGTGGGGACCTAAACAACGTGAAAGAGATTAAACTCTTCTCGTGCTTGGAAACTTCCTTAGAAGGATCAAGAATTAGAGAAACTAAGAAAAAATTACAAAAAGCGCCAAAAACAATTCCACCAAAACGAGATTAGAAAAGGGATAGCACGTGTATAAACCCATAAGCCAAACCATGGCAAAACAGGAGTAGGAGTCGTACTACACAGGCATACAAAGCAACGTCAAATGCTACCACTCAAGTGCTTCTGAGTTGAAAAATGGTGAGCGTCGAGAACAGCTAAAAGCCTAAAGGAGAAATATGGTCAAACCAAAATGCTCCATTACAAATTGGACCAAAATGGTTCTCTTTGTGTGGATCCTATTCTTAAAAAAAAAAACAAGAAAAATAGTATCTACATCCCAAAACTTTATTATCGATAATCAAATTGGGATCTTATCAAGAAGTGTTCCAATGACACATGATAAGGAGAGAAAAAAATAGACATTGGGTTGAAAAGAGTAACTTTTAAAATCCAATACACAAATTCCAAGACACTATTCCTATATTTAGTTTCTTAACATGTGTCCTTAAGACACTTGTTAGCATTTTCCATCAAATTGATCCCCCTAAGGCGGTAACTATGAATCTTTAATAAGAGGGAAGAGTAAAAGAAAGGATTAAATGATAATTATGACCACAATCATCAATTTCAAACAATTATATTTTCATAAAGTAAAACAAAAATGACAAGTTGGGTTTAACTTTGGTTCCACCATAGAATAATACAGCCCTTACTCCATACAGCCTAGGTTACATTCATTCACATGACAAAACTGTAAACCGGGGCAACAAAACGGATAATCCTTATACCAGACACTATGGTTTAACCAACTCTGTTGTTGATAGTTTGATAAAGTGATTTAAGTTGTGTGTTCCATTTGTCCACAGCCGTATACTTCTTCATTCCTTTCGACCTGAACAGTGTATTTTTAACGTTAATAAAATCCTAGGTTTTAAACACACAATAATTTGGAGACCCAGTCCATTTGAAAGAAATTAAAATGTATAAACTGACCTGTCAGAGCGTTCCAAGAGCCGGTTCACTTGATCAATGTGTCCTTGAATTCTATTATCCAAAATAAGCGACACCAGTAGCTGCTCAACATCATGCTCGGGTACATTAAGTTCCTGCAAATTAGTAGATTTTATTGCATATACGATCATTAGATTAATTATAACTCAAGTGCTTCACTGAGTTCACCTCAATAAACAAATTTTACTACTAATAAGAGGAAAAAGGCAATAGCAACTTTCAACCCAACAATCTTTACAAGGTAACTGGGAAAAGGGAAAAAACAGAGGCAATAATGAGTCCACAATAATTTTTGCTTATTCTCTTCACTGAGAAACAGACTCGTAAACAACATACCATCCAACCCTTAAACCATAGACCGGAGGGAAGAGCTGTCAACTAAGTAAGTGATTATTCTTTTTTTTAGAAAAAAGTGTATTTGATTATTATTCTCCTTTTCTTTATTCCACTAATTTGTTTGAGGGGCTGGGGCAAGGGTTAGCTGAGAAATGAAGTTGAAATGGCAATACCAGCAAGTGCTTTCTACCTTAGATATAAACGGGATCCTGATCCTTGTATATGGTTTGATGAGTTTCAGCAAGACCTGTGTTCTGATATTCTTTAGCAAATCCTCAATGTAATTTCTGATAAACGGATCATCCATGATGGTTCTTCTGTTACTCTGGAAAGAAAAACACCCAATATCCATTTCCAACAAATATTGGATAGAAAAGTAAGATAAATATGTTGAGGTTGAACCGAAGAAAACATATTATCATGCTAGACTCAATAAAAGTACCTTCAGGATTTTCTCAAATTCCAATATTTCATTTCGTTGATAGGCTGCTATGAGATTTGTCATTGCCAAAATTTCAGGGTCATTCTTGTATCTGCAATAAATAATAGCATAATATGTGGGGTGGAAACAAGATGAAAGAGTAAGAAACCATCCTCAGCTTAGCGGGTCTGAATCAAGGCATGAGATAACTGAAAAATGAGTAAGTACACATGAATAAATACAGAGAACTTACGGCTTAGCCTCCTGCCCATCAAATGGATTAACTTCAGACTCCATCAACATGTTGGCAAGAACGAGGTACCTGACATACCGATATAAATTAAAAATTATGGTTGAAGATGTAAAATACAAAGAATGGTTTATTTTGATTTAGTCAAGCATAAATGTGTAATCTAAGGAAAGCATTATGCTGTTAAAAGAAAAGTGTATCTATCTTTATAAAAATTGTCACTAAAATTGATAATTGACATATTATGCAGTAAAAAGATATGTATACATTTATCTTTACAAAAATTATCACGAAAATTGATAGTTCACATTTAATCATATTTTTGGTAATTTAACGATGTAAAATGCAGAGGCGTGTCATTATAGTAATTATTAAAAGCTAAAGTCTAAAATAAAAACAAAAATAACATTGTGTTGCTTACTTCAAGCATTGGATACGCCTCTGGTTCCCAGCTTCATCATAATTTTTAAAAGCTTCAAAGAAATCTGTAGCTGCTTCAGCCCACTGGCGCTCTGCCATATGCATTTTCCCCCCGCATTCATGGATTATACCCATTATCCTTGGATGGGGAATTGCTGACTTAATAGTAAGTGCTTTCTGGTAAAGTTGCTGCATTTAATATAGTTGAATTTTATGGTCTTAGGTATAGGAGTTGAGGTATGGAGAGGAAATGAAACAATAAAATAATTAATAATATTTATATTTTATGTGTGATGATGAATTGATGTCTTACAAAAGAAAAAGCACCAAACCCTTTGATATAACTTAAAGTAAATACATTAGAGGAGAAATATTTATATCTTCATCGATCTAAAATATCTACACTATTTTCCAGTTACTATTAAAAGCAGATATATAAATAAAAAATTGTCAACCAGAACCTCCAATACAAGCAAAGCACTTATTTGTCAATGTGCTTTAAGAAACAATAAAAAAGTGTGCTTATTCCACAGACAATAAGAAAGGTCGTGCAAATGGTTAAAAGCTGAATTGTAGATAATCACTAATAAACTGGAAGTGTGCATTATTATTACTCATGCAAGTTACATAGATATTTATTTATTATAGCAAATGCTAACCTTGAGTTTTTTGTTGTTCTTGGTCTCTGTATACATTTGAATTTCGATTGCATAAACCTCCAAAAGTTGAGTTCCTTTCTTATGATCATCTGTACCATCCTCTTTTTGACAAGATTTGTGAAGTTCCTTAAGGATCTGACAGAGTCCAAGGAATCGCTAAACTATTTAATACTAATACATACCAATAGATGCAAACAGAGTCATTTAACATAAGTTCGAAAGTAAGATATATCATTGGCATTGCAACAAAAAAAAACATGTTACCTTACTCATCCGTCCATATTCCCCAATGTCAAAGAAAATCTTACAAAGCTTAAGATTTGTCTTAAACCACAATCTCTGCAAAATGGTTGACAAAAAATAAACTTAAAACCACAATAATAGGACATATCATGAATCGAAGATAATGTCAAAATGGATTAACCTCGTTTTTTGCTTCTTCAAGGGCTTTCAGAGTTGTTTGGTAGAATTCCTGCAAAAGGCCAAAATTTTGGCTAGCCGAACCTGACACATAGTCCATAATGCTGTTTATGCATTTTTCACTGTAGTTACGGGTCACTGCTGATTTGATATATGTCAACATCTCCCTGTAGGCCTCCATCATCTCTTTATACCTTCCAAGTCTATAATAAAGCTTGACGGTTTGCTTCAGAGCTTTAAATCCCCTGGCAACAAGTTTAATAAATATGTCATGCCATAAAAATTGGTTTAGTATCATTGTGCGAAGATTTTAAGACAATACCGATGTGCAGTACATGAATAAGAATAAGAAACAAAGGAAGGGATGCATGAAAACAAACAGATTAGAACATAGAAGTATCGTATCTGTAATATTGCTTCACCAAATTTAAAAGAAAGAGAAGCATTCTTGTTTTTTAAAATAAAAAACAAAGAAACACAAGCAATAACAGATCATGGCAATGGCATCAATATGGTATAGTCTATAGCAAAAGCACAATTATATTACCATTTAAGTTTACTAACTTCTACATCCATATCTATTTTATAATGTAGTGCCATAGAAAAGAGCTATTACCATTCTGCCTTGTCTTGTTCCATACGCACTACCTCGGCAAAACCGGAAAGTGCACCTTCTGGATCAGTTTCAACCAAACCTATAACCAATCAGAAGAACAATGTCCTAAGAAGTCAATATAAAACACAAACCAACCAGCCTTGAACCACAGATTAAGAAAAACCAAATCTCACAACATTGCAAAACAAATTTAACATAAAAAATTATTTAAAAGTTACATTTCAATTTATTTTGACATGGAAGAAAGATAGCACAAAAAAATCTAAATCAACTAGAAAACGAATCAAATTTGTAGTTGCAACCATGATGCTTATCATAAAAAAATTGCAATCAAATATTTGTCAGAAAAAAATACAATGATGGAACTTTGACTGGAGTTAGTTAGTAAGCAACACAATCTAATTTTTAGAACTTAACTTTAAAATTCAAAAAATAAACGAACTTCAATACATAAATGTAAAAAGCAGTGAAAGTAATAATAGTTGTTGAAAATACCTTTTGAATTGTAATATTGATTCTCAATATCAACATCTTGTTCCTCTTGCTCCTCATCAGAGTACTCAAATCCATAGTCCTCCATATCAGCATCTACAGAATAATAGAAGCAAACACTTTATGTGTTTAGGTCTGATGGTAAAATGAAACAGACTACTATAACTATATACATCACTTCACACCAAACCTCAGAGTCAATATTAAATAATGTTTTTATTTTTTATTATGAAATATGAATACTTCAGAGAAGCATAACTAGCAAACTTCTTAAAGAATGCCCATCTAATTACCTGTGGAAGTATCCTTTCTTTTACAATTGGAGGATTCCCAATCATGGGATTTATGGCATAAGGTTTAGACATATCACCTCACAAAAATTAAGTAAAAATAATAACTAAAAGCAGGCGTGTAGATGAATACATGCCATAAAAATTCAACAAAGTTTTAAATTGGCTGGCAACAACCACCCTCTTAAATGGTATCCGAACTTTAAACAAGTTATGCAAAGATCAGCATTGGCAACAAAGCACAACAAAAGCCCATCTAATGGAATAGGGCTTTGTTCTTATGCGTTTGAGTAAGTATGATTAAGTGTATAAACAAAGATCAATTGCATTATCTCCTCATAAAATCCAAAAGAACATTGAATCAAACATATATCAAAAACCTTCGTTTCACTCAAATCTTCACTCCTTTTTCAGAATTGAGATTCCCGTAAACGAGCCTCAACATAGGCAAATGAACGCCATCAACACATTGTCATCAAGTATTACCGATTAATCTAAACATTCTAGGGTTACAGAATTTGCGTTCAATTGCGCCACTACAAAGTAAAACCCTGAAATCTTAGGTGTTCAGTATCAAGATTTTTCAATCGAATAAATCACGCACAAGATCAAATCGTTATTCCAATTCCAAGCTTCTTCAATCAAAACAAAGTATATCGACAAATATATATATAAAATGAAATAAGCGATTTAGTTTCAGAGCTAACAAGAACAGAAGAAAATTACTGCGAAGGAACGAAAGAAAAAGCAAGGTGCGAAAGAGCGTGTACCGGAAGCCATGATTGTGTGAAATCGATTGAGTTTGAGGATCCGAGTTAGGGTTTTATAGTTGGAAGTGGTGAGTCAGCAACAACGAGTTAGTCTATAACTATAAAGTGCGAGAGGGAAAAATTGGAACCCGGTGAAGCAGTGAAGAGAATTGCATAAGGATGAAATGAAATGAAGCGAAACAGAAGGTGCAATGTAAATTGCAATGGGTGATGTGGAGAGTAAGCTTATGCTTCTTATTAGCCCAAATCCACTTTCGAACCTATATACAATTTGGGCTTGTTTGTACCAATTATAGAAAACAAAGGGGGAAAAAGTATGAACTTCACAAGATATACACTGCCTGAAATTAATTTTCGAAAGCACGTTTTTGGTAAGGTATTTCACTCAATTTCTCGCTTTTGAAATGAAACTTTCGGTAAAATACCTAATTTTGAAGATGAATATCTACCAAAAAAGTTAGTTATTAATATGGATGTGGTTAACTTTTTATGATAAATTGCTAAAATTTTACACAGTCTATAGCTACATAAATGTTATCTATTCAAATGTTGGAACAATAATAATTTTTCATAAATCAATGTATTTAGGTTCTTTTGTACATAAAATGAACTAACATGAAATACACCACTAGTGTATAAAAATTCTCATACACGAACATCGATTTTATTATATGTATTTTACTTAAAATGATAAGAAATATCGTATGTTTAAAATACTTGTCAATAAAGGTTTAACAAAGTCAAACAATTGTGACATTTGATATCGATAATTCTTTTAAAATAAGATGTATGACATTTTGCCACTACATAGTACACTTGTGTGCAAACCTAATGCAAGTAATGTGGTAACTTATATGAGACATGGGTGGATTGATTACCATTAAGAGAAAATAAATTAGAGTAAACTTCACATATCTAGATTAATATTTAGAAGGTTAGTTATATCAATAAGATCTTCTAGATGTTTATTTTGAGAAAATATTTTTTTTTGTATGCTATGGATTACCAAATAAATATATATTAGAGAAAATGTGAGATGTTAATAATGATTGTATGAAAAGAACACAGATACAAACAAAACGACAATACTTTTTTCTGTTATTTCTTTCAAAAGTTGGTTAAAAAGAAGATAAAGTTATAATTTTGAATATTCTTTGTCGCAACGCCACTTTTTATGATCTTTCTATATATTGATGATTGTATTCAAAAGAATTGTTAGTTTCAATTTTTAAAATTATTGATCTATTTATTTGTCTATATCAACGAATTTAATATCTATTTAGAAGATATTACAATTTAAAATACATTATAATAAATAAAACAAATGAGTACATGTATATTAAAAAAAATTATAATAATTTTTTTTATTAGCGTGTGGATTCGGGGGAGACAATTATTATCACTTCATTTTCTAGTTAATTAAAGAAAAAAATCTCTTGAAGTGGAGGTTGATTGGCAAGTAACTCCGGATACATGTCCTACCGTCGGACTTAAATAAGATTGAGTGAAAAAGATATATTTATAAAACATGTGAATTATAGTAGTTATTTTTGGTTCAAATAGCTTAATGGCAAACTCACATCCTAAGTAGGTACTGCGGATTCTTTTTGGTATATATCGTCTCTAATATTTTTTAGCATTTTATCATCTAAACTACATCTGCAAGAGATATTAGTATTTTTTCTTATATAGTAGTATATAAAAATAAATCAACAATAGTTTGATAATATATAAAATAATAATGAATTTAGTTTATAAGTGAGAAATTGGTAAAATTGGAGAATCAATTGTTAATATTATAATTACTCGTGATTGACTATACATGGCGAACATAATATCAATCATTCGTTTATTCATTAATGATTAATATTACTCACTTTATTATCTAGAACGAGTTACTCATTTTTTTGTATACAAAGAGTGAGTTATTATTTTAAAAAATTTGAATATATATAACTTCATTGTAAAATTAAGGGGTCATGCACATGGTGATTATACGCAAAAGTTGAAGTAGGAAGTATGCAATATTCGTGTGTCTTCGATAAGAAATTAACTTGAAAACGATCATCATGCGCATGATGTCCTACCCCAATTCTAGGTGTACCAGTAAAGCAGAGTGTTTCTAATTAACAATTAAAAAAACGGAAACTTGTAAAGATTGTGACCCATTAAGATAAGATATTTAAATGTATGAAAGAAAAATACTTTCACCCCTTTAGTCTTAAACATGTTATATATAAAGGACTTAATCATAACTCAAAACAAGTCATGAATTCAATCCAATGTTCATATCAAGTGATTGATGTTAGAAAATGGTATTGGCCATATTTGCCTTAACCTTACTCCTAACAGCATTAGCGTCTAAAATCATTAAACATTGGCTAATAGGAAAGCCTCTCTCTTCACACAAGAAAAATTCCCTTCCTCCTGGCCCACCAAGGTGGCCTATTGTAGGTAACCTCCTCCAATTAGGGAAACTCCCTCATAGAGACTTAGCATCTTTGTGTGATAAATATGGACCCTTAGTTTATTTGAAATTAGGAAATATTGATGCTATTACCACTAATGACCCCGGTATTATAAGAGAAATTCTTCTTGCTCAAGATGATGTTTTTGCTTCTCGTCCACGCACTCTTGCTGCGGTGCATTTAGCATATGGGTGTGGTGATGTTGCTTTGGCCCCTTTAGGGCCTCATTGGAAGCGTATGAGAAGAATTTGCATGGAACATTTATTAACTACAAAGAGGCTTGAATCCTTCTCAAAACATCGACAAGATGAAGCCCAACACCTTGTTAAGGATGTTTGGGCTCGGGCCCAAGAAGAAAAACCCATTAATTTGAGGGAGGTTTTAGGTGCTTTTTCAATGAACAATGTTACTAGAATGTTGTTGGGAAAACAATATTTTGGTTCTAAATCTGCTGGTCCACAAGAAGCTATAGAGTTCATGCACATAACTCATGAATTGTTTTGGCTATTAGGTGTGATATATTTAGGCGACTACTTGCCAATGTGGAGGTGGGTTGATCCTTATGGTTGTGAAAAGAAAATGAGAGAAGTAGAAAAAAGAGTGGATGACTTTCACTCTAAAATTATTGAAGAACATAGAAAGGCAAGGAAAGATAAGAAAATGGTAGGAAAAGGTGATGAAGAAATTGATTTTGTGGATATTTTACTATCTTTGCCAGGTGAAGATGGAAAGGAGCATATGGATGATGTTGAGATAAAAGCTTTGATTCAGGTATTGTAATTTTATTAATATTTTTTGGGTTTATTTTGCATTGTTAAATTTTATTTATGTATATGCATTATGATTTATTTTTAACAATGATACACATACATTTACAATTTTTATACACTCATTCAATACTTCATTTTTTTTTTCTATCACATCATTCTTTTTATCTTTTTAAAATTCAAGGTGTATTCGTCCTATAGGTGTACACCAAATATTTTTCATTTAATTTTAACAAAATGTAGCATGATTAATAAGATAAAACACATTTTTACGTTCTAAATATTTATAAATTAGAGTAATTTTAATATAAAATAATTTAGAGATCATTTTTTAAAGATTTTTTTAAAAAGATAAAAAAAAGTCATAATTCTTCGATTGTTGTATAAACTCTAATTCAACTGATAAATGTCAATATTATTAGATTAGATATTTTGTCTTATACTCGAAGTTGTACCTCGCAGTTGTGTAAATTAATTATAGTGAAATTTACCATCTCTTATAAGACAATTTTTTTTAAAAGCTAATTAAAATAACATTTCATTTTTAACATAAAATTCATTTTTTAAATAAAATATTTTTTGAAAAAAAAAACTTACGCACACATAACTAAAATACTAAAAACAATACTTTTACTTAAAAGTGGAAAGTATTTTAGTAGAGATTTGAACTTAGTCCATAGTATAGTTTGTTTAATTTTGAAAATAATAATTGCAAATAATGTAGTTAACTCTAAATTTAGGATATGATAGCTGCTGCAACAGACACCTCAGCTGTTACTAATGAATGGGCGATGGCAGAGGTAATCAAACATCCACATGTCCTTAAAAAAATTCAAGAAGAGCTCGACGCAGTGGTTGGCCCTAATAGAATGGTTATGGAATCTGATTTGCCCAATCTTAATTACCTACGATGTGTTGTACGTGAAACTTTTCGCATGCATCCAGCAGGACCATTCCTGATTCCACATGAATCTCTTCGACCTACTACTATCAATGACTATTATATCCCTGCCAAGACACGTGTCTTCATCAACACTCATGGATTGGGCCGAAACACCAATATTTGGGACAACGTGGAGGAGTTTAAGCCCGAGAGGCACTTCTCGGCTAACGGAAGTCGAGTTGAGATTAGCCATGGAGCTGACTTCAAGATATTGCCTTTTAGCGCTGGAAAGCGTAAGTGTCCAGGTGCGCCGCTTGGAGTTACTTTGGTTTTAATGGCTTTGGCTCGACTCTTTCATTGCTTTGATTGGTCTCCACCCAAGGGTTTGAATCACAGGGATATTGATACTCAAGAGGTTTATGGAATGACTATGCCCAAAATTCATCCTTTGATTGTTGTTGCTAGACCACGCTTGGCAACACATATGTATGATTGATTTCTAATATGGAGTAATGTGATGGTTAATAAACCAAAATTTTCTAATTTTTAAACAAGATTAATTAAAATCTATGCAAAATAAAATCATTATCTAAAATTAAACACACTAATATATTGTTATTTTAAATTTTATTTATTTTTTGATATCAAACGTAAGTCTGTCAAATATAAATTCTCAAATTTAATTAATTATTATTAAAAATATTTCAATGTACAAAAATGTAAAGTAAAATTAAAGAGGTGCGCAACTTGTGTTTATAGCTTTTCAAGTGACAATTTTTTCTAAGAACCAACAACTTCCCTAAATTTGATGATAGAGTATTTTATTGAAGAAAAAATATATTTAATCCAAATTTTAATAATTTTAAAATTAATTTTTCTATTGTACAGAAGAAATGAAATAATATACATGTAAATTGCGGATAATAAACTTGTAAGACACATATATGCCAAATATGTATCTTGATCAACAATACCAAACTTCGTATAAAGTTTAATAACCACTCATTTAGTGAGTTAAGTGTGTGTAAATATTACAGTCACTTGTATTAGTAGTACGGTTTTGGTTGAATCAGTTTGTACCATAAGAATAACAAACCAATATAATTTGTTTAAAAAATTGTGATTTTTTAAGATTTCAATTAGTCGAGTTTTTTATTTTATAGATCCATCGTTATACATCATGCTGTGGCATAAGAATATAAAGTTGATCACTTCAAGATGATAACTAGTTGATGTTGATTTATTGCTTTTTTTTATGCTCTAACTTCTATTGTAGATTTTTCGTCGATAGAGGTACGTAAAAATACTCTGATGTCAAAGTAAGACAGGGTGATAGTATGGTTTAGTATTTCAAAATTATGAAAAAATGTATGTTTATCTCGAAGGCGATCCCCCTGTAAATATAGTAGTTTTGGGTCTCGAGTTAGTAGGTAATTGAAGCGCTCTAGTCAACTCGTTTGTTAAAGTCTTATCTAGGTTTAAGAGTCGTTGTAGCTTAATCCTGATAAGGACGGTTGAAAGTTTCTCTTGACATTAGGAAAAATTGTTACCGATGTAGTCGTTGTGACTAGTTTTTAGGTGTGGATTAGCGCCCCCTTGAAACTCATATAGTTAGTTATCTTTAGAGTTCAGTTCCCCTTGCTGGCATGAACTAGGCCATTGATCAGTTGAGTCCAAGGTTTAAAGTAGACTTTGGTTGGCTACGGTGACCTTTGTTTGGGCTTGTTTGCCCTATAGCGGTACACAAGTCCCCAAAACTATTAACTATCCTATAGTTAATGGTCTAAAGTATAAATATTTAATATTTTGAGGGGAAATTTTTTGAGGTGAATCATCTCTTCTGAACCTCTCAAACCCGAGGTCTCTAGAAAAAGTGATAGATCAGTAATGTGTGATGTCCATGTGGTTGTATATGTTTAACTTATATGTTGCGTTTCAAATCCATCGTTTCGTTTCTTAGTCGTGACGTCATGGCAAGTCAATGTCTTGATTTTTATAGATGATTTCATCTTTGAATTTATGGCAAGTCAGTGGTTCGTTTTTATAGTTGATTACAACATTTCGCTTATGGCAAGTCAATGTCTTGATTTTTATAGACGGTTTCATTATCCGAATTATGTCAAATCATTATTTTATTAGAAGATGACTATTTTACATTTTTCGACTTATAGCAAATCAATGTTTAATTTTAAGATAACTATTTCATATCTTTCAACTTATGGAAAATCAATGTTTAATTTGAAGACAACTATTTTACATTTTTTGACTTATAGCAAAAGAGTGTTTAATTTTAAAACGACTATTTCACATCTTCCAACTTATGAAAAATCAGAGTTTCATTTGAAGACAACTATTTTACATTTTTCGACTTATGGCAAATCAGTGCTTGATTTTAAGATAATTTCATATCTTCCTACTTATGGCCAATCGATATTTCATATAAAAACAACTATTTCGCATCTCACAAAATATGAAGTCAACCTCTTCATTTTAGATGATTATTTATAAAAAAAAATGAAAGAAAACTAAATATATATAAAAATAACAATAATTTAAAGAGGTGACACTGAAAAATGACTTCAAACTAACTTTTTTTTTTTAATCTTTTTTGGCGAAGAAAAAAAAGAATCACACAATAAGGAGCGGACCAGAGGGAGGAATTAGACTTTATATTCTTATTAAGGTTTGTTTGATTGTGTTTTACTTTTTAGTTTATTTTATAAATAAATTTTAGAAAACTGTTTTTAAAATTTTTTTTAATAAAAATCTGTTTGACAACTCTAATTTTTTAAAACAATTTTTGACTAAAGAATTAAAAAAACTGAAAAATGAAAAGTAAAACACTAGTTATCTGTTTTGTTTTTTAGTTTTAAAAAGTATATAATCTTAAAAATAGTTTTACAAAACAGTTTTTAAAAACAAATAATCCAAACAAATTTTTTAATTTTAAAATACTAAAATATAATTTTTAAGTTGTAAATCAAACAAATCCTTAATTAACCTATATTTTTGTTTATGGGTGCAAGGAAATATTGCACAATAGAATAGTCAACTTTCAAAGCTTAACTTATAAAAATAAACTTCACTTATCAAAACATCATAATTATGAAAATATATATGTTATTTGTGGACGAACTTTTAAATCATTGAATTCTCACCGATTTACTCATTTAAGTCTTATATTAACTTAAAAATTGTTGCCGTCCAATTAAGATAACAGTGGCAACTTTTCTTTAACATAAAAAAGAATTGTTACCGATACAGTCCTTTTACAATACTTTTTGACACACATAGTAAAAGCTTAATTAAACTGTTTTATATACACTAACTAAGGAAAAAAAAAAAAAAACTCATACTATCTCATGAAACCTCCGATCGGCCACAGTAATAATCATAAAATATTTATTATTCACCGAGAAAACAATAGTGGTAATTGTATTGTATAATTCATTCGTTCACTCAGAATCACGCAGTCACATAACAAAAGTAACGCACGCATGAACTGAAAAGTGAAAAACAACTCAAATAAATAAAATAAAATGGAGAAAAGAAATTCGTTTCTTTTCGCCGTGTTTTTCAAAATCGTATAGTTGTGGTGGAAGTGGAAGCTAGTGCTAGCGAGCACAACAAAGCAACATAACTTGTTGGATCAACCACAACCAGGGTCCATCTTGTTCTTCCTCTACTAAAACTACGTTTTATTTTACTCAAACAAAAAAATAAATAAAATAAAATAAAATAATAGAGGGAGAAATTCAAGGAAGATCTGAAAGCTTTGTTGTACCAACTGATTATAAACTCAAAAAATGCAAGGTATTATTCACGTTATTATCCCTCTTTTTATTTTTATTCTTTTAATTAATTTCTCTTATTATTCGGAACCCTAAATTCTCTCTCCTTTTACTCTTCTTTGACTCAATTTCACTCACTCTTGAGACTACGTGTTATATTTCAATTTTTTTTTTGAATTTTGCGTCTCTTGTTGCTGTGGATTTGTTTTTAAGTTTTAATTATTTGATCAGAAACGTTAGCGCCGAATCCGTTAGCTTAGTGTTCTTGTTTGTGTAAGTAGCGTGAAGCTTTTGGTATGAGAAATTAATGATGAAATTTTGTGTGTTTGAGGGAAGGTTTAGGAATTTAGGGGATGTGTTTGCGGTTTGTTTTCTGTTTCTGAATTTTGGATAGCTTTTGTGCCTATTTTTGTTTCTTTTTCCCCTTTCCATTTTTCATGCTTCTGTTTGCATAGTTTTTGGTTGAGGAGGCAATGTAGGGTAGGGATGAGATTACGTTAAATCTTGCTTCTATGTTTAAGGGATTTGGAGGGAATATAATGTTTACAAAATTTTATATCCATTAATGAAAAAATATCCTTATATAAGATATACTACTATAATTTAACGACACAAAACTAAAAATGAATATAATTTAAAAAGTTAGTAGAGTATAAAAAGTATTAGCTCTTCCCCTGTATTAAAATTCCTCATCCCTTTGTGAGGTTGGCTATAAAATAATGTATCTTGTTCAAAAATAATTTTCTGTTAATGGTTTGCAATATAGTTTTCATTGGTCTATGAATCTATCTCTACCTTTAACTATTGGATTATCCTTTAATCACAAGTGGTTATTAGGTCTTCTCCTCTATGTTAAAATTTGTTTGTTAGTGCTAAATGTACATTTAATGTACTCTGCTTTTATTTCCACTTGGGCAGAAACTATGCATTTCCAATGCTTGTCGCCTTATCGCCAACTTATTTATTTATTTATTCTTTCAACCCGCCATAAAAGACTATATAATCCACGACAACTATGCATCGTGGCACTATTTCTTGGATATGTTTAGTAAGCACGTCTAGAACCAAGATAAAAAGACATGGCTCTAAGTTGATACTCGATGCATACCTATAGTTGTTAGACTTTCTTTTTTTGTTGTATTTCTAACCTATGTTCGCACATTAGTTGTGATCGCTTAATATATATCTTTGATTATTCAAATATAAGCATTCTAAACACCTTTCTTCTCTAAAACCTCTATTCATATCGACCATGTACTCTATTATACATCTTTTCCAAACTATGTGTAGGTCTTTTTGGTTCCATCTATGTCTCTCCATAAGTTCCCGTATATTGCTTCCATGGTCAATATCCCTGGACAAAACCAAATTAACTTTTGTGAGTGCCTTTCTCATTTTAATCTCTGCTTAGTCACTCTATCCCATAGCTTCAAAGTATAACTAATAAGTTTAATTCCTCTATAATTTGTGCAATTTTGTATATCACATTTGTTCTTAAAGATAGGGATTAAAATACTTCTCCAAGATCCATTTGGCAAGCTCTTAAACCTTATATTCTCGTTTAATAACTTTGTCGATCTCAGCGATCTTCCACGCGATCCCACCATGATCCTAATGAAGTCCGATCTTACATTAGATGTGACTCACCTAGGGGTAGCAAGTTCATAAGATCAGTCCATTCTTACGATTTAACTCGTGATCTTAACAACAATGGGTGAAGACACGTGCATGATTTTATATTATATCTCTAACACTTCACTTTTGCTTTTTCTGTATTTTCATTCCCAATGAATCAAATTGATCTTAACAGTTTATGAGTTAGTCCAAAGTTTCTGGTGATACTCATAGTAAAGTGGTTTGTAGCTCGTAATTCCAAGTGAGTGAATAACATTGCATGATGCTTCCAAAAAATAGTTCATTTGGTGATTTACATTCATAATATTTTCTGATCATATGCCATCTTAGTTATAATATGTGAGTAGTGATGGTTATTTTTGTTTAACAATATGTGGTGACAAGGATTATATAAAAAATTTATTCTTAGACTACTCCATAATCCCTTGGTAATTTTTTAAGGATCATGATAAATTAAGATGTTGCATTTGCATAATGATAGTTAGAAATGGAGGGAAATAATTGAGATGTAAACTCTGCTAGTAAAAAGCTAAATATTGGTGTTGTTTCAAGTTTTCTTAGACTTAAGAAATTTTATCCTTTTATATCTTAAAAGCCTACTTTTGTTTCATTCAGAAGTTTGAGAATGACAGATGATGCTAAGACATCGGTTTGTATAGTTGAAATACTGAAAAGTACTTTTGTTTTCTTAGGATAATTTTTTTAATGAGTAAAAATCCATTTGACTACTAAAATGTACTTAAATGTCCTTTTTTTTAAATTTTCTTGTAATTATGTTCTGACAGTTCAATGCCCACTAACCATAGAGGCTGAGCGGTAACTGAAGCCTGAATTTAATGCCTAGTATGCCTTTAATTTATTGCTTGTGGTTGTCATGGATGGAATGAATTGTTTTTACAATAATATTTAACCAATAAGCGAGTACGGTTACCATATGTTGCGTATGAAGGTTAACGGTACAGAGAGTATTGGCTGTTAGTTTTTCAGTGATATAATAGAACAAGTCATTCATTTTTTCCTCTGTTTATCACTTGTAAAAGACATCTCGTTGGCATACGACTTGAATTTACTGATCGATGGCTTTTGGCTGCGACAAGCATCTGAAAATAACAGATTGTAAGATCTGTTTACTCAGAAACCCTAATCCTTTTCTCTCTCAAGTCTCGTTCTGTACATAATTATTGTACATAAATTTTTTTATTCATTTGTGATTAGATTTGAATTGAGATATAATAGTTGCATCGAATTTAATGATTGGCATTAGCTCATTCCAGTAGCTTCTATGTTTTTATGCATATGCCTGCTCTCAATGTGTCCTCACGGTGCCTATTCATGAAAGGCACAAAAGTTAGGGTAATTGTATGTTTTCATCCCTTTTTAAACATATACCAGATATTACATTGAAAAGCTTTTTTCGAAAGTAGCAACACCCTGGTTTATTCTTTATTATACTTTGTACTGGGGTAGTAGTTTTTAGCTATTTGGCCATGTTTGGTAGAGGTGAAACCAGGGATTAATCTGGGGGCGGGAAGTAGCATCACCCCATCATCTTATCCTTTATCATAATTGGTACTGGGGGTAGTAGTTTTTAGTTCCCTGACCATGGTTGGTTGAGGTGAAATAGGGATTAATTTGGGGCGGGGGTAATGTAATGACTTTTTTTTTTTCCAGAAGATATTTTATAGAACCAGATCCACAAAAAAAGGAACTTCAGTTCTCCTTATCTTTACATTCTACCAAAATGGACTTAACCATTAGCAAGCATTGGCTAGTCCCAAATGTCTGCACATCATGTTAGTGATTTTCTGGAACTTTTGGACTGCATCAGTGTTGAAGGAATTCTTGCACACACGCTTTCTCTGGTACTGATGAAACAAAACACCTGTACTTTAGGACTCACCATTTGGCGCCTTAAAGTAGGATCCACTTGTGAAAAATGGATTACCCTTAAGGACACGACTTTGATCAATTCAAGTGATTCTCAACATTGTTTTTGCACACATATTAGGAAAATAAGGGTAAAAGAGTAATCACAAGTAACTTATGAAATGTGATTTCTTTAAGTAGAAATAAGACAGTTTCTACGAGAGTGGTCCTGGCTTTATTATTTTCTGGCGCTTATACTTGTAGTCCATGAGAAGCAGTGAGAACTAATGAAAATATACTGCTGATATAAATCGATCAGGTGTTTGCATTAGATATCCTGATCTATTAAATCTAAGCATACAAAGGGTTATTATTTGTGAAATTGACCTGTAAAAAGGGAAGGGGTGTTGTTCAATTAATATGTAGTTATTACATGAGCTTAAACAGAAATTTCAGGGAGCCTCCCAACTTCCCAATGGTGCATCATGTGTGATATTTTTGGCTGTACTTCAATAGAAAATATAGTGGTTGTGGAATCCCACGCTTAATTGTAGTGATTATGCCGTATTTTCTTCTTTTGTTGAATTTCTACAGTCAGTTTACGCATTACCTTTTTTATCTCTGAATTTTTAGGTCATGTCAGAATTATTTCTATTTTTGCAACTAATAAATGCATGATTCTCCTATCCTTTATAAGAGGGAACAATAATTATAGTGATATTAATGAGGTTTGATACCTGTTTACAGGTAGATCCCCAGACCAGGAATCAATTGGGTCTGGGACAAAGAGGTCCAGTGTGTCATCTGGTGGTAGGTCTCGGAAGCCGAAGGATTTCTTCTATAAATTTGTTGACAGTGACAGTCTGAATGAAAAACTTGTAGATTGGTTTGAATCTGTTACAGAAAAATATGCATCGAAACAGCAGGCATTTGATGTTCCATTTGAGTTGATTGAACTTCAAAAATTTGATTATGCATTAGAGGGGATTTCATTTCAGCAGCTGACACGCATGCCTAATGCTGTTCACGCTTCTACATCTGAAGCTGTAGAAGCAACATCTTGTCTTGCTATTGAAGATTTTCTACATGCTAGTATGAAAGGCTTGTGGGAGGCATTTTGGAATCAAGACGAGCCTATGCCTTTTTCTGTGGCTTGTCTGTATAATGTTAACATGAAGTTTTATCAGGCTGAAAATGCTATTGCTAATGGAAAGCTTGGAGGTCTTTGTGGCACTGGTATATTGCTTAATAATTCTAGACATCCTCATGGGAAATGGGATCATGTCCTTGAATTGACACTTCTAAGAACCGATATCAGAGGTGTAGCTGTTGGCAATGACCGCCAGCCTTCTTTACCAGTTCTAGGAGAAGCTCTATTTTATGCTATTCGAATGCTTCTGGCAAGGAGTTTGAGTAGACGAAGTTTCTTTCCAGATCCAAGCACAGTCTTTGTTCTTCTAGCTGATTCTCAATATGGGGGAGTTGTAAAAGTTGAAGGAGATGTAAGTAAGCTCAATTTTGATGTGAATAATGTTTATGAATGTGCTGCTGAATGGGTAAAAAATCATTCTAGAATTTCTGTTTCTCCAATTTATAGAATCTGGAACAAGCTTGGAAATGCAAACTGGGTAGATATTGGTGCTCTACAAGTACTGTTCGCGACCTTTCACTGTATTATGCAATTTGCTGGAATGCCCAAGCATTCTGTTGAGGATTTAGCTGCCGATCATAGTTCACGTCTTCAAACAAGAAGAATCGAGAGGCAGTTAGGAGATACCAGAGTGAATGGAAATGGCCTATTTCGATACCAGCAGCGTAGTGTTTCCCCTGAGATTGTCGAAGTTCAGGATGATTCTGTCAATGTTGGTTCCAAGGAGTCAATGAAATTAGAAGAAGGATCAATGTTATGGCTGGAGGATTCAGAAGCGCAAAAGGGTTATCAGATACAAGAAGTAATCAATACTGGTGAATTGAAATACTATATTGCATCTTATGTTGAAGACCCAGGAAACGATCTGTTTCTATATGTGGGCTCTCATCCCTCCCAGCTGGAACCAGCATGGGAAGATATGAATTTATGGTATCAGGTCCAGAGGCAGACCAAAGTATTGACAATAATGAAGCAGAAAAATCTCTCAAGCAAATATCTGCCTCAATTGAGTGCATTTGGTAGGATCATACACCCTGGTCATTGTCGAAGGCCCAGCTCAGGTGGAAATTGTGACCACCCTTGGTGTGGGACTCCTGCTCTTGTGACCAGCCCAATTGGTGAAACAGTCGCTGAAATGGTACAGACAGGCCGATTTGGTTCAGAAGAGGCTATCAAATGTTGCCATGATTGCTTATCAGCACTCTCAACTGCTACCTCTGCTGGACTTCGGCATGGAGACATCAGACCAGAGAATGTGATCTGTGTTAGGTCTGGAGTGAGACACCCTTATTTTGTTCTAATTGGATGGGGCCATGCTATTCTTGAAGATAGAGATCGCCCTGCTATGAATCTTCATTTCTCATCTACTTACGCACTTCAGGAAGGAAAGCTATGCTCCGCCTCTGATGCAGAAAGCCTAGTTTATATGCTTTATTATTCATGTGGTGGTTCATTCCCTGATCTAGATTCAGTAGAGGGAGCGCTACAATGGAGAGAGACGTCTTGGTCAAGGAGATCGATTCAGCAGAGACTCGGTGATATTTCCACTGTGCTGAAAGCTTTTGCTGACTATGTCGACAGTCTGTGCGGGACGCCATATCCCATGAACTATGACATATGGCTGAGAAGGTTGGGGCGAAATATTCATGAAGA
This sequence comes from Cicer chorassanicum, assembly GCA_037974735.1. Classification (NCBI taxonomy): domain Eukaryota; kingdom Viridiplantae; phylum Streptophyta; class Magnoliopsida; order Fabales; family Fabaceae; genus Cicer; species Cicer chorassanicum. The sequence goes on along the minus strand of JBBPBP010000003.1, from coordinate 48,588,910 downwards.
TGATCATGGAAAGGAAATTGATAGAACATGCTAGGATTTCCAACTGGGTCCAATTCCTGAAATGAAAATTCTATCATCTTAACGCCTTTCTCATTGCAATGGTTGGACTTTTGGGCGGTGAATAAAACGTGGAAGTCAACAGTTTACTATCTGATGCTCATGCATTTCTATTCCTTGAAAGATTGGATAGGGGAATGATTGGTGTATTTCATGAAACAAACATATCATAATTGCTCTTGTTGGTGCAGGTTGGGCTGCTTTTTCTTTAAACCTCATTGGTGGCATCTTTCGGCATGTGAAGAATAGAGTCGTTCCTTTTTGAGGAGCCAAGACATGAGTTTTAACAGTTTTCTTTCCATTTCATTGTTCTTATGATGAGTTCCTTGTCAAAGTAAGTTGTATTTATTACAGCATTCGTTTGTAAAGATAATAGGCCTTCTAGCATACCCTGGAGTTCATGCAACTGCACAGGGTATATAATCTTATTCTGTAAATGCCTTGTGTTCATTGGAGTATCTCTTTCATTGTTAGAAATTGACCTGTCCAATTCGTTCCCACTTCTCATATAGGTGCTTCAAGCCCTTCACTTCATGTGGGAGAGGGATTATATAGTTTTTGTTTGAAAATAAAAGATATTTTCCGGTTAATAGTTGTCCATTTTTTTGAGGGTGTAGTTGTCCATTTAATATGGCTTAGTGTAAGAATATCATCTTCTAAACTTGGAGGATAACCAATCTTGGACAAGATTTCACCAATTCCTGTGGAGATTTACAGCTCAACTGCAGTGTAATAGGTGTGATACCGTTTCGTCCATTTTCATGCAATTGCAAAAGTTAGAGTTGGGATGATAAACCTTAAAATATATGGTTTTTGCTTGAGTAAAATAAGTAGTAAAATAAATAAATATATACTATTCGTATTTATAATTTCAAAGTCCCTTTTGTGAAGAAAATGTTTCTCTAAATGTAAGGCTCATTTTAAATTATTAATACATTAATTATTTTTTTTCTTTTCAATATACATCTTTAATCAATACTAGAATTTTTTGTTTTTTTTGCTAAAATGATATTTAGTCATTCAAATAACTAGAAATTATATTGATCGAGAAAATTACAATTCCTAATTGCTAAAAACGAAAATGGTGAATTTGCAATTAAACTTAACTTCCATATTAAAAGTATAAAACGACATAATGTCTACAAATGTGATAACCTATAAATATTACAAAATTGAGGTGTCCAGAATAAAAATGTCTCTGGAACTATAACATTGACAAGGTCAATATTATTAATTGAATTTGCATTTGATCGAAGTTAATTTGTCAATTGAAACTAAAGAGCACCGCAACAAGACAAGAAATTAAAACATCCACTTAAACGATGAACAAACACAACGCTGCACTAAGACGACGAAACCATAAAAAATACCAACGAAAAAGAATCACAAAAATTAGTCATAAATCATATTTTTTTTTAGTGAAATATGAAAAATCCATTATATGGAAGGGAGGGAAATAGTATCTTGGAAGATAAAAAGTTAGATTTGAACACGTTCTTATATTAAAGGGAATTTTGGAAAAATTTACACACAATTTTCACATTCACATTAAATACACTATTTTTTTAATATATGTGAAACTGAAAAGCTTTAAAAGAAATGACAGCAAAATGTTATTATTAGTTAAATAGTTAACAAACTCAAAATAATTATGGGATTAATGTAATTTATATTTCTATTAGGTACTTTTAAAAAAGAGATTAAATGTTTTATACATCCATCCAATGATGCATTGTCATATTATTTAGGCAAAATTACATATAAGTTTTTTTATCTTATTTAATTGTAATAGATTCACCCTTTTTTAACCACATAAATAATTTATTTTTATAAAAGTTAAATATTATGATATTTATATAGGTGGATGGACGAAATAAATATAAATAAATAAAAACGAGAAGAAAAAAAAATCACAAAATAAATAAATAAGAAATCAAATAGTTAATAAAAAAAAACTTAATTGCAGTTTTAGTCTCTCTATTATAACCAATTCACGAAATTGATCTATAAAATCGACAGTTTTGATCTCTCCCTCATATAACTAAAAAAAATGAAGATTTGATATATTTTTAATGATGTGACATGCAATTCTATGATATAGAACCATCTAAATGTATTAATTATTCATATGTCATTAACTAAATTAAAAATATGAAAAGTTTCTGATGTTGAAAGCTAAATTTTGCGGCGTTTTATTTCAATTTCATGGGTGTTAACTATTCTCTCATTGTATGTCACGTTATTTGAAGCATCTCACGCCATCATATTTTAGTTAAAAAATTAGAGGGAGAGACTAAATCTATTGACTTTTAAAATAGGGGATCAATTTCGTGAATCTATAAAAATAAGAGGACTAAAACTGCAATTAAGTCTAAAAAAAATCATTTGTCCTACTCAATAATGATAGTGGTTGCACCAAAAGGATTAATAATGAAGGTCTATACAGAGGACTATGACAATCACATGCCAAATATTTATTGGAACGTTTAGCAAAAAAGTATTTAAAAATGGAAAATAGTACGGAAGGAAGGAAAAATATACTATGGTTGTATCATCACTAGCTAAATAAATGTGGTATTATTGATATTAATGCGAGTCGGTTACAAAATTAAAGGCGAATGAATGTATAAGCATATAGAAGAACTATATATAGAGCTGTCAAATTCGAGTGATAGGTAAGCATATAATTGACTTGGCAAAAATATTTCTATGTACAAATTTGACAATGAAATGACAATATAATGACTTGTAGGACTATTTTAATATATGATAAGTAAATAGTTTGTGTAATATGCTTTTATTATAGGTTTCCTTGTAATTAGGGATAGGAATAGACTAGGCCGAGATAGGATTTGCTAAGCCTACTGACCTGCCAAAATATTCAAAGCCGAAGTCCGGTCTATAGCCTGTCATATGCTTACTTTTTAGGTCTGGTCTTGATAGAAGTCTGATATGGTCTATTAGCATACTCAAAAGCCTATTTCATTTTAACATTTTTGAATGAGTAATCAAACATATATTTAAATAGATTAACGAGTTAATATGTCAATAAAATTAAGTTATATTTTGATATTTAACATCACATTTTGAAAAATATGACTTTATATATATATATATATATATATATATATATATATACTACTTAAATTATATT
>JBBPBP010000003.1:48533273-48585642 GCA_037974735.1 Cicer chorassanicum | reverse complement strand
ATTATTACAAGTTGAATATATATATATATATATATATATATATAACAAAAAGATAAAAATTTAATATAATGATTATAGTAGTAAAAAAATATTATTTATATTTATTTAAATACACCGGTCTAATAGGTCTAAAAGACTTATTATGTGGCCTGTAGCCTAACCTTTTTAACTAGATAGACTTTTTTAGAAGCCTTGCCTTTATCTGTTTAGAAAAAAAAAAAAAGCTTAGTTAGGCCTGAGCCTGACGCCGCAGGCCCTGTGTGTCTACGACCTATTCCCATCCCTACCTGTAGTTTTATTTGAGGCGCGTAAGTCACAAAATATAAATATTTCTTTCAACATATATTCAAATTCAAGTCTAACTCCTTCAGCTAGAATCAACTCGATTGATTCTAATAGGTATATTTATTTTACACATGTATTGATATTTTTCAAAATATATTACTTTAATTCAAATTTGGTTTTCAAATTATATTACTTTAACTCACCTTTTGGATTTAATTTATGTAAACTGTGAGGGTAATTTTTTTTTTACACTACTAGTCGATTTTAAATCAATGTTTAACTTTTACTACACGATGATGTCCATGATCGTAACGACAATATAAAAAATTTGACAATTATAATTTGCCAGTTAAAGTTTCACCTTTTTGCTCATAATAACACCTTAATTTAATTTTCCCGCATTTCCATTCCAGTAGTTACGTAACGTCCTCATGGTTCTCCGTTTATGCCACGTGTTTTTCCCCATCTCCTCTCTTTCTTCATATCACCCTCCTTCTCTTATTATTTCCTTCAACAACAAAGAAATGTTGTTCATCTTTTCTATCTGATCTTCTCGGCTTCGTCTTTTCCTAAACAGCCGGTTTGATTCTTCTATTCCATTCTAATCATTATTCTTTTAATGGAAGTTAACATTAATGTTTATTTATGTCATAATAATAATTGGATTACTAATTTGCCTACAAAAATTTATTATTATTCGATTCTTGTGATACTGCGCGTTGGTTATGAAATTTATTGAGTTTCAGTTGGTAGGTTTTTGTCTGAAATCACAGTAGGGCAAATCACGTGTTTATTTATTTAGTGTCTGAAATTGAATTGTGTTTATTTATTTATTCATCCCCTTGTTGGAATCAATCATAGTTGTTAATGATAGTCACACACATCACGTGGTTAGACTATTCCTATTGTGTCATATAAATCGCAAATGATTTTATTCGTAGCATACAATTTCATGTTGTTCTTTTGAAACATATGATTTGAAACGATTTATGATTCAAACTTGGCAATTCGTGAATCGATTCGTGTTATGATAACTATGGTTAGAATTTGTAAAACTTGTGTTTTAAGTACTTGGGTGATTGAGTTGAGAAAATATTTTCTGTTTTTGTTTACTATTTTGATATTGAATGACAAAAACCTTTTTGTTTTCATTTGTACCTATTTCCAAAGGTTTGTACAAAATAAAAACAAGGTTATTAGGAAATGAAAATAAAACATTTTCTCAAACCAAACATACCCTAATTTGTTAGTGTTTCGAGTGAATGAGATGGTTCTTTAGTGTCATGCCATTTTAGGATACGAAGAATAATCATGAAATGACATGATAATGATGGTGTGTATTATCTGCCTGATGATAAAAATTGAGCATATTCAAGTTCTAGTTAATCAATTAATAATTTAAATATAGATGATATTTTGGGTCATGGTTCGATTGCTCATTCTTGGCAAATTGCAGAACTCTCCAAGATTGTTAAGTGTGAGATAGTTGTGGTAGGGAACTTTGTTCTTTTTTTTGGGGAGGAGGATTTTTCACATTTTTAAATTCATGTTATTTGGATAGGCTTGTAAAACCTTGTGATTTTATGTTCTAATGAAGAAGTGAGATTTTCAGTATATCAAATAATAAGAGTAAGTAACTGTATCCGAATTCGTGAAGGTTGGTTGGTTGGGACTGTAAATTAGTGTCAGAATCAGAAACAAAGAACATTACCACTTACTCTTGGTTACTTATTTTGAGGAATGCTCTATAGCATAAAAAATGTCTAACCATTCATATTCTTTTTCACTTTATTCTCTTCACTACTTTCCAACATTCAAATGAAACCTACAGTTGTCCGACGAAAGCAGTGAATTATTATTAGCCATGGATGGTCCTCTATTTTGTTATTCTGTAGTTATATGTATTATCTGTTTTGACCATTTTTGTTATGTGATGTGTTTAAGATGAAACTTATTATTTGTATTATTCTACTTTCCCCTAAATGAGGGCAACAGAGGGATAATGGTGCTTTATTGTTGCCATAAATTATTTTCAACTTTTTTTTTCTTCTTCTTGGAACTGGGGTTGGGGTGGGGAAGGAGATGGTTTTATTCTCCTTTGTGCAGTTGTGTTTGGTAGTTATCACACAAAGGAAAAAATTATCTATTCTTAAGAAATGATTGGCATATGAGTGCATCTCTCATTTTCTTACATTTTAAACCATGGCTACATACAATACAATGCTAAAGAGACAATAGTTGAATATAAGCAAGTAATATTAAGTAAAACATCATCAATGTATGTTTAGTGAATTGTAAATAATACTTCATCAATCTAATCATGTGCAGATGAAATAGCGGGATGGTGATTTTGGCCATTTTTTTATCCAAACTGAGCAGCGAAGCGCCGTTTATGTTGCGACTGTCTATTTAACAGCAATTAGTTGTAATGCAATGCCATTTTTGTTTCAGTACTTCATTTTATGTACTTAACAAGCATCTGAAAGTATGACTTTATTCTGTACATATTTCATATTTCAGGATGTTTTAGCTTGGTTAAGATTTGAAAAGAAAGATGTCATTTAAGAAATTGAAAGAAAGTGTGTTTGAAAAAACTTTATCTCCAGAAGAGCAGCAGGCCAAGGTACTAGACATTAATTTGGCCCTATTTTAAGAACCTGAAGTGTTAAATTTGACTAAACGTGCAGTCTCTATGATATGCTTCCACCCAAAAGTTTGCATGTATTCAAATTATTTGTTAGGCAATGAGTACATTTTCTTAAAATCCCCAACCTTCCAAAAGTCAGTTGTGATCAAATTAGGAGAATTAGTTCTCTTCCTAGTTTCTATTTGAATTTGGATGACCAGGGAAACTACTCCACAGCTAGGAGGTTGTTTTCGAGTAGTGATTGCATTTTCTGGAGAGATTTTGAAGTGACAAAATGTTTGATTTCCTTTGTTCATTCCAGGTTGGAGAAGTCAAAAAGATAATTGGTCCAATTGCCAATAAGTTCCCGGCTATGTGTTCGGATGCAGCGGTGCTAAGGTTTCTTAGAGCACGAAACTATAATACTATGAAGGCTGCAAGGATGTTAAAAGGCACCATAAAATGGAGGCTGGAGTTCAAGCCTGAGAAGATTCAATGGGTATGAATCAAATGTTATTTTTTATCTCTATTTTTCAAAAACAATAAAATATGAGTTCAATTTGAAAAACTATGAAGTGTGAAAATTGGTTAAATATACTAGTCCTCTATATGCTTTCTGGTATGGTTAATATGTAGAGCTTGGGAACTTAGATAAATATAACTCAAACCTAATGAAGAACAACAAAAACAAAGCAGTTAGCTTTAGTTTTAGGAATGTACTCGCTGTAACTAGGACAGATCTATCATTTTGCAAATGTTAATTTTCATTACAAACAAGTAAATTTGGAGGCTTTATCACTGTGACACTGTCTACCAGATTTTCTTCTGTTTACCCGATTACAGCAACATCCCTGACCATGGTCAGGTTGTTTTAAAAATTGATGAGTTACTTACTTGTAAGAAGATAAGTGCAACCAAAAGATCATTTTCTATTTTTTACATACAATTAGGATGATGTAGCTCCGGAAGCTTTCAGGGGAAGGCTATATAGGGCGGATTACTTGGACAAGCAAGGAAGGGTTGTTTTTGTTATTAAAGCTGGACTTCAGGTAATCTAAGCACCTTGATGGAATTCACTCAAATTTCATTGTGTGGTTGTACTTGACCCTTCTTGTTTTATAGATGTCATCGTTAATAGAATTGAAGATTCAATCCTTTGACTAAGACCTTATTTATCCAATATAGAGTACGAGCTCAGCAATTGTGCAGATCAAGTACCTTGTTTACTGTTTGGAGAATGCCATATGGAATGTAAATTCCAAACAAGATCAAATGGTTTGGCTAATTGATTTTCAAGGGTGGAGCACATCGTGCATATCAGTAAAGGTTACCCGAGAAACTGCTCAAGTCTTGCAGAATCATTACCCTGAAAGATTGGGCCTTGCAGTCTTGTACAATCCGCCAAAATTGTTCGAGTCATTTTGGACGGTACAATATCATAATACCTCGTCTTCTTTATCACCAACTTTTTTTTTCTCTCTTTTCAGGGGTTTGGATTTTATTATATAGACTTATGTGTGTGATGAAATTGGCTTACTGATGTGTGATATTGATAATGACATGGAAAGAAGAAATGTTTTTGTTTACCTTTCAATTGCTTGGCTACTTGCTGAAGTTTACATTGTTGCTGTTATAAAAATGGAAGATTTTACATGGAAATTATTATGCGAAAGAAGACACAAAAATATATGCTTGATGGGAATTCATATATGTAATATATGTATATAAATCTGCATAGTCATATATAATTTGAGAGAATGTTATTCCAACTTCAGTGAAATAATACTAGTTTCAAGTGAGTTGTGGTGTGGCAGGTTTGATTAGAGTCCTATGATTTATAAGAAGAAACGCAAGCCATAGTTTTGTTTGTTGCTTTCATTTTCTGTTGAAGTTTGTTCTCCCTCTGAGATTGAGATTCTATATTGTATGTTATATTTGTTTTCTGGTGTGATAAGTGTGCATTCTTTGGAACAGATGGTGAAACCATTTCTTGAACCCAAAACTTACAAAAAGGTGACATTTGCTTACCCTGACAACCAAAGGAGCCGAATGATGATGGAAGAACTCTTTGACATGGACAAGCTGGAATCCTGTTTTGGCGGGAATAATACAGCTGGAATGAACTTTGAAGCTTATGGTCAAAAAAGGAGAGAAGAGGACAAAAGGATGACTGGTTTTATTGATTCTGGCTGTTCAACCCCTACTTTCTTGAGCTCATGTTCAACCCCTACTTTCTTCAGCTCATGTTCAACCCCTACTTTCTTCAACTCAGAAGTTAATGAATCACTGCAATCAAGTAATAATTCTGAGGATGATTCACCCGGTAATAAAGCGGTTTATTCAAACTTGGAGGAAGATGATGAGTCTATACGTGGACAGACACCTTCCTCCGAATATGAACCCAAAAATGAGGTTCATGATAACAAAATTGAGTGAAGAGCTAAACCAAAAGAGCACTAGGCACTGGCAGGGTCAATTATGTTACTCATCCAAAATTTATCAAACCAATGTATTGTTGGTTTTAAAGTGATACATCATACATCTGCACCCTTTCTTTCAACCAACGACCCATTAAACCACTATCCACAGCAGCAGATGTAAATATATGCAGCCATACACCTTTTCACTGAAAGTGGGATGAAATTTGAGTTGGCTCTTTTGGCAAGAGGATTTCAACTAGCACTCAGGAAATAATGTTATTTTTTTCTTCCTCCCTCTGTCTTTACAAGGTGGAGTGGGATTGTGGTGGGTGTGTAATGTCTAAGGCTTTGTTGAGAAGTACCACTCACCACTCTTTCATTTACCTATGTCCTAAATAATAAAATACAAAAACATGTTCCCCTTTAAAGTTTAGTACAGTTGCTTGCTAACAACAGTGATTAAGAAGTTGATAGATAGATATAATTTTTTTTATTGAAAATTATAACATTTATAAATTAATTATTTTATTTTAAAAGTTACGTAGTTTTAGAGTCAAGGCTCAAACTAGTCTATAAGTAAAAATAGATATTTACTATTTAGTTATTAAAAATATCAAATGTTGATCAAAAGACTAACTTGATTTATCATTTAAAAAAGACAAATTCAATAGACATTTGAGATTCTGGATAACTAAAGTAGTGCCTTTTAATTTTCAAGAACCAAATCTATTGTATTTTTTTTTCTTAATGACTGATTTAAAATTTCTAATATTGATTTCTTAAATAGCATCAAAATTCAGAATAACGGAAATACCTACATTAATCGCAGGTCTGATTCCAGCGTTGAATAAATCGGCAGATAAAAATATTTGGCCATCTGTAATGGAAATTCCATTAGTAGGAATATAAGCTGAAACATCTCCTGATTGGGTCTCAAGATATATATTTCTTTATAAATTTAAATTTCTTTTATATTTAATTGTGAATATAAAAGTATAATAAAAAAAATGATCATTAATTATATATATCATAAATTATATCATATATATAATATATAATAATAATAAAAATACAATAAAAATTAGAATTCAAAAAAAGCAAAAATACAATTCATTTTCTGAAATAATTTTTCTATAGATGCATTTGTTAGTTGGTGATGTGTGGTTAGCGTCGGGTACCAGAAAAATTGCATCATCAATTTTGACTAGGTCTGATATTTCAGCAAGGAAGCATTTAACTGATAAATGTAATCATAAATTAGTACAAATAGATTCTCATACAAATTACCCTCAACTATTTTTTTTTTTACAATTACCCTCAACTATTCTAATGAGCGAATAGAGTTTTATTAGTATGGGAAATATGTATGTATATACTAATCTCTATTCATGGATATCCAAGAAGTTATTTTTTTTTCCAAGTTTTCTTATTTATCTTCTTTCCTTTTCCTTACTTCACTTGCCGTCCAAAAACAAAACTAAAGATAGTAGACTAAGACTTTAGACTTCACTTGCCATTGCCGTCCAAAATCAGAAACCGAATTAAAAGATTTTATTAAATTAACTTGTAAATATGTAGGTGGTCCAACACCAACAACAGGCTGGAAGAACAAAACACTGACAATATCGCATGTTTTATGGAATAAAAAACAGAAAAATTGTCAGAAACTCGAGGCAGCAATGATCGTGACCAACATTCATGCATGTTTATTCCATATTTTCTTTTAATTAATTAATTAATACTTTTTTGTTATCTTTTTATAAAAAATTTAGTTAAATTGGAATACTTGTTATTATTTCACCCAATAAATTAACACTTTATTAAATATATGAAGAGAGATTAATGAGTATAACTTATGGATTTAAATAAGATATAGACTGTCAATATAAAACTATTTTATCATGATATTTAATAAAAATAATTATTTTATCAATATTACTTCACTTTTATATAATCATTTTAAAGAAGATAATAATTAACGGTGTTAATGTTTTATCTATGGAAAAAATCAACTAGTATTAATAAAAATAAGTTAAAAGATCAATTTATTGATTTTAGAGTAATGAGACTAAATTAAATTTTTAAAATAAGTTGAGGATCCAATAAGGTATTTGGTATTATTATTATTATAAAATAATAAACATCATTGATAAAGTTATTTACTTATAGTGAAGATTGTGAGTTCGAGTTCAGGTCACACTAAAAAATGTTCAATATCGATATTGTCAATTAAGCTATAACTTACAAAACTCAACAAAATTTTAAAAGAAAAACTTGATACATTATACATGTAAAATAATTTTTTTGACAACCATATATATATATATATATCTAAAATATTAAATCGTTGGATGTGTTTTATTCATATTTTTTTTGGTAAAAACTTTATATCCATGTTAATATCCCTACATTATTATTTATTAGCCATCAAATTGTATTCCCAATCTCAATCGGTCAAAACAATGAAAATTTGATCTCTAGAATTCCCCGTACTTTTTTTTACTCAAAGAATTCCTCTTACCTAAAAAGTAAAAATAATTAAACAAAACAACCACGGTGAGTCATGAACACCAATGTCATTATGAATTAAATTGAATATAGGAATGAAACTCTAGAATTCCTAAACCAAAATTACCATCACATGTCCCACAATTTAGATCTCACAACATGAGAACATGACAGAGTAAAAGGTTTCTTTCCAGATAGCAACAATGAAAAAAAGAAAAATTAGAATATAGTTGTAATAATGTGATGATAGTATGCTATCATTTTCTTTTCTTTTTTTCATTCAATTCAATCTTTCTCTTTCTCTTCTTTTCGTGCCGCCCCACACTCTCTTTTGTCAAACTATCAAAGATCACATATCCAATGCCATAACATAAACACACACACACACACACACACATTTTCAGCTCCTTTTACGAATGTTTTGTCTCATAAAGCAAACGAAAGAAGAAACATAGAAAACAAGAGGATTCTCACATACCCTTTGATTTCTCTTGTTTCTACAATCATATCTGGTGAGCCATTTATCTCAAAAATTTCATTTTTTTTTACATATTCGTCCACCCTTTTTCCCTTAATTGATTATACAGTGATCAATTCATCATTCACCCAAAAAAAAATCTTTTTTGTTTTTTTTTGTTTTGGTTTTCAGGGATTGGATTTATCATTGTGGTTCTGTGTGATTCGTTTTGATTCATTGGTGGTGAGGTAAGTTTTTAGCTTAAATTTTGATAAATATCAAAACTTTCTTATTTTAGCTTTTCTTAACTGTTGATCATGGATCACTGGATCTTATTTAGGGCACCCTTTTGTTTTGTTTATGGTGGATGAATCAAAAACAGGTTTGAACTATAGGAGAGTTATCAAAAGAGAGGGAGATGGGATCAGCGATTGAGATTGGAATCAAAATTAGGAAACTTGTTTTCATTCCAATCAGAGGGGTTTACAGATCAGCTTGCAATCATCCATTTTTTGTGGGTTTTTTAGGTTTTTTGCTTTTCTTGTACAGATATTTTCCTTTTCTGTTTTCTGTTTTGGTTTCTGCATCTCCTGTTTTGGTCTGCACTGCTGTTTTGCTTGGGACCCTTCTCAGTTTTGGGCAGACAAATGTGCCTGAGTTTGAAAAGGAAGAGAAAGTTACAACTCATGACATTTCATCCTTCCAAACCGCCTTTTCGGAGGGCGAAACTGTTGTTTCTGATAGAGATGAGAGCTATTTCGTGAGAGGATATTCGGAACGTAGGAGTGATATAGAAGAGAGTGGTATTGAAGAAGAAAGTTTGGTGGGTGAGAAAGATGACAGGACTGAGGAAGATCGTGGTTTGCTTTATGACTCTGCGTTGGATGACGAAAACTTGCAGGATGTTCAACCTGAGAAGCAAGTAAAAGGGGATTTGGAAAGGGAATTCCATAGTTTTGAGTTGGGAAACAGCAAGGAAGTTCATGACGGGAACCTCATGTCTGAAGTTGTTTCAAGTGACGATGAAGCTATTGAGAAACAGTATGTCATGGTTCAAAATGTAAATGATGATATTTTTGAAAATGAGGATGGGAAAACTTTGGGAGACGAGTTTGATTCTTTTAAGGAAGGTGATGCAGATTGTTCACCCAGTTCATCTTGGAAACAGGTGGAGAACAACAGTGATGAGAATGACTCTGAGGATTCGGGATCTGATAAGGCAGAGAGTTCTTCACCAGATGCTTCCATGGCTGACATCATTCCGATGCTTGATGAGCTCCACCCACTTTTAGACGTAGATGCCCCACAGCCTGCTTGCTTGTCCCGTGACGAATCTGATGCTGCATCTGAGAAATCTCAGATCAGTGATGATGACAGTGGCGAATCAGATGAAGATATTGAAAACCGTGGTGAAGTGGAAGAAGACTGTTTTGACGAAGAGGAAGAGGAAATGGAGGGCGGCAAAGAGGATGAAAGTAAATCCGCTATCAAGTGGACAGAGGATGACCAAAAGAATCTCATAGATCTGGGAACTTTGGAGCTTGAAAGGAATCGGCGATTGGAGAGTCTTATTGCTAGGAGAATGGCAAGGAGAAAGATAGTTGAAAAGAATCTAATAGACTTAGATAGTGCCGATATTCCCTGTAATGTTGCACCTATTTCTGTTAGACGCAACCCTTTTGATTTCCCTGATGAATCCTTTGCTACCATGGGATTACCACCCATTCCTGGATCCGCTCCATCTATTCTACAGCCTAGACGAAACCCTTTTGACATTCCATATGACCCAAATGAAGAAAAACCTGATCTTAAAGGGGACAGTTTTCAACAAGAGTTCACACAGTTTAATCAAAAAGATGCATTTTTTCGGAGGCATGAAAGTTTCAGCATGGGACCGTCAGTATTGGGGATATCCAAGCAAGAAAGATACAATTTTAATTGGAAGCCCGTCTTTATATCCGAAAGGATGGCTTCGGAGGGAACAAGCTATTTCCAGAGGCAATCTAGTGAAGTAAGTGATTCTAAGTTGAGTTCTGTTCCAGATACTGAATCAGTGAGTTCAGGTGATCAGGATGAGAGCAAATCTGGCGAACGAGACTTGTCTCCGGAGAGAGAGTTAACATCTAACATGGATCACGTTTCTGACGAGGCTGATAACGGAAGCTTATCCTCTGAAGAAAATGAATCTGTGGAGATGATACAAGCTGAGGAGAGAAATGTTTCCCATGACGAAGTTGAAATAGTGCTGGGTGGGGTGGAAGATCCTACTGAGATGGAATTCTATCCTGCAACAGGAGAGGTTGAAATCGACGAGGAGTTCAATGATGTGGAAACAATTTTGAGAAGGGAACCAAGTGTTGAGGGGAGCAGCAGCAGATCAAGCCAGTCTTCACGATCAGAAGTTATCGATGACGTACCTGATGAGGAATTTGAAAAAACTTCAAATTTGCAGCATGAAGATGGTCACGTTCCAGAATCTAGAATTTCAACACAAGCTTCAGTTGAGGAATCGAACTTCCATCATTTAAGTGGCGAGGTTGAAGACACTCAACAAGTAGAACCAGTTTATGATTCTAGTCCTCCTGCAGCAGAAAAGCTCATATCTTTTTCTTCCGTGTCTTCTGATTCAGCAACAGAGTTTTCTGAGAGCACAGTGCCTCCTGTCTCAGTCAATACTTCTGCTGATGTTGCTGATGAAGAGTCTGAGGTGCACAATGACAGATTGGAGGATAATTCTTCTTATCATGAGAAAACTCAAGCGGCCTCTTACGAACTGCATGAGGAAGTAAAAAATGAAACAAGGTCTGAGAAATCTGAAGATATAGATCAACATAACGTTACTGCAGAGGAGATACCTGCGGTTGTAACAAATTTTCTTGATCAAAATGGATCTACAACTGCCGAGTTTGTTGGTGCCCGCATTTCTGTGGATTCAAATTTTTCTTCTGATATTGGATCAGAAAAGGGTGTAACTGTTTCAGGCTTGGTTCATGAACATGATGTAGACAACAACATATTTGCTGATTTCGAAATGCTTCATCAAGACAATGTAGAATCTCCAGATTCAAACTATCAAATGGCTTCTGAAAAGTTACATCTATCAGATAATGAGTATGTGGAGGAAGACACACTGCCGAATGAAGTATCAAGACTTGATAATGCAGATATGTTTGATTCAGTCCAAGATGAAGATGAAGATGAAAGGCTGGATTCAATGGCTTCTGATGCACACCATATACCTTATAATAGTTCATCTTTGCATGCGGCAGGGGATTCACAGTTCTCACCGGTAGCCGGACAAGCACATATTGCTGATTTGAATTCTAAAGAAACAAAACATTTAGAGGAAAATTCGTCAAATGAGGTACACATATTTCCAGTTGAACATGATAAAATCTTCTTGTCAAGTTCCATGGAGCATGGTAACATCGATATCCATCAAGATTTGGATCAGAATACAGTTTCTTTCACCTCCAATAACCAACATGAAATTGATGTTGAGTCTCCCTCTAACTCGGAGAACCATCTGTCAAGCTCTGATAAATTGGTGGATGCACGATCTTCCAGTGATCATGATGAAAGTCTGGTAAGTCAAATAATTCATTCCTTGAACTTCTTTTGCTTTAAGTTTCCATATGTTTAGGGAAAATCACATGATGAGGAAAAGATATACACAGCTTTAAAAGTTTTCGTAGAAACATTTATTTTCATATTCAATTTTAACACTGGAAAACTTTGTAGTTGTTCCTCCGACCAATAATATTCTTCTTGAAGTTATGAGTTTTAGATAAAAGAAAGAGAAAAAGAATAAGAAAAAAATAATTATGGTGAAATATGATTGATAAACACTAACCTCTATTTATAGGGATATAAGACTTCAAATCCTAAATAAAAAGGGAAATTAGGACATAAGCAACAAGAATGACCTGAGTAATATGCAAATTAATCCTATGAGATAATCTTAGGGCTTGTTTACTTTCTAAAGACATTTTTCAGTTTCTATTTTCTAAAATTTGTGTTTATTTTAAATTACTAACAAGGAGATGGAAGACTAATGTAATAAACAATTGTGATAGCGAGAAGATGGAAGACAAGCTAGGAAGAATTCATTTTTAGAAACAATGAAAACAGTGTTTTAGCTTTTTCAAAATTTCTGAAAATGGTAGATATGTTCTAAAAAATCGTAAAAGAAAATGGTGAGGAAAATATTTGATGTTTATTATTCTCTTATTGTTATTAGTTGAAGTGAATATGAATGCGGGAAATATGGAAAGTAAACAGGCTCTAAGATACTCTACGATTAGAAACTAATCTTAGCAGATAAACATATTCTGACAATTCTTATTATTGATTCAAATATATACGGGATCTGGTATGCTAGTTACCAGTACTTGCCTTTAAAATTGTCATTCTCAGGAACTGTTGTACTCTCAAAAACAGGTCTGCTGTATAGTTCCATGCAGATCTATTTTTATCCATCTTAATTTCATCCTAACACTTTTTTAATTCAATATTTTTTCAAATTCTCCATTATAGGGGGGAAGAAGAAAAAATAATATTTTCCTCCAATTTCCCATAAATTCGATGTACAGTTGTTGTTATTAAAGAAGTAATTGTTCAAACTGTGTTTTCTTTGTGACTATTTCTACATTCACATGATTGTATGCACGGTTAATTTGTTCTGTTGTTTTGATCTGTTTTCATCTAATGCTCATAAAAGCTCTGCTGGCTTTTCATTTGTTTGGTATAAAGTGAGGATATTGATCTAAGAATCTAAATAAGCTAAAAAAGTTGATCATAAATTTTTTCACATTCTGCAGAGTTCTGATGATATTAAGGTAGAACCTTCACCAGATGCTGGCACATACCATAATGGAGTTGGAGAATTACACAATGCGGTGGATGAAATTCCTGCTAATATCTCTTCTGCGACTTCTGAAAATTTTGATACCCCTGAATTCCGTTCACCCACTAGTGAAGTGGATTCGTATGTTGATAAGCGTCGTGTGGAAGTCTCGAACGAAGACCAAAATGAAGCACAACAAAACTTAGTTCCTTCAGCAGAGGGCTACTTGTCTCCAAATACTGAAGAAAATATCAACGAATTTGATTATATGAAGGAAATCGACGAGGAATTCTTGTCAGAATTGGATGCAGTTGGGGATTTTAGTGTTGGTGATGCTGGTGCATCACCTCATACTGACATTGTGCATGATGAGGATGTAAAGACAGAGGAGGTTGTGCAGGACATACCAGTCCTTGAAGCACGATCGCTTGAAGATATTGACTTAGCTTTTAAGCAACTTCAAGAAGGAGTTGATGTTAACAATCTCATTCTTCCTAGTACAATTAAGGATCAGCTTGTTAGCGAAGAATCTCAAGATCACGTGGAAGTTAATTCAGATCTTCAAGTTATTGAAGCCAGATCCCTGGAAGATACTGATGTTGCTTTAGACAAAATCTCCAAAGATAATCAAGAGAAGCTGCCAGAAAATTTGGACACAGAAGATGTTTCAGTCAAAATAGAAGCAAATGAATTTGACTCGGAAAAGTTGAATGAATCCTTTGATGCATCAACCAGCGCTGAAGAAATGAGCAGAACTCCAGTTGATAAATTGGAAAATGTATCCGGCAGCAGCTCTAGTAATAAGAAAAAATCTCACAGTAGGAAATCTAGTTCCAGTTCAAGCTCTAGCAGTTCTGATTGATACCGAGAGAGGTGATTTTGAGCAAGACAAAAGAGTTGCAAGTTTCTTATTTATGTTGTTATAAGTGTTTTTTTTTCTTCGGCAATGGGAATTTGAGTTTCTTTCTAGCCTCAGCGACACCGTGTCTTGGGCTCTTGGCTAATGGTAGTCAGGTCAGGTTTCTATAATTTTGATGGATTGGTTTCTTCAAGAATTAGTTTTGGTTTTATTTCTTGAAGCTTGCAGTTTTTTGGTTCAATTTTACCCTTCAGTGTGAGCAATTTGGTATATATAGGGTGAGAGTTTATTTCCAACAGTGTTGCCCTTTGTGTAGTCCAAAAGAAATTGGATATTTGTACATTATAATTTGTAGAAATGGTGATTGAATTTGTTTTTATGTATATACCAAGTAGTTGCTTCCGGGTTCTTTTTCCTTCTTATTGTTTGCATCTTACATAAGAACTGTTTAGTTTATTGAGCACCAGAAAATGTAGTTATGGTAATAAATTTTGGTTGTGTGCATCTGTTGATCAAGCGAATTACTACAGCCATATTAATTTGGACACTCATTTGTGAATGGCGATGAATTTGTTGATTTAGGGTGCATACGGAAGAGTTTGTGTTTGAAATGATTTATTTACAACTTATTTGGATTTATCTTATTGACATAAACACTTGCATAAAAGTTTAGAAATGAATAAATAAGAAATGATTTATTTACGACTTATTTGGATTTATCTTATTGACATAAACACTTGCACAAGAGTTTAGAAATGAATAAATATAGTTTGAGTTGTTTTTAGCTTATTTTAATTTTAACAAACTTTTCAAGTTATTTAGAAGCTAAAAGCTTATAGTTATACAAAGTGCTAATATGAAAAGTAATTATTTAAGCAATTATGCATCCTTAATTTGGATTGTTTATAAAGACTTGATGCATTTCTTTCATAAGTCCTAAATTTTCTGGCTAAACCTTGTTATGTTAGATAATGGTTCCTGTATCATTTATCAACCCTATGCTTGGCTTTAGGCTATGTTTCTTGTACTTTTGATTTTTATGCAGTTTGCTTTGCCTTTCAAGGTGTGCCAAAAGTAAAAAAGTGGGGGGGAAAATACATGATTTTTTTTTTACTTTATTACATTGTCGCAAAAATGGTATAAGACAAAGCATCTTAAACACATCTTCACTTGTACAAATCTTTATGAGAGAAAAACTGTTTACAACAAGCATGGAGTTTGCTTCAAAGGCATCCATAAAAGAATCATATTTTTTGTAAAATCAATTTTTAACATGTCAAATGCGACAATGTATGCCGGAGCTATGTTCTCTTTTACCAGCTCTATTTTTCACTTTCATCTTTTAAAGGTATGAGATACTATCTAAATATTATTAAGTATTCTAACTTATAAGCCAATGACCAGAAAACAAGTTACTGCCTTTGTTTCTTGTTTGATGGCCTGGAAGAAGTCCCAACCTGCAAGTAAATACATAAATACAGTATTAGAGACTGATGACTGAAAAGCATAAAGAAGAACAAAACTTTAAACAATTTATGTAATTTCCATTTTCCTAGAATATTTTTTTTTCTAATATGCTGAGAGGAAAACATTAATACATGCATTAAAAGTTACGTGGGACCTGAAATTTCTTCCAACTGAAGTTATGACAAGTGTGGAGTTATCTTTTTTTCACTTGCCAGCAAGTTAGTTCATTAGTTATATCAACTACATTGGACTAAGAATAAAGGTCTCCAATGGTCCTGTAACTTTCAACATCCATCCATCATTGGATAGCATTACTAACTTCTTCAGATATAACTGAAAAATCGATTTCAAAATGTTTGTTTATATTTGGAAGGCAAACATATAAAAAGTGATAGGTTACTCGGCATCTTCATTTATTATTGGCAAATTGTGATTTTGCCCCATAATTATTGGAGTCATCTGCTTTTCCTTTTTATTATCAAATATCATGATTAACTCTTCAATTCAGAGCAAACACATTTTGAAATTAGAAAAAAATGTTTAATATTCTTCCTCATTTGCAACAATATACTTCCGATAAACTGATAATTTGGGGTTTATGTTTCGATCAATCATCATAATCCTGATAAATATAAAAGAATGTCTTACAGCATTTAGTTGATCACTGATGTATGTCATTGATCTCAACATAGCCTCGAGTGTATCCCTTGTAAGCTGAAACTTAACCTCTGTTTCGCCTAATGGAGACTTGCTATAATCATGCAGCTATAAAACAAAACAGATATTACAAGGATATCCTTTCACAAGATAAACATTACATGTACATTGTGGTGGTCCTTTAAAATATCTGATATTGCTAACGAGATTGCATTACATACTTCATAAAGGATTTTTTGGTTCACAAACAGTATCAACAGAAACTTGTTAAATGCTTCAGAAAGCTGCTTTATTTTGGTGAATACTGTGTGTGAAGCCCCTCAGGAAGCAGTTTTTGATTCATAGTAACTATACATCATATATGATTTCTATAGCAACTTATAATAGCAATGATGCAATGGTTTCAGAAAATGCATCAGCGGTACAGAAGACACCTCTAGCACTCACAGATATTTAATGATAAAAAAAACTACTTTCCACACATTACCTTAAGGCTGATTATAGCCACTTTATCTGCAGGGGATAAGCCGCGATTCTCCATGGTCCAAGTCATTGATTTGAGGTAAGGAAGGTTTTCCTACAATTTTATTTTATGAATTATAACAAAGAAAGAAAGAAAGAAAAAGAAAATAGAACGGAAAAAAAATACTCTGAAATATGTCAGACACGCATGCTATTTGCATGTCCACATTACATCTTAAATTGTAAAACAGAAGTTATCAGTTATCACAACTAAGCACCATCTAGCCACCCAAAGCCCATACTCAACTACATCTTCCATTTCATGGTTCCTTGCTAATTATAGGATATCTTAACTGAGTTATTTTCCGATTCCCCTTCATTTATCTTCAACACACTACTGCCATATCCTTTCTGTAACTTATTCCAACTTGTGAAGCACCAGATCTTTTGCAACTCTTCTAATTCCATGCATTGTACCAACTTATGCAGTTCAATAAAACTTGCCATACAAAACAAAACATCAAACCATTTTCATAAAATCCCTTCAGCTATATCCAATCTTATACATCTACCTTTGCAAAGCATACCTTAGTGAAACTCAAGTTACTTCTCTTAAAGAAAAGATTGTATAAAGTAGTTTGGAAATTTGACGTTGCAGCAAAAATGAACAGTGGAAAGAGAAGATATGCAGCTAATGCAAAATCAATGATACATCATACATAAGAAGACGTTACAAAAGCAATGCACCTCAAGCACCAAGTTCTCAGAAGAAGCAATATCACATGGGAAGCATGCAGGCAGTCCGAACACATTAACATCAGTAACAAGTGGTGTTGATACTCCCAAATCACCGCAATTCAGCCGGGCAAGAGAGTCATCTTCTTGACGTGGCCACAGAGACGTTGACATCGAGGAAGATGGTGGGGAGGAAAAAGATGGATGGACATTTGTTCTGTCCTGATAAGAAACAATTGTCTTTGGCAACAAATCCTGAACACATAAAAACAAGAGATAATATGAGTGGGCAAGAGAGAATAATAATATCCAACTACGACTATTAAGAGTCAGTTTGAATTACTTTAACTATTCCACAAATACTAATAGAACAATAAATACTAAAAGATCCTTCCAGTAATTATGAGTATTTTATACAATAGTTTCTCATATAAGTTGAAATTAGCTCATACATCTGAATTTTTTCTAGGAGCTCTCATTTAACTTCTCTATGAACACCTATAAACTTATTAGGCATTTTTTGTTAGTGAAGATCCATAAACTTATTTAATTGAGAGTTTTTTTTAAAGACTGAAACTAATTTAAACTTGCCCTAAGAATAAGATGAGGATGAGAACACATAGCCAGGGATTACCAAATCTAAACTTGGTCATCGGATTTCAGCTTTTTTTCCATTGAAAAATCACCTGTATAGATTTGTATAGTAATTGTTTAACTTGAAAAAATGGAATAAAATCACATTCATGATTATTTTGAAAATATGCTTAAATTAATCTTTTGAAATATGAAATTTTAACCGGGGATCGTAATCGCAATATTACATCAAGGTTTTTAGTAACTTCGCAATATTACATCAAGGTTTTTAGTAACTTCACGACGGTAACGCAACTGCAGTCTGCAAATATCGTTGCATTAGTCGCATTTGACCACGGTTTTATATAGTAACAAAAATCATGACGAATTAAAACTTTAATTCTAATTTCCTTAAAATCAAAATGCTCATTCATAAGAGTTTAAAGGAGATGCACCGACATTGTAATATAGTTTTACACCGCCCTCCAATAAAAAAAACCACCATAATGTCATATAAACCTATACTATAACCACATTTTAGATATAGCCGTCAAATACTAAATTGTTATTGAAGGTTAGCGTAAAGCCCTAATATTTATGTTTGACATGAAATTTCTATAAACATAAACTGAAAAGCACATTATAATTAGAACCAGTGTTGTCAAATGCAGATAGCGGAAAATAGAGGTTTGTTAAATTCTGCTATGCTATAGTGCTATAATGCTGCAATAGCTGCTATTTCATAATACTTTCTATTAAATAGTGTGTCGTGGAACAATAACAATTTGTTCAAATTCCATTATGGAATTTAAAGCTGTCAGCTATTTGACAACACTGATTAGAACCCAATGACTATATTGAGAAGTGAGCATGAAAAGAATTACTTGATGTTGAGATAAATCTTGCTTCCAGCGATCTCCATTATTTTGGAAGGAAAGTAGAAGAATGGTTTGCAAGTGTAGCGGAAGATCAGCAGGAAACAGTTTGAGAAGATCGTCATCGCTCATGTTTTGATAAACGAATTTTCTGATAAGCCACCGAAGGCACACCAACACCTATAATATTAGTGAAATGAAATGAGTTTCGGATTAACATGAATTGAATTTGAATTTGAATAGTAGATTACAGGGTCGAGTTCGGAGGGTGAAGAAAGGTTGAGGAGGGATTGAAAATGTGATTTATCGGGAGAGCGAAGACCGGTTTTCCTTGTATTCCAGAGAGTGGAGAGTATTTGGTTTAGAGTTTCCTGTGATTTGATGCAGCATAGTTTATGCAGTTGTACTTGTAGCTCTTGCTCCATTCCACTGTTGTCCTCCATTTTCAGTTGGAACTGTGGAAGTGGGGCTCTATTCTCTTATGTTACTTCTTTTTCTCGGCAAGGGTTTCTCCGGTGGCGGTAGGAATATCAGGGATGTTTCTCTTCCTTTTAATTATTATTTTAAATATTTAAATAAACAAAATAAATCGTTAAAATGAAAACAATTATTATCTAACCTTTGTTTATAAACATTTCAAAAATGGTCAACAATCATTGTAATTAATAAAACAAAAAGGGACACGAGTCTACCATGTGTGTGGAAAATCAACATGGTATTACAACGACATTATCAATATATCTTTTAACATATTTTTTTATTGATTAAAATAGACATAATCTTATTAAGTTTAAATGAGATTATATTCTAATAAAATACACGTAAATTTTAATTAATAAACATAATTTATTAAGAATTGTCAATTATATGTTACTTACCAGCCCTCCTTGTAATAGAGACCCAATCATAGCCTTCCATAGTATTCTCTCTCAAGGCTTTAATTACTTTTGCTTTCCATATTCTCTGCGAAGCTTGAATTACTTGATAGGTGGTCTATAAACATCCATATAGCTTGTTGGGTGTAGTTGTTTCACATTTTTATAATTATTTTTACTTTTCCTTACGCAACAAAAAACCAATAATGTGTTATTTATAATATTAATCTTTGAGTAAAAACCAATAATGTGTTACTTTTTCCATCATTTATTTTAAAAAATAATAACATTTGATTCTTCTTAATTGGATTTTAAATATTGATGATGTAACAATAAATTAAGTATGTAAAAAAATTTATACCATGATGTAGAATTTTAATTTACTAAATATCATTTAATAATTTTTGTAAATAAATGAATTTATCTTTTTTGCTTTAAATTTTTTGAAAGATAAAAAATAATAGTAAAATAATGTTAAGACTCTATATCATTATAGTTTTTTATCATTAATTAAATTTTTATATGAATCACTTAATTATTGTCATATAGTCAACATTAAAATTTAAATAATGTAAAAAAAAGAATTAACATCTAGGATAAAAAATTGTAAATTTATTAAAACGAAGGATTAAAATCAAAAATACATTTTAAAAAGAAAAAAATAATAATAAAGATACAAAATAACTTACGAAATTATGTAAAAAGAAAAAAAAAAAACACAACACTTTGGGAAGCTCCTGTCTCTTCTACGGCGACGGAGGCCGTGCACAGCGGTGGTTCACCTTCTCCCCTCTCATCATTCATCTCGTAAGTCTTTCGATCCATCGATGTACCAATAACCTCTCCTCTTCACTCTTCTTACTTCATCATTCACTAACACATATATATTGTTGCCTCCGAATAATTTTTACCAAATTGAAATTCACTTTCCATTGCCTCTCTTCTCTCGTTTCTTCATGCTTCTTTCCAACCAATTTTAACCCTAATAATTTCGTTTCATTTTTTCATCGGTATATTATTCGGAAATTGGATATTGAGCTTACGGAAATTCGATACCCTAACAAGTTTCATTGCTTTTGTTTTAACATGTATTTGTTATTTATTTATTCACTGACAAATCATATTGCATTCTGAAAAAGGAGGTGGTGTTTTAACGTTTGATTGGGGATCAATTTAATTTAGATATGTCGGTATTTTATTAATTAATAATATTTTAACCTTGTGGATGTGTTTTTTTGGATGATTTGTGGGTTGTTTGAGTGAGATTGGAGGAGTTGTTTGTGGAATCTTACTTGCATTTTGTTGTTGATGACAATTTATTTTTAGAGAGTTTTTTTTTAACATTTTGATTGTTGATTTTTTTATGTAACTTCTGTTCTGTATGTCGGATTTTTCTTCTTGGTGGTAATCTTTGACTACGAGCTTCTAATAATTCGTGTGATCATGTGGTAAATGTCTGTTCGGTTATTCTTTCGAGACATCACAATTACCCCAGTGCTATGTCAAGGGTATCTGTTGTTCATATTAGACTGCTAGAGTTAGAACAATCATTGGGTAGGAAACAGTTATTTTCTAGACGCGTTTCTTGGCACTGAGGTTGAAAGAGCAGTAGTACCAAACCGTTTTTCAGTGGAAAGTGGTGGGACTGATCTTGCTGTTTTTCTCACTGCCTCTAGCATGAGACAGCAATTCTTATATCAGTTATATGTATTTCAACTTCTGTTTTTTTGAAATAAAATACTAGTTTTCAGGGATTGTGCCTATTTGTTTTGATACGATGTACAATACCAAGTATAGAAGGGAGTCGCTGTGCAAGTGGTGTTGGAGAAATTTATGACAACATCTTATGTTAAAGTATAGTTTATTGTTCTTTAGCTTATGAGGGCATTTCTATTGCTACATTGTTTTGTCATGTCAATGTTAGATCAGTCCCTCTTTGACGTTGTCTCCTAAACATTGTTTGTGTTCTGCAGTATGTGCATTTGATGTGGTTGTGGACATTGCCACAATTGTAATATTGCAGCTGCATAAAGTGACGTGGCCTGAAATTTGAAACCAATGATAGTCTGGTGGACATTAAACACTTGTGTTACATACATAGCCATAGGTGTAATGCGCTCACAAAATAGCATTATCAATAGTCATTACTTTGATATGTTTCAACTTGAGAAGTACTTGGGCCTTTGTTTGTGCATCATAAGGCGACTACTTTCTTACTGAATTATTTGTTTTTGTTTCTTTGGCCGGGTGTTGGGAAAACAAGCTGTACCTTTTATAATTTAGAGATTTTTTTATGATCACATATAAAAGGATTAGGTAAAATTAAAAACACCGAGGCAGCTAAAGTTTTGCATCAGTGTGCAGTTTATGCATTCCTTTTGTGTATTTGGTTGTAATGGAGCAGAATTCTAGCATTTGTGTCTTATATGGTCATTGCATTTGACCGGGTATGCATTGGCTGCTGATAATTATATCAAGTACCTATGGGTATACTCTGTTCCCAATACTAACTTAATGAGTAGGTATACAACATTACGTACTCCATATATGTCAATCAATGCAAAACAACTTTGGTTGTTGAGTTCTTTCGTTTGCTACTATATGAAACAAATAGTTGCATCTCTTCCTTCTAATTTGTGCTTTATTTAAAAATTTATGATTACTTGGTATACTTTAGGAGTTTTGTTGAAACCCCGGAGTTAGATCATAATAAAAATCATATTTATCTTATGATTTAACACATTTGCTATATTTGTTTTATTTTTCTGTATGATTTGCTAGTAAAATTTATCTCCTTGTATCCATATTTCCTACCTTCTTTGTTATAATATGTCAAACTCTTGTTAAATAGATGGAGGAAATGTAAGAAGCCGATCGGCTTTCCTTCATGATTGATTTACTTGATTTTAATGCAGTTTTGTTTCAAGCCATGGATTAAAACCCTTCTTTAATTGATATCTCATTCATGTGAATTATAGGAAATCTCCCAGATATATAAACTTGTCAAAAAGCAGTATGAGCAACGACGTATTTGACGGACAGATATTAGCAGAAAAGTTGTTGAAACTCAACAATTCACAACAAAGCATTGAATGTATCCTGTACTAATCCCTCTTTTCTTTTTAAGTTGTTTCTGTTTTCAATGACAATTATCCTTTTGGTTATTTCTGGATTATCAGGATGCCAACAGTACCAATAGATCGTTCTTGTGAATAAAACTTTATATGGCACAATTCATTCGTTATTCAATTGAAGCAACACTTTTTGTGCCAATTTTATGAAGATTTTATAGGGTGTATCTTCTTTGTCCTTCCTTCACATTCACCATGGCAGGATACAAATATATTTTTAGCTACTGTTTTCCCCGTCCATAATCATCACAATTTTTTCAGCAACATTTGAAGTCATATTTTTTTTAGAAGTTTCTATTATGAGAAAGAAGAAAAGTACAGAGTAGAAGGGCAGTGAATGTCATTAAACACTGAAAGCAACAAATTAAAGGAAACAAACGGAATATAATTTGTCGAAGGTATTATTTTGCATCAGAGTCGTCTGGTGGTTATTTTGGCATGTTTCTATACCAAAATCACCAATAAGATAGTTGCATTTTATAATGTTGGCAAATGAAAGTATCATTTTTCTCGATTTTCTGCATGACTGAATAGTTTTTAAGGATCAATGTTGTTTTACATATTGATTTGATTTCTACTTTGAAACAATATGCAGTACATTCACCTGGTTAGATGTGATTGCTATTTCATCTTACTTTATCACATTGTTCCCCCCGTCCCTTGTTTTGGCTATTTAGTAGTGAAGTTGGTTTATTGCAATAATGTATTTCTTAAGCATTCATTCAGCACTGTCCCGTTGGTGCATTCCTCATCAGACGAGAGCAAAAGATATAGTTGAAATATGGGATAAATTGTTCAATGCATCCCAGAAAGAGCAGCGTGTCTCTTTTTTAAACTTGGCCAATGACATCTTGCAAAATAGTAGGCGGAAAGGTAGTGAGTTTGTCAATGAATTTTGGAAAGTTCTTCCGGCAGCACTCAGGCATGTTTATGAAAGTGGTGATGTACATGGAAGGAAAGCAGTGAACAGACTTGTAAGTCTTAAACTCGCTTGTTATAATATGCGAATCGAGTGAAATACAACTAGTGTAGTCAATGTCTTCATACTATGTTTATATTGTGATGCTTTAGCATTGTGAGTGCCTAGCTGGGTGATATCTTCCTTCCTCTGTTTTTTTGGATATTTTCCCCTTTTTTAGAATAGTTCACAGCATAGAACTAGTATGGTGGCTGAAATAAGTATAAATTTCAAGGTTAACTTTTCTACTTTTGTATATTGTGCTTTGGTTTAATGTTTTATTTTCGGTGGAGATTACCTGCACATCATATATTTAGCAAAAGCCTTAACGTTCTAGGTGTGGCCATTAGTAATAATTATAATATAAATTTTATTAATAATAAAAACTTCATCATCATCTTCATCATGATTATTTTTTTAATCTTTTTTCCAGTTCTTATTTTAAAATCTAAGGAGAGAACTCTGGTACAATGTTACACAAGTCACCCCTTAATCTGCAGAAAAGGGGCATGAAGTATATAATTCTCAAAACTAGGGTAAAAATATATTTTATTGAATTGAAAATATGTTGACAATACATCAAATATATATATATATATATATATACTAGATTATTATACAACCAAATCCCTATTAGTACTCATATAACTAATCCCTACTAGTACTCCTATAAACCGAATCCCTATACTTGAGGGATATTTTTAATAATAAAATAGAAATACATTTTGACACTCCCCCTCAAGCTGGTGAATAGGTGTTCTCAAAGTAGCTGCTGTTTAGCCCTTTAGTTAGAAGATCTACAAGGTTGCACATATGGAGTGCAAATTAGGCCACTATCGAGTTTTTCTTTGATGAAATGTCTGTCACTTCAATATGCTTGGTTCTGTCATGCTGCACTGGATTATGTGCTATGCTAATAGTAGATTTATTATCACAATAGAGTTTCATTGGTTCATCTCACTTTATCTTCAGATCCTCCAAAATGATCTTCAACCATAGTAACTCATATATCCCTTGTGCCATTGCCCTGAATTTTGCTTCAGCACTGGATCTAGGTACCACATTTTGTTTCTTACTCTTCCAAGTCACAAGGTTCCCACATAAGAAAGTGCAATATCTTGTGGTTGATCTTCTATTCTATCTACAACTGACCCTGCATAGTCAGCATCAGTATATGCTTCAAGACCCACATTTCCATTTCATCTGAACAAAATTCCTCTTCCTAGAGTTCCTTTCAAATATTGCACGATTCTGAGTGCAGCTTGCAAGGGTACCTCATTTGGTTGGTGCATGAATT
Organism: Cicer chorassanicum; assembly: GCA_037974735.1. Taxonomy (NCBI): domain Eukaryota; kingdom Viridiplantae; phylum Streptophyta; class Magnoliopsida; order Fabales; family Fabaceae; genus Cicer; species Cicer chorassanicum. Next base: position 48,560,611 of record JBBPBP010000003.1, on the reverse strand, counting down.
GACTAACTAGGCTTACAGAGAAGGCAACATCAGGTCTAGTATGTGACAAATATATGAGTCTTCCAACTGACCTTTGGTACATTTTCTTGTCAACTGCAATGTCTTCTTCTGCATTTCCCAACTTTAAATTTGGATCGATTGGTGTACTCGCTGGCTTGCATGTTGTCTTGCCCGTTTCTTGCAGAAGATCTATAATGTATTTTTGTTGGGATATGAAAATCCCTTTTTTAGAGTGAGCCACTTCAATTCCCAAGAAATATTTCAATTTTCTCAAGATTTTAATCTCAAATTCCTTGGCTAGGTGTTGTCCTAACAATTGTTGCTCCTTTTCATCATCGTCGGTCACTATAATGTCGTCGACATATACTAATAACACTGTTACTCCCTCAGACTCAGAGTGTTTGATAAAGAATGTATGATCTCCTTGGCTTTGTTTGAAGCCTAGATCCACCGTGATTCTAGCAAACCTCTCAAACTACGTTCGCGGCGATTGTTTAAGTCCATATAGAGCTTTTTTTAGCTTACAAACGGTGTTGGCGCAATATGCTCACTGTACCCAGGGGATTAGTCCATATAAGTCTCTTCTTCTAGATCTTCATGGAGGAAGGCATTTTCTACATCAAATTGGTGCAAGTTCCAACTGTAATTAGCTGCTAGAGATAATATCACCCTGACGATATTTATTTTTGCAATTGGAGCAAATGTTTCCAAGTAATCCACTCCATACTTTGAGTAAATCCTTTAGCTACCAACCTTGCCTTGTACCTCTCAATAGACCCATCAGCCTTGTACTTTATAGTGTATACCCATTTGCATCCTACATGTTTCTTTCCATTTGGTAGAGGGACCAAATCCCAAGTACCATTCTTGTTTAGTGCTTCCATTTTTAAATCCATGGCTTGTTTCCATTTCCTGTCAGACAATGCTTCAGATAGAGACGTAGGTATAGTGGTAGTGTTTAGACTTGTGAGCAATGCTTTATGGGTAGGTGAAAATTGTTCAAAGCATAGGTAGTTGGATAAAGGGTATAGTGGTTTATTAGTACATGTCCGTATTCTTTCTAAGGGCTATTGGGATATGAAGGTCATCATAAGTTGGTGGTGTGCTGAATTTTAATTCCTGTGCATAGGAATACTCATATATTGTATCACTAGAGTTTGAAGCGTCAAGGGAAATTACCGCATGTAAGGTCGAATTTGAGTCATGGATGTGAATAGATTCAGGAATGACCTTTGTTTCTTCTTGTACATACTAGATTATTCTCATATCTTACATTAGTGTCATCATTTTCATCTTCCTCAAAATCAATTTCAGTCTCAACATTGTCATTTCCTTAATTTCCATCTTTTTCAAAATCAATTTCAATCTCAATTTCTGGTTCAAGAGTCAACTCATGAAGTAGAAGAGACTCATCTTCCTTACTTGTATTCTCCCCTTGTAGATGAGTTTGACCAAAGAAACTTTCTTGTTCTTGGAAGGTGACATCTTGGGAGACAATTTTTGGGATGGTGGAAGAGTACCCAATAAAGATACATGGCTCTAGGATTAAGTTTCCCTATACTATCACTATGGATATGGAAAAACGACGCACATCCAAATATTCTGGGAGTAAGATTACTACTGGTGGACACATTAGGGTAGAACGAGGACATGACCTCCATGGGAGTTTTGTAGGCAAGGACACTAGAAGGTAATCAGTTTATGGGATACGACGCAGTTAAAACTGCCTCTCCCCAAAATTTCTTGCGAACTTTATTTTGAAATAACATAGCTTGAGTTTGATCTAACCAATGCTCACTTTTCCTCTCATCAATCCCATTTTGTTGGTGTGTTTTAACACATGAGGACTCATGAATAATGTCCTCCTTTGGTTACTAACTGGAAAAGGTACACGTTTGAAGAAAAACCTGATCTTAAAGGGGACAGTTTTCAACAAGAGTTCACACAGTTTAATCAAAAAGATGCATTTTTTCGGAGGCATGAAAGTTTCAGCATGGGACCGTCAGTATTGGGGATATCCAAGCAAGAAAGATACAATTTTAATTGGAAGCCCGTCTTTATATCCGAAAGGATGGCTTCGGAGGGAACAAGCTTTGTTTGAAGCCTAGATCCACCGTGATTCTAGCAAACCTCTCAAACTACGTTCGCGGCGATTGTTTAAGTCCATATAGAGCTTTTTTTAGCTTACAAACGGTGTTGGCGCAATATGCTCACTGTACCCAGGGGATTAGTCCATATAAGTCTCTTCTTTTAGATCTTCATGGAGGAAGGCATTTTCTACATCAAATTGGTGCAAGTTCCAACTGTAATTAGCTGCTAGAGATAATATCACCCTGACGATATTTATTTTTGCAACTGGAGCAAATGTTTCCAAGTAATCCACTCCATACTTTGAGTAAATCCTTTAGCTACCAACCTTGCCTTGTACCTCTCAATAGACCCATCAGCCTTGTACTTTATAGTGTATACCCATTTGCATCCTACATGTTTCTTTCCATTTGGTAGAGGGACCAAATCCCAAGTACCATTCTTGTTCAGTGCTTCCATTTTCAAATCCATGGCTTGTTTCCATTTCCTGTCAGACAATGCTTCAGATAGAGACGTAGGTATAGTGGTAGTGTTTAGACTTGTGAGCAATGCTTTATGGGTAGGTGAAAATTGTTCAAAGCATAGGTAGTTGGATAAAGGGTATAGTGGTTTATTAGTACATGTCCGTATTCTTTCTAAGGGCTATTGGGATATGAAGGTCATCATAAGTTGGTGGTGTGCTGAATTTTAATTCCTGTGCATAGGAATACTCATATATTGTATCACTAGAGTTTGAAGCGTCAAGGGAAATTACCGCATGTAAGGTCGAATTTGAGTCATGGATGTGAATAGATTCAGGAATGACCTTTGTTTCTTCTTGTACATACTAGATTATTCTCATATCTTACATTAGTGTCATCATTTTCATCTTCCTCAAAATCAATTTCAGTCTCAACATTGTCATTTCCTTAATTTCCATCTTTTTCAAAATCAATTTCAATCTCAATTTCTGGTTCAAGAGTCAACTCATGAAGTAGAAGAGACTCATCTTCCTTACTTGTATTCTCCCCTTGTAGATGAGTTTGACCAAAGAAACTTTCTTGTTCTTGGAAGGTGACATCTTGGGAGACAATTTTTGGGATGGTGGAAGAGTACCCAATAAAGATACATGGCTCTAGGATTAAGTTTCCCTATACTATCACTATGGATATGGAAAAACGACGCACATCCAAATATTCTGGGAGTAAGATTACTACTGGTGGACACATTAGGGTAGAACGAGGACATGACCTCCATGGGAGTTTTGTAGGCAAGGACACTAGAAGGTAATCAGTTTATGGGATACGACGCAGTTAAAACTGCCTCTCCCCAAAATTTCTTGCGAACTTTATTTTGAAATAACATAGCTTGAGTTTGATCTAACCAATGCTCACTTTTCCTCTCATCAATCCCATTTTGTTGGTGTGTTTTAACACATGAGGACTCATGAATAATGTCCTCCTTTGGTTACTAACTGGAAAAGGTACACGTTTGAAGAAAAACCTGATCTTAAAGGGGACAGTTTTCAACAAGAGTTCACACAGTTTAATCAAAAAGATGCATTTTTTCGGAGGCATGAAAGTTTCAGCATGGGACCGTCAGTATTGGGGATATCCAAGCAAGAAAGATACAATTTTAATTGGAAGCCCGTCTTTATATCCGAAAGGATGGCTTCGGAGGGAACAAGCTTTGTTTGAAGCCTAGATCCACCGTGATTCTAGCAAACCTCTCAAACTACGTTCGCGGCGATTGTTTAAGTCCATATAGAGCTTTTTTTAGCTTACAAACGGTGTTGGCGCAATATGCTCACTGTACCCAGGGGATTAGTCCATATAAGTCTCTTCTTCTAGATCTTCATGGAGGAAGGCATTTTCTACATCAAATTGGTGCAAGTTCCAACTGTAATTAGCTGCTAGAGATAATATCACCCTGACGATATTTATTTTTGCAACTGGAGCAAATGTTTCCAAGTAATCCACTCCATACTTTGAGTAAATCCTTTAGCTACCAACCTTGCCTTGTACCTCTCAATAGACCCATCAGCCTTGTACTTTATAGTGTATACCCATTTGCATCCTACATGTTTCTTTCCATTTGGTAGAGGGACCAAATCCCAAGTACCATTCTTGTTCAGTGCTTCCATTTTCAAATCCATGGCTTGTTTCCATTTCCTGTCAGACAATGCTTCAGATAGAGACGTAGGTATAGTGGTAGTGTTTAGACTTGTGAGCAATGCTTTATGGGTAGGTGAAAATTGTTCAAAGCATAGGTAGTTGGATAAAGGGTATAGTGGTTTATTAGTACATGTCCGTATTCTTTCTAAGGGCTATTGGGATATGAAGGTCATCATAAGTTGGTGGTGTGCTGAATTTTAATTCCTGTGCATAGGGATACTCATATATTGTATCACTAGAGTTTGAAGCGTCAAGGGAAATTACCGCATGTAAGGTCGAATTTGAGTCATGGATGTGAATAGATTCAGGAATGACCTTTGTTTCTTCTTGTACATACTAGATTATTCTCATATCTTACATTAGTGTCATCATTTTCATCTTCCTCAAAATCAATTTCAGTCTCAACATTGTCATTTCCTTAATTTCCATCTTTTTCAAAATCAATTTCAATCTCAATTTCTGGTTCAAGAGTCAACTCATGAAGTAGAAGAGACTCATCTTCCTTACTTGTATTCTCCCCTTGTAGATGAGTTTGACCAAAGAAACTTTCTTGTTCTTGGAAGGTGACATCTTGGGAGACAATTTTTGGGATGGTGGAAGAGTACCCAATAAAGATACATGGCTCTAGGATTAAGTTTCCCTATACTATCACTATGGATATGGAAAAACGACGCACATCCAAATATTCTGGGAGTAAGATTACTACTGGTGGACACATTAGGGTAGAACGAGGACATGACCTCCATGGGAGTTTTGTAGGCAAGGACACTAGAAGGTAATCAGTTTATGGGATACGACGCAGTTAAAACTGCCTCTCCCCAAAATTTCTTGCGAACTTTATTTTGAAATAACATAGCTTGAGTTTGATCTAACCAATGCTCACTTTTCCTCTCATCAATCCCATTTTGTTGGTGTGTTTTAACACATGAGGACTCATGAATAATGTCCTCCTTTGGTTACTAACTGGAAAAGGTACACGTTTGTGTTTAGCAAGCTCACACACCTCATAGTGAAGACTTTCTACCTCTAATTTTTTGAAGAGGGAAGGAAACAACTGTTTTATAACTCTAAATGAAGGATGACCTAGGCGACAGTGGTACAAAATGACCTTGTCCATGTTGGTCTTTATTGATTTAGAAAAAAAAGAGCTGGTATAGCTGAGTAGATTTGGAGGAAGATTTTAATTATCCAAGTAATAAAGGCCAATCCATCCTCTAGCATTACCAATTGTCCTCCCTGAATTCTTGTCCTGAAAGACACATGGTTTGTTATAAAAAATATTACATGATAGGTCCTGTGTTAGTTTTTGTATGGAAATTAAGCTAGTGGACAATTTAGGAATATGAAAGACATTTCTTAGAGTTATGGATGAGTTTATTTAGACATCTCCTTGACCTACTGCAGTTTGAAGAGTACTTACTATCTGCTGTGGATATTTTCTTGTCGCTAGGGCAAGGTGAATAAGTGGAGAAGTGTGTAGGTATGGGTGTCATGTGGTCAGTGACTCCAGAATCCAGTATCTAATATTGGTTATAAGTTGTATCTGAAGCATTAAGTCCAAAAGAAAATTGAAACGTACCAAGAGGAAGTGTACTTGTACATACAAGAGAACTAGTACCTATTGGTTTCTCCAACTTACTAAGAAGTGATCTAATCTTCTCTACTTCATCTTCATTGAGTCGGACCAATCCACTTTTGCTTTCTTTAACTGCCATATCCGTAAAATCAACAGACAACCGATATTAGAGACGAAAGATTGATCTATCAAACAAAACAAAACGAGAAACGGCCAATCTACAATGTGGTTGAAAACGGGGTGAACGGAGGTCTAGAAGGCGGCGCGTGGGCGTAACACGCCGGAGATGACGTGGCAAGTGGATGTCACGTGCCGAACTAGAAGGCATGCATGAATAGGCGCTTGACAGCGGCACTTTGGGTATCGGCTTATCTAATGGAGGCGAGAGTCTTGTGGTGTGGACGGTGGCATGAAGTAAGCGGTCAAACGAACGTGAAAAGTAATAACGTGAATATTGAACACACTATGGCAGCGAACAGGCCAAAAAGAAATCTCAAGTTGCTGCAATGAAGGCAGCAAAAAGGGTAAAAATATATTTTATTGAATTTAAAATATGTTGACAATACATCAAATATATATATACTAGATTACTATACAACCAAATCCCTATTAATACTCATATATAACTAAATCCCCTACTACTACTCCTATACAACTGAATCCCTATACTTGAGGAATATTTTTAATAATAAAAAAGATACAGATTTTGACAATAATATAATCTACCATTTTATTCTATTTGAATTCGGAATAATATAGTGCCATGTGGGATATTTTGAAAACCAGACAAATCCTATATCGGGTAAGTGGATGGTTCAAGGTTTTGAAGGAGAACTGAGGTCAAGCTGGTTTTTCTATGTGCATGTTTGTTTTTTTTTTCTATAATTTAATGGTAATGTGTAATGTAAATTTATTTATATATGGCTGATTCTGTCATGCCTAGCATTTTAAAGACCTAAAGTAATCTTCATTAGTTCCTATGGCTATCCTATTGAAATAGCTTCTCTACTCTCTATAGCTTTTATTCTTCCTCATTTATCTGTTCCAATGGGCTGGCTATGTTCTGCTGTTCATATGCAGCACATATACGTAATTAGTATATTCCGGAAAAATCAATACATGGAACATGGAGGATAAGGAATTCTCAAACTACAAAAAAGAATGTTGAGAAGGAAAAGAGATGAGAGAATGGAAGAGTCATCATATAATCCACGTGTACAAATTACACACCGCAAAAGCCAAGTAAAGTGCCATAGAGTGCAGCCGCCAAGACGTTGTTTCTTAGGAGCGGTGCTATGATAGATACTTGGGTATTATGGGATGCCCAAGTCCCACATTGAGTACCATGAGATGTTCGGCGGTGTATTTAAGTGGCTCAATTCTTTCCCTTGATAGCTAGCTTTTAAGGGTGGGTTCCCCAAGGACCTGAATACTTATCAGATATCTGTTGCTTCTATTTTGTGTCTTCTTGTTTGAATCATTTTGACAGCAGCATATATCATTTTTTGTGTGGGTAAAAGCATATATCATATTTATATGTTTTTTTTTGAAGGAATCATCTTTATATGCTACTGCCAGAGAGAAATAGTGGAATTCACTTTTGTAGCGAACCTAGTTTAGGTGGATAAGGATTCACTGATTTTGTAGAGAATCATTTTTTATCAGCCACCGCCATTTGGCGATTGTGCTCTATGAGCTTTTTTTATCATATGCCACTGCTCTTACTAATTAATTATTTTCTTAACCCGGATTTTTCTTTTCTTTCCTTCTGGGTGGAATATTTTTGGGGTTCGCGTTTTGGACGGGATTGGTAATGGTTTCTTGTGCTGAATTGTCCAGATTGACATATGGGAGGAAAGGAAGGTTTTTGGTTCGCGAAGTCAGGGTCTTAAGGATGAACTGATGGGTAAGAATCCCCTTCCAAGCTCTGCAAGCAATGGAAAAGGTTCAGATTCTATCAAGATATTGAAGAGGGACGCCCACTCAGTGAGAATAGTAAGCAAGTTGCAGCGCAGCATTGTCTGATGGTCTGTTGCCTTGTTGTTTTGATATGTCTGATTTTGAGGTGTGTCCTTTCTTGGTCATCTTCATTGCAGAAACTGGCTGTTGGATGTTTGCCAGAAAAAATATTAACAGCATTTCATTCTGTTCTTGATGAACATCTTAATGAGGAAGCTGCCTTGAATAAGTGTAATGCTGGTGTACATGGTGTGGTTAAACTCTTGGAAGATGTTGAGAATACATTGGCTCAAGGTAAGAGGATTGCTGCAGGGACTTGATCTATTCTTCCTGCTACTCACTTGACATATGCAAACATTTTGTTTTTATAATGGAAATTGATTAAATTACTTAGCAGTAGCACCAATTATATGATGGCATATTTTTTTTAGGTGTAATATTGATAGAAATTTGTACCAATAAGGCTTATAAATAACAGCTGTTTTATTGAACAATTCTCTGGGGAAAGGTTCCCAAATCAGAGACAATATACACAAAATTACACTTGCACGGTTTCCACCAAGGATTCGAGAACCTTGGGTCCCCTTTCCAAATAACCACTCAGTAATTCTAGGATAACCCACTATGTTCTGCCTTTTCATTATTTATTCTTAGTACAAACAGAAAATACACAGACTAGAAAATAACTGCTATTTAATAATTATTAACTGCACAGAAACTGCCAAATCAGTTTCAGTTCCCTTTCCTTGCATAATATTTCTTTGAGAGGTCTAACAAATAGTTATGTAATTGGTGGGATGGTCGTCATAACTGAAACACTAATATGGATTGATTTAGAAGAATGAGTCTTGTATGGGCTGGGTGTAAAATATATTATTCCCATTTAAAGTAGTGGTGTCCACCTGAGTCCGGATAGCATGTCTTTTTGGAGCATCAGTCAGTGATGTGAAACTGTTATTCTTCCTGAGGAATTGACAGAGAGAAGCAATGGATTATGATTAGGGATTTGTCCTGGGTGTGTTGTCATTATTCCCAATCAAAAGCTACTCACAGTCACACTTCCCTTATTTTCTAGGGCATTTGAAGACATGCATGGCCAACTCCACTTGCTAATTCTTCTGTTTTTCAAGCAGAGCAGCATAACTTTTATCTATTTCTATTGCAATAGCGAAGTAGTTAATGAATAATTTTAGTGACCTTAGTTACTCTGACATTGGTTGCATCAGGGAATCAGCTGGGATCCACTTTGGTGAATGACTTGCATGAAAAGGAAATGGAGCTTAAACAATATATGGAGCATCTTGAAAATGCCGAGGCTGCCAGGGCTTCTTTGCTTTCTCAGCTTAAAGATGCACTGCAGGAACAAGTACAGTTGTTTCTACAAATATACTTGTTAAAAAGTTGAAATTGGTAACTACGTACTAACCTAAAGCTTTTCAGGAATCAAGGCAAGAGCTTGTTCGCGCTCAGTTGCTAGTAAGTTAAATCTCTGTCTCCGTACTCTAACCATTGATGTAACACTGTTCCTTTTTTCCTAATTATAATATAATTAAGGTTTGTTGACTCTTACTATGGTATGAGTATCCTTAAAAAGTCCATCTTGATTGACTAGTATTGTTCATAATTTTTTTTCAAATTATCTTTGCTTTTGTTTCCAAAATCATGCTCAGAAAGCTGCCAAAAAGTGAAGCAATTATTTCCTCAAAATAAAAGGGAATTTTTATTCAATTTTCAACTTAGGGTGTGTTTGATATGCTAAAAACAGGGGATTGGATAACAGAACTCCAATTGACCATGTTTGATTTAAAAACTGGATCAGAGGACTGGACAAACAAGGGGCAAATGACTAGACAAAAACAACAATTCGTGTCCCTCATTAAATCACAAGACAACTTTTTATCCCAAGTACAACATATTTAAAATACTGAAATATCCTCTAAAAAAAAAAATCTCCCACCTTCTCTCTTTACTCTTTCTCTTGCTGTTTCCTCTCTCTTTCTCTCTCTTCTCCCATCTCTTTTATTTTCTACTCAAAAATATTCTCTCTCCCTCCTATTTCTCTCTCATCTTCTCTTTCTACTCTTTCGCTTCGTCTCTCCCTCCTCTCACCTCTCCTCTCCTTTTCTATCTCTCTACATACACGCACACGCGGGGTAGCTCATGTATAGTACTAATTACTTGGGAAGCTTTTGGGTTGAGTTCGGTTCAAGCCGCCGTAAATTTAAGAGTCGCTAAACTGAAAACACAGTCCCTCAGGCAGTGAATAAGATCATCCTCATTGCCATGCAAGTAATTTTTTTAATAGAAAAACGTTAGTGGTTAGGGGGAAGGGGAAATGTTAGAAGTAGAGATTGAATCCTTGACCTCCATCTTAAAACTCCTTTTGTAAACAGTTGGGCTAATCCTTTGGGAACTCACTGCAGTGCAAGTTGGGAGTTCAGTTAAGCCTTGTGGCACCAGAGAGACACTTGTAGGGAGTGCTCCTTTCATGGTGAACCACATGAACAATTTCATCTTCCACTACCAACGCTTAATAGGATTAGTAAAGCACTCTGATTCACAAGCCCGTTATTTCCTTCATGAAACATGGTCTCTCTTAAACTCAAAGTCTTGGAAAGAGCTGCCCACGTGAACTGGTGTCGAGGAGGTTATATCCCATAATATTTAAGGAATAAATATTTCAAAATTTCAATGAATAAACATATAGATATAAGTTGAGATTTGGTAAAGAGAATAATAGGTGTTTTTGTGTGCAGATTTTAATGTAAAATAATAGACATTTGAAAGAAAATATAAAGAGTGGAGATTTGAAAAGAAATGTTAAAAAAATTAAAATTAATTTTGACTTTGAGAGTTAAGATTTGAGGGAAAGAGATAATTTTAATATTAAAAAGGAAAATTTTAAAATCAAAATTTTAGTTTTGAAAAAATGAAGTTTTAAATTTTGACGAAGCCACAGATCCTGCATATTATTTGATGGTTAAATGTTGAGTTTGACATCAGCTTCAATTGATTCTATATGTTACACATATAAATTGATGGTTTTATTATTGTGAAGGTTGTACGAGGCCAGATTGAGAAAACAGCCGGTATCAGGAACTGGCTTAAGCAAACAACAGATGCCACACATCCATCAGTTCAACTAAACAGCACTGCTTCTCAGCCTACTTTTATGCAACCTCCTATGTCATTTTCTCCTTTCCAAACTACCGAAGAAGATAACAAGAAGGCAGCAGCTGCTGCTGTTGCTGCTAAGCTCGCTGCCTCTTCATCGTCTGCTCAGATGCTTGCATCTGTTCTTTCTTCTCTAGTAGCCGAAGAAGCTGCCTCCATGAATGGTACCTTAAATTCCAAGGGGTTTACATCAGGATTACCTACTTTCAACCCAGAGAAAAGACCCAAAATTGAAAAATCATCGCCTGTTGCTGATGTTAACAGTTCTGATATGGCGAGCTCTTCCTTTTTCGCCACTTTACAACAGCCATCGTTAACAAATCCGCAGCTTGCACCGTCAGCCAACATGCAAACCATGTCTCAAGCCAATCAATTACAAGCTGCATTTGCTTCAGCACCCCTTCCCCCTCAGTATGTCCAATCAACTGGTTTCATGGATGGAGGAATTCCTTACGGATACGTATCAAATAACCTACCACCTCCACCTCCACCTCCTTTTCCTCCACATGCTGCAATAGGGTTATCAATGCCACCAGCACACCAGCAACAGCAGTCATCGCCAGGAGGATTTTATAGGCCACCTGGCATTGGGTTTTATGGGCAGTGAGCTTTGTTCAAAGACAATCAGCCAACATTGCGGCAAAATCTTTGTAGCTTGTTCCTCTGGGAATTTGCTGTAGGCTGAGGATTTTCCCGAGGTTGTATAATGATGTAAATTACTAGATATATAAATTTGGCTATAGTTTATTTGTATCCTTAAACATCCCTTTTTTAATTTGGTACAACGTAAATGCTGGGACCTGGGTGGTAGGCTTTTGACATCATAGAGGTACTTGAGATCTACTTCACCGGTGCAACTACTGTTTGAAAGAAAGTACCTAGTGGAGACTTCACTATTTTTTCTGAAACATCACAATGCCCTTGTTGGATTGCCTGTCGACAACTCCACACATTTATACAGTCAATATGTCAACGGCCGTTGGATTGATATTAGACAGTCTAAATTTAAATGTAGATTTTGTTTATTTTATTAAATTGACATATCGAGCTTGACATCTGAATTGTTTGATCTCAATTCAACAACCACCGATGTATTGGCTACATGAGTGCATGGATTGCCAGCCGTTAGCAATCCAAATCCGTATATAAACACTTGTTTCCATGAAGTTTTCTATGAGGTAAACATTAGCAGCTGATGTTATTCACCTCTAGATGACACCGTGCTCATAGTATGCTTTACTACAGTCTTGAGGTTGGCTGTAAATGTAGAGTAGTATCTAAATGACAGAGGAAAGTAGGACGTTGGTATTTTAGTTGCCTGCTAGTGTCTGTATGGTATATTTTAAGAGTCTTTATTTATGCAAAGGTTTCGAGAGATTTTCTTGATGTTTGTTTCAAGTAGAAAAGCGCCTTACCTCCGTAGACACAAGACATTTATCCGCTCTTTTGAATAAGTGTTAATGTTTTGGATATGAACATACTGTAAGTATTTGATTAAACTATGCCTTGGGATATTTGGTGCTGAAGCGATTGTTTATCTCTTGAACATTTTCATGATTGGATGAAACTTATGCAGGTCTTGCAAAATTATGTTTGCATTTTTCTCTGGTAGAGTTCATATGAATAAGTTCTTAGTTTTTATTTAATGCCACTCACGATGAGTGACAACTTTGACTTAAAATGCTACCTGAAAGTTGATGGTAAGGTGAAGTATCCAAATGGGTGGTTAACATTACTGAAAATACCAGCTGTAGTAGATATTTGCTGATTTCAAAATTGTTAATACTAATCTTGACGTCATGAAAGTTCTGAAATTGTTAAAGGGTTAGTTCTTTTTGTTTGACAAGAATATTGAAAAAGTTGAAAACATGAAAGAACTACTCTTCTACGAGAGGCTGTAGCAATAGCATCCCAAACAATCATGTATCATTAGTGAATTTCTTTAATTAACAAACATTATAAAACTCTTGGTAAAAAGAATTTATAAAACTCGAACTGGGAATTTGGTTGGAGTATTGAGTCAATAGATCATATTCTTTGAATCAAAGAGTTGTTGGATAGAGTACTATTATAGGGTTAATTAAAAAATAATCATCTAACGATGAATAATGATGCTTCACCTATAAATCATCCATACGCAACCTGTTTCATTTTTTACGTATACGCTACATCCCTTGAGTATGGCCTAAAGTTAGAAGGAAAGAAAAGAACTAGAAAGATCATTACGTATGTTGATATTGGATTCTAATGTCCTTAAAATTCGTTTGATGACCATATCATGGGTTGGTGCTTAAAATGAGAAGGCCTCCACATCTGTTTTCATTTGACACTTCTAGGAAATAATTGTTCAGCAATAACCAATCAAGATTTCATTATTAAGAGTCTCATGACTTAAGTACTACACTCTATCCAATGCTAAATTCCTAATATTTTAGCAACAAAAAAAAAGAGTTAGGCTCTTAATATTGTCGCACTCTTTAAAGACTGACATTTACGACAATTTTCATTCTATCGACATTAACCCCTTCCAACATAAACTCAATTGTAGCCATCTCCTCTTTGGTGACTTAACCTACCTATTATTATTTAATGAGACACCTTAATTCAGTCTATAAGAAGTCTTTTCCGTGGTTCAGCTCAATGAAAACACTTATTGTTACAATTTAAGTCCATAAAGAGCATCCAAAAAAAACTAGTTTATTAAGTGAGAGAGAGAGCGTTTCGTGATCCAAATATCATATTGAACACTTTTATTAACTATAACAGTTACACCACAAAAATTATTAATATTATTTTCAATCATTTATAGTTATTATTGTTCATTAAAAAAACTAAAAAGTTAATATAAAGATTCCAATTTGAGCTGAGTTAATCCATGCTAAACATACAGGAGCTTTTATAATTTTCAGTTCATAATGTCTGAAAGTAATTATTTTGCTAGTTGTATGCATTAGTTGTAATAATAATGTAAAACATCAATTTTAGTTAAATAATAATAATAATAATAATAATAATAAATCATCGCATTCCTGTTCTTAATATTATATATATTTGATTGATTATTACAATGTTATATAAATTACAGCTAGACACTTAGTTGGCAGGTAGTTTATTTAGAAAAGTGACACATAATAAACAGCACACACTAAATTTTGATTGTACAAAATTCCATAAATAAGCAAGAATTAAAACTTTTAATTTATTTTTTTTCTGAAAATGGAATCGTAATTCACGGTGGCACAAGTCAAGAGTTTTCACACCCAGAACGCGTTGGAGCTTTCCCATTCCAGCACGCTACTGTGTTCGTTCATTTGGTAACATACCACAAACACGTCACCTTTCATTTTTATATTCTTTTTTTTTTTTTGTTTATTTGACTTTATTTTCCTTATCAAGCACGAAAAGAAAACTAACAGCAATATTTTGCATTTTCGTACAGAGATTCTCATTTTTCACTCCTTGAAATTCAGGTATTGTTGTTAACAACCCATCAATTATTTCGATTCGAATCTGCAATTATTCGGTTGTGTTTCAGTTGAGAGGTAAAAGGGGGTGATTTTAGTTAATTTTACTATCGGTAAATTTATCAGTTTTAGGGTTTATGTGGTTTCTGTTATGAAAATAATTTATTTATGGGCGTTATTGTTGCTTTGTCCCTTTTGAAATTCCGTTATGTTGATTCACATATGGTGTTGCTATTCAATTAGTTAGAGAATAAAGTAATGGATTTTTGTTTGAGAGAACTTGATGGTTCTGGGATCTTAAAAAATGATCTCTTTTTGACTTGTAGGTTGACCTATAGTAAAGAATAAAATTGATGTCTTCAAAAACATTGAGGAGAAGACTCCATCATGGGGATGTTGGTGGCAAAAGGCAGGAGCATTTGGATACTTCAGAATTAGATTCTTTGAATGAACCCTTGCTGGGTGGTGATGATTATATTGAGAATAAGAAGGTGAGAGACTGTTTTTTTTTGGGAGGATGGTGGTTAAGTTCATCTGATTTTACATTTTATGATGTTATATTTTTTTCTGTTGTAAAGATATCTGCACTTGAAGATTTATGGGATGATGAGAAGAAGAAGGCACAAATTCATTGGACATTCTTATTTTCGAACCTCATTGCACAATGGGCACAGTGGTTAGGTATGTATACGATTGATTTAAGCTGTTTCACTTTCATTATCTAATAAAAAGCGATATTAGACTGTTTCATGTTCACACGTTCTTTGCTATGTGTTTGTGGACTTATTTTCCATTACTGATAGTTATTGATGTAATAAAATCCAATTATAATCGGTGTTGTCAATCGTGGATCACAAAAAAATAGCGGTTTGTTACAATTTCACTATGCTATAGGGTTATATCGCCGCTATTTGACAACACTTTGTACTAAATAGCGTATCACAAAACAATAATGATTTGTTCAATTTATAGTACGCTATAACACCACTATTTGACAACATTGATTCCCATAGATTTGTCACTCTTGCAAACAAGAAAAGTATATGATCTTCTTTTCCCTCTAAAATCTTACATACGGAGTGGCGGCTAAAATACTCAGTCTTAAGGTTGTAGACGTTGCAATGATCAAGCACTTCTTTTGGAACTTGTGAGTATAAGTTGACTGAACTAATGGAGGAGGGTGGTTGATAATTAGCACTGAATTTAATATTAGGTCACAAACTCACGGTGGTTGGTTGGTGTAGTATTAGTGTATTACATACTAGGTTCGAAATCTTACAAATCAGTATCTTAAGCTACGGTTGTCAGTATCTTATGATACATGTGATTGCTATCTCGATTCAAGACAAAGATTATCCCAATCAATATGAATTGTTGTGCTAGTGCATATCCATTTTGAATATGAATCGCAGCAATAGTATTGGGAAAAATAGGGATTTGTACTAAATCAATGAAAATCGGGGTGTTTTATATCTACCTTTCCCCATTGTTGACGGGTGTACGAATAAGAAGAAAATGAAAATGGCATGATTTTAGTAGTGATTATCTGACCTGTAATCAATCATTTTGTATGGCCTTTGCAGCAAACATTGTACTAGGGTCTGGATCTCTTATTGGTCGTCTTTTAGCTCTTCCTTCTACCGCTCTTTACTTGCAAAACAATAGATTGCTACCTCTTAGCCCTGTACAGGTATGTATAGTGATATCTTATTTAAATTCTGAAGTGCTCGTTTTGGCCAAAATCAAGTAACCAACTTCAACTTACACCCTATCTGAAAATACAATTGATCTAAATTATGAATTTAGTAGGCTTTTCTAAGCATACCTTTGAATTAAACTCCACCAAACTCCCTAAATCAACCACCCTTTGTCTTTTGAAAATGAAATGGTGCCAGGGAAATTCGGATTTATGATAATAAAAATATTTACTTGATAGGATATTATCTCTGGATTTAGTTTGATATTGCCACACAATGTCTTGAATACCTCCCTGTGTCATCTTTTGCAAGGCATAGTTGGGTAATGCATATTGTTTTGGATTTTGATGATATGTATTTGGTTGAATTATTATATGTATATAAAATCTCATTGTTTTCTTCCTTTTTAATTAAAGATCACATGAGATTTTTAAAAATGATGTAAGATTTATAATTGAAGTAATCTGAATAATCAATTTTAATCTAATGGCTGGAAGTAAATGTTCTCATTTCTCACATTTAACAATAATTTTCACCAATCACCTAGATATATGAGGAGAAATCAAATTACTTCCCGAGTAACTCTGAGCAAATTTACTTTGCTTAATAACTCATTATAAAAATTGAATTTGACTAATCCAACTGTTTTACTGAGCTTTTGTATTCTCTCTCATTATGACTATTGTGGAGTTTGTTTGTCAGTTTTAAAAAATATATTACATGTTATATAATACCATCTTATTGTTCCTAGCTTCTGACTGTAATCAACTGTATGCCTTTTTTTTTAATAACTGAGAAATTTGCTACATGTGGTTATGTCATGTTTATTTACGTTTATTTCTTATTTCTTTCTTAGGAAGAAAGACTAACAAACTTACGGCAACGGCTTGAAGTCCCCTTTGATGGTTCTAAAACAGAGCACCAAGTATGTATTTATTGCATTTGTTCCCTGATCACATTACTGACATTTGTCCCCTGATCACATTACTCACATTTGTTGCTGTATATCATGTGTTCTGTTTGTTCAATCCTGCTGTCATTTCCATATGCACCTCTTGATTCCATTTTTTTATTCTGATATTCTGTTTTGCTCTGCAATCTACATGCATGCTTGATAAATAATCTGATATTTTTGATCTGGAATGTGGGTGTGATAACTGCTCAACTTGCAAATAACTGTTTATGAGTATTGGTAAACAATTTATAAATTGAATTTCCTTACATGGATTAATTAAAAGGTGGCCATGAAAATTGCTATTCATGTCTATACAGTGCATATATCTTATGTATCCATGGCATGCTTTTGAGAATCTATAAGTTAAAGTTGAAAATGAACATGTAATAAATAATGAACATTTTATTTTATTTTGACTATAGGATTACATTTTCAAATTTTGTTGTTGTTGTTTTTGTCGCAGGACGCTCTGTTACAATTGTGGAAATTGGCTTATCCTGATAGGGAGCTGCCTTCACTTAAATCAGATCTTTGGAAGGAAATGGGATGGCAAGGTTTAGACCCATCAACAGATTTTAGGTGTGTGATCAAAAGTAATATGTTTTACTCAGTAGTCAATAGCGGCAGTCGCGGCGGCTCTATGCTACGCGAAACGGTGTTGCATCATGAAAAAGATGAGGAAGTAACATGAAAAAGGAGGCCGCAACAGTTTTTTAAGAGCGCAAAGTCTAAAATACCTTCGATTTTAATGAGCGCAAAGTCTAAAATACCCTTGATTTTTGTCTTTTTGTGTCCAGGTAACTTTTTACTGGAATTTCACGACCTTTCTTCTCCAAACATTACAAGTGCAGTGTTCTGTTTTTGGAAACCTACGAAATATCTTCTTAGTGACTGTCCCCACTGTTCCTTTCTTTCCTGGGACTGATTCTTCTCAAGAAAGTTTCCCCTATCTCTGCGCCAATGTTCTCCTCTTCTCTGCAACCAGTCGTCTCCTCCCTGTTCCTTCCATCTCGTCGACCATTATTCTGCTCTGTTTTTCAATTTCTGTCTGTTTCTGTGTCAACAGTCCCCTATTATGGCATCATCTTAGTTCTTTTCATCTCCCCTGTTTTTCTGTTTCTGCTTTGGTGATTAGTTATAAACATGTTGTTTAGTTATGTGCAGTAATCTAATATTTTAGCCATCATATGTGTATGGTTGAAAGTGCTTGTATTGTTTTTCTAGATTTCGACGTAGTGGCCATACTGCTATACTGCTATAGCGTTTTGGGAGTCGGCCACTACGCTACGCTATCTGCTACTCACTACATTTACTTTAACGAGATTTGGTGGGGGCCTGAATATGGATAGGGTTTTATTCAGCTATAAATTAGAGACTTAAAATACTGTAAGACCATTAACTAAAGCTTCATTGACTTAATAATGGGAGGTGACTTAAAATACTATATATTGTTCTTCAAGTAAAAGTTGTATCAAACTTAGGAACTTTTTATGAAGTCAAGTCTACTGGTTTTTTGGAATTATGGAGTTCCTAAGAACTATCTTACCATGGTTTGCAGGGGTGGAGGGTTTATATCATTAGAGAACCTCATCTTTTTTGCGCAGAAGTATCCAGTAAGTTTCTACTTGCATTTGTATAATAAGTCTACTGGTTTTTTTGTATTATGGAGAACCTCATCTACCGTATTTGCATTTGTATAATGTGTTAAATAATTAAGTGATGCAATTTTAATTTGTCTAGCATATTTCTACTTGGCAATGTCATAGGTTTCTTTCCAGCGATTATTGCATAAACAAGATGGAACCAGAGCAGAGTGGGAATATCCATTTGCAGTAGCTGGAATCAATATTTCATTTATGTTGGTGCAGATGCTGGATCTTCAAGCAGGTAACATGAATTCTCTTGATAAGAAATTCAGCGGTTGTAATGATTATGCCCGAGTTAAAATATAAGGCTGGTATTGAGTAGCATAGTAATTAAATAGATATCATGAAATCTTGTCTTATCATGTCACATTCTTAATTATGTTTGGATTTCTGTTGCAAACTACAATCGAGGCCAAAAATTTTGTTTTCCTAAGAAACTGTATAGATACTTCAGGTTCAATTGTATGTTTCATGTAAAAATCATCTGATGAGTTGTTTTCTTTGCAGGGCATCCATCTTCTTTGTCAGGAATCCGTTTTCTACGGCTGCTGGAGGAAGATGAAATGGCATTTGATGTCCTTTTTTGCATCGCCTTTCAAATGATGGATGCTCAGTGGCTAGCAAAGCGTGCTTCGTATATGGAATTTAATGTAATATGTCATTTAATTTCTGTTTGTTCATTGGTTAAACTATTATTATTCTGTGATATTGTTCTTATTGCTTTAAGATATTGATTTTTTTATTAGGATGTTTTGAAGTCGACAAAAACGCAGTTAGAGCGTGAGCTTGCTCTTGAAGACATCTCCAGTATAAAAGATTTACCTGCTCACAACATGTTGAGATGATTAGTGCTCATTTTAGTTTAACATTTCTCTCTCCCGTTTTTTAGGTAGAGAATGTTACCTTAAATGTATCTTAAAAGTATTTGTCATTCTATCTCTCAATAGAAAGAAACATGTAAATCAAGTGAAAGTGAGATCCCATATATCAGATTAATCTTTCTGTTGGTTTATGTAAATCAAGTGAAAGTAGAAATTCAGAAAATTGTTAAGAAAAAATATGCTGTCAACATTTAGAATATTTCAAATCAATCATATAAAGTATTGAGACGTTGCCCGAGTAATGAACAAGATTCAATTGCATTTTTCTTGCAGTAAAAAGGTGAATCATCAACAAGATAAAGAGACAAGATTTTCCCAACTTCCAAACTTGGGGCAAGAAGCTCACAAATAAAAAAATAACGAGAATTGGTCACCCCCACAATGGTCACAGGCTCCTCAAAATGTCCCATACGCTTCCAGCCTTCTAAAACATCACATGAGAGACAAATTTTTCTCATTCCTACTTGCGCACTTGATAAGAAAAATGCTAATAAATATTCTAAGAGTATTTGTCAAGAATTTAAATGTAAAAAAAATAAAAAAAATCTTTAAAGTTGTGTAATCTATACTTTAAAATTATAAAAAGTGATATATTTCTTTTCAAAACTCGTTTTCTATATTGCTTTTTTTATTATTTAATCGGTGTCCTTAAGCCCTTTGTTAGCATAATCTTTAATTAAATTGTTCATCTTTAATGTAAAATGTTTAATTGTCTATATTAAATGTTTATAAAATAAATAAAAATATACTATAAATAATAACATTAATTAATTTAAAAAATAGTTAATTTTCACTTATAATATTACGGTTAGTTTTGTATATCAATTATTGGGAGGATAAGAACAAGTGCATAGTGTCAAGATTCAATGCAATTTTTTTTCTTCTTATAATGATAACTAGGAGTATATAGAGTGCAACATAACGGCTAGTTTTGTATATCAATTATTAGGAGGATAAGAACAAGTGCATAGTATTTTTATATTTATTTTTGTCTTAGAAAATGTGATAAATTTTATCATAATTAACTCATACAATTGTGAGTTGTTAGGTTCGAATTCGAGACAAAACGTTCAACTTAACAATATCGGCATTTGCTAGTTGAGCTAGAACTTAAGAATCAAGTGTATAGTATTTAAGACTTAACTCAACTAATAAATGTCGATATAGTTAACAGGGACAACATGTCTCGAGTTTGAATTTAGAACGTTAATTATCATAAAAAAAAACATAATAGCTAGTTTTATATTCACTAATACTAGTTGAATTTAATTTGTATGTAGTCAAAATGTAAAATGTTTTTACACAATTAATTAATCATAAGAGATTAATATTTTAAATAGTTTAATTTTTAGTATACTTAATTTTAATACAAATGGTGGTTTATGATCTTTAAAATAGTTTAATTTTTGATATATTTAATTTTAAATCATGTAAATGGAGGTTTATGACTGGTTGACAATATACAAAGTTTTACATCAACTATGCAACAAAAATATTATCATAAAATTGTATAATCATATCAATTTAGTTATCTATCTTATCAATATATCAAATTGATTTATGTAATTGCAAAATCTTTATCAGATTTAACTTTTTTTTATCTATTATCAAATGTATTTATACTGTTATTCGCTTAATTTCAAATTAAATATTACACTATCAACTTATTGAGAGACAACTCTTTGCTATTTATTTATTTTTATTTTTTGTCTGAAATCCTATGCCATTTAATTATTGAGTTAATTGATGTGAACGGGCGTTAATGGTAAATTTTCTTTAGATTGGCTTTTGATCTGTCGTTTCTTTCTTAACCGTTGGTTTATACACCCAATGAATGTTTGAACCCCCAGGAAAATAAATACACCACATAAATAAACATGTACTAGTACTTATGAATTCAAAAGAATGTAAAGATTAAAAAATGAAGTTCAAAAATTTGAGGTTCAACCATAATCAACTGAAAATTGTAAGAATTTTAATATATCTTTTTCAGAAATAAAATATCCAAAACATGCACTAAATAATAGCTTGAAACTAATTATCTGATACAACTATTTCATGATCAGAGTCCACCTTAGACCACTTGTTAACACGATTGCGAGCAACGGTTACCTACACATTGAATGATTATGTAAAAAAATTACATTATTTATATAAAGTCTTTGAACTGATAATAAATAAATAAAATACCTGTTTGTCCCAATCAGTTCTGGTGCTGATTATAATTAGTATTATAGTCTGAATAAATGTTCCTATCAACATCCCAATCCAAATACCCTAAGAACATAAGAAGAAACAAGATTGTGTCTAATTAATGGAAGAAACAGCAAATTAACAAGTACTATAACAATTTGAAATTGAAAAAAGAGTGGTATAAAATAAAATTAAAGCCTACCTTGACTTGCAAATGAAAAACATTACCGAGTACAATTCCTACTGGAACACCTATGATGTAATAACACCCTAGATTCACATATGCTACAATGTTTTGCCACCCTGCTCCAATAGCAACTCCTACAGTAGAAAAATAAATGTATAATATTAATTTCATACACTTTTGCTAGACAAGTTCTAACCAAATTGATGTTTATTTCATTTTATAAATAAAATGGAACAAGATATATATATATATATGATCATAAAAAATGTTACTAGTTCATGTTTGGTAAAAAATTTGTTAATTAAGAGAAGTTTACCTGAAAGTACAGGTTGAACACTGTTTAGTAGTATAGAAACAGACAATAGAGGTGACAAATCACCAACAGCTGAGGCCACATCTTTATTTGAGGTAAAAATGTAAGCAAGTCTTTCCCTAAAAAATAAGAAAAATATAAACAAAAAGAACCCAACTGTGAATGATGTTAACACTATCACAGTCACTGAGAACTTTGCAGCTTTGGCACTTCCTTTTCCAAGCTCATTTGCCACTCTAACACTGCAAATAAAGTTCATTTTCCATTGTAAACAAACAACAATAAAACTTGTGTGGAATTCATATAACTTTTTTTTTTTAAGATAATGAAAAAACAATTACTAAAATAATAAAAATTAAAGGGTGAGAATGTCAATACCTTGCTGCAGCCATGAAACCAAGTGATATCATCATTTCCCATCCATTGATGTTGAGACTGAAAAAATAAATTAAATTTTATCTTAAGCAATCCAATTCAGTGATAGATCAAGCTAATGAACTTTTTCTTTTGTTAACATAATAATCAAGCTAATTAATACAACCAAAAACATAAGGTGGTTACAAAATATATAAAACATAATAATGAAATTGAAATGTGAAAATGCAAAAAGGATTACCATATGGATAAAGCATCAATTTGAATCTCTGCATTTTCCATGTTGCCTGTTAAAAGAACCAATATTGTGTTGTACCATAGCTCAAAACTGCAAAATATTCAATGGCTTCAAATTTGGAAGACAAATTTATGTTTATAAATATTTGTTTACTTAAGTAGCATAATAGAAATATTGATAATTAAACCTCTATTTATTTCACAATAATAGCATTTTTAAATAATTCAATCCACTGATATATAAGTTAAGCGTCCATGAAGATATGTTTCACATGATTAACCTAGCAGTGCCGGCACGTGCCGCTTCATCTATTTCTCTACCCTCTTTTCATCTTTTTCTATTAGAGAGTTGTGGTTTAAGATAAAATTTTAGCCTAAAATTGTCCCTTTTTAATCCGTTTTTCTCTCTTTATATTTCACTTTATATTCAAATAAGTGGTTTCTTTTTAAGTTTTATTTATTTATTTTGTTTTGTGATTTTGTTGTTCAAATACGACATTATTTTGTTCATTGTTCGTCATATAAAGTTGTTCGTAGACTATAACCTAACAAAACGAAGTTCAAATCTTATTTTAAAAAAATTGTAAATAATCATCAATGTCAAATAAACATTGATAGTGACTCAAATAATCATAAGTGTCAAATGTCAAATGAACATTGATAGTGACCCAACAATATATCTATAATACATAGTAATAGACACCCTCAAATAAAGATAAGTGGTGACCCAACAATATATATGTAATCTAGTAATACACTCTAGTATCAAATGAAAATCGATAGTGACCCAACAATATATCTATAATATATAGTAATAGACAACACAAGTGGTGACCCAATAGTATATCTATAATCTAGTAATAGACTATAACGTCTTGTAATCTTAATATTTAAATTTGGGTCTAACTCAATCTCAAAATCTATTTGATAAGTGATTGATTTTCCTAGGGTCGTCGATTAACCCGTGCAATCAACATCGATACATGCCCCAACTTAAGAAGGGCTACAATTTTTTTTATAATATACCTTAACTTTTAAAAAATTACATTGATGTCCTTAATTTTATACATTAAACACTCTAAAATTTTATATTTGCACCTTATGTCTGGAATAAATAGCCAGTTTCCCACCACTGAGTTTGTGACGGCGGCTGCAGCCTATCAGACGCTACCATTCACCATCAAATGTTAGAATCTTGAATCTTGATATAAGGGTTTTTTATTTTAAGGGTCCAATAGTTAGATTCAAACAGAGCTTCCAAAAATATTAAGCCAGTCCAGTATTTTCCCCACTTATAAACACTATGATAATCATATCACTCAAATGTGGAATCTACAACATGATTAGTTAATACTTAATAGAGATGAAAAACTCACCATAACATGGCACCTGATGAAAAGGAAAGTTTGACAACAGGCCAAAGATCTTTGAAAGCTAAAAATGAGAAACCTTTCCAAGTATTAGGACACCAACCACATGTAATAAATACAATTTGGCCAATATTTGGAATCCAAAAGGCCAAACTTGTTGAAATCATTGCACCAACAATCCCAAGCTTGTATTTCATAGTTAAAAGCCAAGATAGAAATATATGAACGATTATGGAAAATGCTGCCAAGAATGCAATAATAGTGTTCTTGCTTTGTGATTGAAGGAATGTTTGGCAAGTGAATGAGGCAATGAAAGCAAACAAAATTGGAATTGACCAATAACCAATTGTTCCTGCCACTTGTGATACGGTTTCATCTTGGCCTAAGAGAATCAAAATTGGAGTTGTGAAGAGGAATAGTGGAAGAAGAATGAGTGCAGTTAATGATATAACTATCCATGATCTTTGAAGATAAATTCCCATCATGCCATATTCTTTTGCACCATATGCTTGTCCACATAGTGTTGCCAATGCAGCTGCCATTCCTAACTACAATATTAGTCATTTTATAAACACAATTAGTCTTCCACTTAATTTGGTTATAGTGATTGCATTTTGTATATGATGCCATTACATCTTAGATTATTTAGTAAAGGATTTTGTGGCCTTCTATTTGGAGAAGCACATAGATATTTTTAATGTTGTGACACTACATTTTTCACAAGCTTTTACCTTTTAAATCTATTCTAACGTTAAAATTAATATTTGATGATGATGTTTTTCATTACAAGGTGTAAAACTATTTAATCATTATATGTTTGTGAAAATATTTTAAGAATTGATTTAATAAAATGACATTGTAATACGATTTAGTTAGGTTAAGATGTAAAAAATTACATTATCAATGTATAAAAATTAATCTCTGTATTTCGATAGTTAGAAAAAGAAAATAAAATGTGAAAAATATAATTGTTTAAAAATAACTAAAAAAGAATGCATTAATAATTGAATATCAATCTCCAGTGTCTAGTTTTTCTTCTTCTCTAAACTACTTTTTTAATTGTTCTTCTCTCATTTTATTTAAATAAGTGGTTAACACATATATTTAATTTTTTTTTCGTGTTTTTATTTATAATTTCGTCGTCTGAGCGTGATAATATTTTGTTCGTCATTTTAGTGCGGCGTTATTTAGTTTTTTGTCTTGTTGCAATGTTCATTTGATTCGGATTGACATATTTATTCTTCACAATTTGATTTTGTTACATTCGTAGACATTTTATTGTGAGTTTATTTGCAGATTCATTTTTTTAATTTTAGCGACTTTAAATTTATATTGTTCTCAATTTTAGCGAGTTTATTTGTATTATACCAATTTGAATGAATAAATATTTTTTTAAAATATAAATAAATACATAAAATATACACACAATCCAAAAGTCAAAAGTATATTTTCTGTTTCTAATGATTATTTTCTATTAAGATGCCTAGCTCTGAATCTCCAATTTGGTTCTTTCCTCTATGAGATCCATTAGAAAAACATAAAGTAAAATAAAAATGGAACAAGAAAAAAGAGATGAAAACAATTAACAAAGAATGAACATACCAGAAAACCATTAGCAAATCTAACAAGAACAGTGAAAACAAGAGCATAGGCAGCTAACTGAGTTGAACCAATATGACCAATAAATGCTTGACTGATAATTTGGATACCAAAAGTTGAAAATCTTGTGAATATGGCTGGACCTGCCACCACCCACATTAGCTTATTCTCTTTCCATATTCTCTCCACCAATGAAAACTCTTCTTCATCATTTTCTTTCACTAACAACTTCTTCTTTGAATCATCTCCCTCCATTTTTTCTACTTGCTGAATTGCTACTTTATCAATTTACAATGGAATATATAAAACATAAATATATGCCAATATACTATAAAAAAAAAACTATTTAAAGAATGATGAGAACTAAAAAACAAATACAAGTAGTTGTTGTTTGGAACGATTATTAATGATTGTCAGAATTTCATAAAACTTATTGTGTAGAGTGGTTGTCACATTTATTGCATTTAGATAAATATATCGCTATAGAACACAAATCTTCAAACATTGCATTGGGTGGAGATTAATTTAGCACGTATTTTTTGAATCATACTCATTGAGTGGTTTAGTTGGTTGTTACGTGGATGGCTAAGAACCCTACTATTCTTTTAATCTCATCATAATAATAACACACTTTGAAGGATAATGGCAAAATTCTTGTGCTAAAACTATTTTGGTGATCATAACCGCCCAAATCACTATTCAAAACTCAAATGATCATATATATCATTCTCTCTCTTTTTTTTTTCACTTTATTCTACACATATTTGTTGCAATTACCGATTTGTAAGAGTTTCATATATGACAACACTTATTTCACTCCAATGCTACAAACTTAATCTTACAAGTTTGAAAAAATTAAGGACAAAGTATTTGGAAATGCTCTTAAGTTCTTAACTCAACTTACTTATACAATTTTTATAAAGAAATCGCAATTGTAATGTATGTTACTGTATTTCATTATGTTTTTTTTTTTAATATATACTATATTATTGTGATTTTAATCGACATTTTTTTTTTAGTTTATAGATAAAATAGTAAAAATAACTCGCACAAAGATAAATAATATGAGAGACCAATTAAATAACTTTCATAGATTTAAAATGGATTTGATTTGCTATATCGAAGTACGCTATGAATAAAAAATTTCCCAAATCTAATTCTTATTTTGTGGTGATATCTAGTTTACATTTATATTGATAAAAAATATATTTATATTGATAAAAAATATATTTGTGGTTGTTATCGTCATGTAAATTAAGAATGTCAAAGCTATATATGCCTTATAAAATATTTTAAAAATTAATCATTTTCTTCAATTTATTATGTGATGTAAAGGAAAAAAAGAAAAGAAAAATAAGAGTTACATACATTGATAATACTAAATTAATTGGGATTTGATTGTTATGTATTTCAATAGAATAACATCAACATACATAATACGCCTAATTTGATATCGGTATGTAAACATTGT
>JBBPBP010000003.1:48503015-48533123 GCA_037974735.1 Cicer chorassanicum | reverse complement strand
TAAATATTATTTTCTTATTATAATAAATATCATTTTCTTATTATTAATAGATTATGTTGAAGCATAATTTTATTTTTATTTTGTATTAAAACATAAATAATTGTATAATTTTAAATATTATTTTCTTAGTATATTGTATAATTGAAAAATGCTTATTGTTACGATGAAAAATAATAATAAAAGAAAAGAAGGTATATATATCATTTTTTTAATTGATTTAACTATTTTAACCTAAATCTTAGTATGAACTAGTAGAGCATAACAGAACTGGTATTTAATATCGTCAAAAAATGAAAAAGAATATTTAATATGTTGCATATTCGAACTCTATTAATCTCCTTGAGATGAGATAAATATATTTCTGACCAAAAATCCACATTTTATGCAAACAGGAACTCAGAATGACGTGTGCAAAACTCTATCACTAAGATCTATGAGCAAAACCATTAGACCTATTTGAAATTAAATTCCAAAACTATATGAGAGAAATCCATTTCAAATTTGATCTAAGACATACAATTAATAATAATAGATAAACATACAATTGCTATCTATCTATCTATATATCAATTTATTGACTGCATAAGACACAATTGATATCACAGAAACTATGTTCCAATTAATTTTGTTTTTCTTTCTTGATCAGTACTCTCCACCTTGGACCACTTGTTTATGCGATTACGAGCTACATTCACCTGCAATAAATTATTTAACAATCATGTTAAATTAATATCTACAACAATTTAATTATTACGCACCGTCAATTATTATTAAACTCTAATTAGGAGGCAATCTCAAATACCTGTTCATCCCAATTAGTTTTGTAGGTGATTATAGTTAGCACTATAGTTTGAATCAATGTTCCAAACAACATTCCCATCCAAATTCCCTACACAAGTTGAAAAACTTTGTTCAATTAATAAAGAAGCATATTATAAAGATATAAATGAAATTTAAAAAACAAGAAGAGGGATTGTAAAAGCCTACCTTGACTTGCCAATGAATAACATTACCAAGCACAATCCCAACAGGAATACCTATGATGTAATAACAACCTATGTTCACATATGCTACAATGCTTTGCCAACCAGCTCCAATAGCCACTCCTGTTCACATCACATGTTTTTTTTAGGATTTTTGGTATTCTTTGGTAAGTATGAATATATATATACACAAGCAAAAATGACAAATTCAATGTATAACTGTTGTTAAGTATAGCATTGAAGATTAATATGCATTTGTCATGCAAAACTAATCAGGATTGAAAATGTTGGAAATTAGTACCTGAGAGTACTGGTTGAACACTGTTTAGTAGTATAGAGATTGATAACAAAGGCGATAAATCTCCGACAGCTGCGGCCACCTCTTTATTTGAGGTAAATATATAAGCAAGTCTTTCCCTAAAGAATAAGAAAAACAGAAACAGAAAGGATCCAATGGCCAATGATGTAAGGACTGTCACTACGATCGAGAACTTTGCAGCTTTTGCGCTTCCTTTACCAAGCTCGTTCGATACTCGAACGCTGCACAATAAGTAAATGTAAATTTTCAAAGCCTAAGTAAACTTACAACATAGGAGAAATAAATGGCTGCATCAATGATAGATAGAGAGGGGATTAGAACAATGCTATTAGTACCTTGCTGCAGCCATGAAACCAAGTGATATCATCATTTCCCATCCATTGATGTTGAGACTGACATTAACAAAATTTGATCTTTAGTAGTAAGCCAGGTGAAAAGGCCTTTTATACATGAAACCAATAACATAAAGTAGAAACACAACACATAATTTTTTTTAATAAAAACAAAGTGTTACAATGCAGAAGCATTACCATATAGATAGTGCATCAATTTCAACCTCTGCATTTTTCATGTTCCCTGTCAAAAGAACCAATATTGTGTTGTACCACAGCTCAAGACTGCATAATATTATAAACAGATTCAAATTAGTAAGGCATATATATCTGTTCACAAAAAAAATGTTATAACAGCAACCTTAGTTCAAGAGAATAAAGATACATAAACACAAAAGAAAGTACACATGATGTTTAATCACAGAGTTCGGTCAATTGTGTCTATGTCTCCAACTGCAGTACCATTCTATTATGATTCAAGATTAGAGTTTATATGTACAACTTGTATTTAAATACTTCCACCCTAGCAACTAGCTCACTTATCACGAACTATAAGTCATACGCAACAAAAATTTCTTACCAACATAAAGGACATAATAGCAATCTAGATAATCAAACTTAAAAATGAAATCCAAATAAGTTTATCAATAATAATTGCACTGGCAAAGAACTTACCACAACATGGCACCAGCTGAAAGGGAAAGTTTGACAACAGGCCAAAGGTCTTTGAATGCTAAAAATGAGAAACCTTTCCAAGTTTGAGGGCACCAACCACATGTAACAAATATAAGTTGACCAATGTTTGGAATCCAGTAAGCCAAACAAGTTGAAATCATTGCACCAGCAATCCCAAATTTGTATTTCATTGTCAAAAGCCAAGAGAGGAATGCATGAATGATAATGGAAAAAGCTGCCAAGAATGCAATGATGGTATTCTTGCTTTGTGATTGAAGGAATGTCTGGCAAGTGAATGAGACAATGAAAGCAAACATAACTGGAATTGACCAAAGAGAAATTGTTCCTGCTACTTGTGCTATGCTTTCATCTTGGCCTAAGAGAGTCAAAATTGGGGTTGTGAAGATGAAAACGGGAAGAAGAGTGAGTGCTGTTACGAATAAAACTATCCATGATCTTTGAAGATAAACTCCCATCATGCTATATTCTTTTGCACCATATGCTTGTCCACATAGTGTTGCCAATGCAGTTGCCATTCCCAACTACAGTTGTCATTTTACAAACAGTTAATTTTGGATTAGTAGATGATAGTATTATCCATGCATTGTTATGGCAATTGTAATAGTACATATGAAGCATGGAAACGAATGTCAAACACGATGTCAACATTGATAATAGTTTACAAAAATGAGAAATATTGAATGTAATAATCACATGTGTCGGTTTCGTGTGACTCGTGCTAGACACCATAACATGTTTCTGATATGAAGTGTCGTTGCAAAATACAACACTAACATTTTCACTGGATAAATTATTCTTGGGGAGAGTGAGCTCCCTTGTTATTCAATGACATACATCATTTCCATTTTTCAACCAACCATGTTTGTGAAATTGAAATCGGTCCTATTAGAACTTATTTTCGAATCATATCTCATCTAACATGGAACTCTTGATATGTTTGTATTGACACTTGAGTTTGACGAAACCACAGTGACATCGTGATTTTGTTGAAACTCCATAATGTAACTTTTATCAAAATACGATAATCTACCGTGATTCTATTAAGTTCACCCTTAATCCAAAAATAAATTTCACCAATATATCTGCTCCGAGTTCTTTTAAAATAGAGAGGTGTGTGCTTCTTTTAATGGTTGAAAAGGTGAGTACAATTTCTCCATTATTATTTTAGCAATGTATAGATTAAACAAAAGCATACAAAGGAAAAGTTGCAACCTTTACTTCAAATTCTATGTAATCTTTTGAAATATAAGCTTCTCTCACACAACCCCATTTTAATAATCTCTAGTCACAACT
This sequence comes from Cicer chorassanicum, assembly GCA_037974735.1. NCBI lineage: Eukaryota > Viridiplantae > Streptophyta > Magnoliopsida > Fabales > Fabaceae > Cicer > Cicer chorassanicum. Next base: position 48,529,500 of record JBBPBP010000003.1, on the reverse strand, counting down.
CTAACAACCAAAAGATTCAATTATAACAAACCAGACAAAAAAGGGGTAAGAAATTTTTTAACTTTTATTTGAACAAACAGAGAAGTATCATTCTTTTATGCAAAACACAAAACACCTTCCTTAAATTAACAAATTTTGAGAGGCCACAAGAAACATAAACATAGCAAAAATATTTCATGGACATCGATTTTTTCTTCGTGCACAAACGACACTTGGTTAATCGCGTGCAAAAATAGTGGTTAATAAACAGTTGAATTAAGAATGAATTATTTAGCTACATTTTTTTCTAATGAGTTGCGTGTATACAAAAAGTGATGTAAAGATAGTATTCAGATGAGACAACATAATGAGATTGAAAATGGTTTGATTATAATAAAAAGTGATGGTAAAAAAGATGAAGTAATGGAGAAAGAAAAGTACCAGAATACCATTGGCAAATCTAATGAGAACAGTGAAAACAAGAGCAAAAGCAGCGAGTTCTCTAGAACCAATATGACCAACAAAAGCTTGACTAATAACTTGAATACCAAAAGTTGAGAATCTTGTGAAAATAGCTGGTGCTGCAACTACCCACATAAGCTTTGTTTCATTCCACACCCTTTTTCCAAGTGACTCTTCTTCATTTTCTTGTGATTTTGTCAGTAGATTCTGTTTTAGATCTCTATCCATTTTGTGAGAGGTTGCGTTGCCTATTATGATTTGTGTGTTTTGTAGTTGATGGAAAAAAGAGCAACGCAGAGAAAAAGGGAAAACAGAATTGAGTTGTTGTGAATAAACGTGATACGGTTGTTATAATACATTTTCACTTGTCTTCATTCATGCATATTATTACTGCCAAAAAACATTCGTCACTTTCCGTTCAATATCACATGCCTGCCCAACTACTAATTTACTATTATTAATCTTAAAATACTATTTTGTAAAACATATTTTCATACAATCCTTAAATTTTACTTTGATTAATAAATATTAATATTTTTATGATCAATATTATAATTAATTTAATTAACAAATACTGATATTATTAAGTTTTACCACTTATTATTATTTATTATAATTATCATTCTAATATTATTATTCTTAAAATACCATTTGGTAAAACAAATTCCCATACAAGTTTAATAAAAAGAAAGGGTTGTTTTAAAAATGTAATAATCTTTTATTAAAATTAATTGGCACTGAATATGAATTGTTTAGTCCGTGTTTTAGACTATTAATTCTTTTTTTTATCAAATATATGTTGAATTTATTTTTTGTATCTCTATTTTATTTAAAACTTTTCATTATATCTTATATTGAAATTTATATTGATCTAATCTTTATGAGGTCACAAGGTAGAATGCGACCAAAAATATAACGCTTAATTACGTTGGTATAACAATTGAGAGGTAATAACGAAAAAGTTTTTACATTATATAAGAGAATAAAATACTATAATAATTAATGAATTGTTCAAAAGAAATAATGTTATGTAAGTTTTAAAATAAATTTTTATAACTGAAAATCTTTAATAATTAAAATATTAAAAGTTGTGCATTTAATAACTAATCATGAAATAAAATACGATGTAGATCCTATGTTTACTTATTCTTAATATATTAATCTAATATAAAAAAAATTAAAATTGGCGGTCTCAGCCTCTGAAAACAAACAATAATTTAAAATTGTATGAATTTTTACTTGAATTTATTATTTGAAAAAAAAAATCTCCAATAAGAGGTCACACCATCTATTATCTTTTATTTTATTTTTTATAACAAAGAATTAAAAGTTAATTTAATAAATAAAAAATAATTAAAAAAACTGTATTATATTAATAAAATAAAATAAAAAATACATCAAAGTTACTTAGTTGAATAGTGGTATCAAAACAAATAACATTATATATTATTTTAAATAATTTTCTCTTATTTTATAATGATAATTCAGCAACTTCATTGCCAAAATAAACAACCTGCGTATTATTTTAAAGGAGAATTTTTAATGAAAAGATATATAAAAATAAAATATCCCATATATATATATATATATATATATATATATATATATATATATATATATATATATATATATATATGAAATTTGTAGTGTGTAGTGTAGTGTGTGACTTCATTGCATTCAATTTCAATCCAGTTGAGATCACGAATGACGTTATTGACAAATATGTCTTTTGCTTTTTTACTTGTGTGCTATTTCTGTCGTCGCTGTTGTTATTATTATTTTTTGTCTTATATTATCATAATTACCTAACACTTGTATCAGTCAAGTATAAAATTATTTCTTCTTTTTCAAAAATTTAACAGTGTAATTCATATATTAATTTTTTGACAACTATTAAGCAATAGTTTCAGAAAAATTACGTCTTTATTGTCTAATATCTTTTTAGTTGTCTCTTATCAAAATCATTTTTTATTTTTAAGACAAAAGTAATAATAATTTGTTTTCATTTTTATACGTCACTCTTTATATTTAAAGTATTATTAATTATTATTTTCAAAAAAAAATATTTATAATTAGTTAGTACATAGATTAATTTTTAAAATTAAATAATAAATAGTTTATTTTAAAAAAGAGACATATAATTTTATTAAAATTAAAAGAATTTATTGATTTTAAAATATGTATAAATAAAAAATAATTAGTAGTACTATAGCAGTTGTTCACGAAACACAACCCACGAGGATGTAGAGACGGCGGGCTACGTGGATGAATACTACACCTGTCCCCAAATAATGGAAAGGACAATTTCACATTTATTATGTGGGTCAGTATTCATTCAAATTTGTATAACACATCCGTCAAACAAATATAAAATTATTAAAATATAAAATTATAAATTTGAAATAAACTCGTAACATTAAAGAAGTTACTAGAATAAAATGATAAAATATTTATAAATATGAAAAATTAAAATATTTAAAATATACATGTCTTTAATATATATAATATTGACGACGTCAAAATATTAATTGAATCTATAAAATATTAAAACTAATTTGAACTAAATAAATATCAAAGTAGGACAGAAAGGAAAAAATTATGTACCAAGACTAGGTACAAAACGTTGTGTTGTTCGGGGAACAAATTTAAGAAATCAAATCTATGTATTTATTTAAAAAAAAGTAAAAGAAAAACTATTTGAAGAGGTAATATCGATTCAAAAATGTCTATAAACAATTATTTGTGATGGATAAAGAAGAAAAGAATTTACGACTCTATTTAACAAAAATAACGGATAGAGAATAATTGAATAAGCTAGTTGATAAAAAATGAACTTATAAAAGATAACAAATAAGCTAACTGATTTAATTTGACGTGTTTTGTAAAATTATCGTTTGAATTAACTAAAAAGTATACAAATAACGTGAAAAATATATTTTAATTAATATTTAAAAGGATAAAATACAGTTTTAATTCACTCATTTTATCACATCCGTAATTTTAATTCCCATAACTTTTTTCTACAATTTTGGTGCTCTATTTTCAAAAATATTAACATTTAACCCTCAATTTATATATATATATATAAACGACATTTAAAAGTAATTGACAATTTTTTTTTTCCTGTATAACTGTCACCATCTTTGTGCCGCCACCACCTGTGGTCTTGCATAGGCTAAAAGTAATTATACAGTTCTTTGGTGTTAAATAATTAATGTTCAGTGGCAATTTCTTTTTTTGGGTACTGATTGAAAATATGGATAATTCAAATAAAGCTAGCAACAGCATGTTCCAAACCTAAGGCAGATAGAATAAAAATGAAAATGGATCCCCTAAAAACATACTCTGAAATTCTGAATGATATTTAAGCAGCAGCGTCTTCAGCATTGGACGTATATATTTGAAGAATTCAGTGCCACCCCCCACAATTCCACAACAATGACAAGATCAATAGATGATCTCTATATTTAATATTTTTGTTATTATTACATTTTAAATTTAATGATATTAATTACATGGAAAAAGTAGAGGACTCCTATTTTTTCGTAACCCCATATATTTCTAAGTAGAAATAGAGAGAGTTTTGGTAATTCAAAATTTGATTGAAAAATAAATAAAATTAATTTATATTATTGTTTAAAAACAATTAATTTACATTAATTATATAGACTCATGAAATTATATTATGTTATTGTCATTGAGTTATGCAATTTTGATTTCATTTAGCGGTTTAAAATTATTTTACCAAAAAAATTTGACACTAATTTAATTTGTATATACTTTGGTAAAACAGAGTCGCCATCTTCTTATTTAGGTCCAACCACTTCTGGTTTAAGACCAATTTTAGACATAAAATCACCTCTATGTATCATTTTTATATTTAAATAATAAATTTTCACATAAATTTAATTTAATTTTGAAGTTTGTTTGTGATTTTATCGTCTAAATATATTATTATTTTATTTATAGTTTTGGTATGGCGTTATTTAATTTTCCATGTTGTGTTGAAAATAATCTACCATACAAATTGTACACGAAGCCAAATATTTTCCACTATCAATTAGTTAAAATATAATCATTTATATATATTAAAAAAAATTATGCATTTGATTATTATCATGTTTTTTTGAATATTTTTTAGACAAAATTAAAGAAAGTTGTATACACCAACTATACGCAACAAATATATTTGACGCATATCAATTAGTTCAAAACATGGTATTTGTTTCACCGGTCAATTACGTAAAAGAGAGATGTTAAACAAATCATAATGCCGACTCGTCCTGGGTGTTTTGTTTATCTTATGAGCTGAGGAGTGGAGACAATTAACGGGCAAGTTATCCATCTATATTGGATTTGCATTTATATTAAAAAACCCTTGAAGTACATCAAGTAGAATTGCTTCTAACTTAACCAAAGAATACATAATGTGCGATATGATGAAGAAATTATATCATTATTATAAAACATTAATTTAAAAGTTCACACTAATACTCTCAACTCCAGGTGCCAAGCACTTAATCGGGGTTGTATTAGAAACACCATACCTCTGAAAATTTAGTCATCTCTACCAAAGCCAAGCAAGGAGCCAAGGACATAAAAATCTGAAATCACAATTCAAAATCTCATAATAATAATTCCCCTTAAAAGGAAACTCGGTAGGAATATTTCTTGAGCAACTGTTACACCCCATCATTGTGTTCCTGAAGATTAAACTGATATACTTGTACAAAACTGAATCCAGGCAGAGTTTTGTCCTTTTAAACAGACTCTGTTTCTGTGCTGCCATCATTCTCTTTGCTGTCCTGAGAAATTTCATTTGTGACTTGTTCTTCCTGCGATACTTCTTGTTCTGGCTTTGCAGGTCCTGGACCAGCTGATACCTTCACCATGGATGGACGTAAGAGGCGGTCACCAAGTTGAAAACCCTTTCTGAATTCTTGAATTATGATGCCATCTTCAAATTCAGCAGAATCCTCGCGCATGATTGCTTCATGTAGCTTTTATAAAGTAAAGTAAAAACATAGTTTATCAGAAAAATGCTCAAGATTGTCAATCTCCAATACCTTAAGAAACTTCCTAAAAGTGTTGATGAAAAAAGACCAAGCACCAAGTATTTCATTTGAGACAGTAGCTGAGGCAAAAATGTTTTAGTCAAATTAATCTTACAAGCATCCAACTGAAAATAACTCTTTAACTAAGAACATGTGTTGATATTCTTATACACATTTTGCTACAAAGCCTACTTTTCTTGACTTTGTGACACATTCTTAAACTCACCAAGTTGGCTCGAAACAATCAAGAATTGGTTAGGGTTAAAAGTGTATCCAGGTCTTCAGGAAACCTGAAGAAACTTGATATAGTGTTTGAAAAAGTTCACCAAGTACGCGATTGAATTTCGAGCCAACTGGTCTGCGCCCCTGCATAAATCATAGATGAGAACATTACGCCAAAAATACAAAGGAAGAGGTGGGGCAAGATATTAAAACAATGTTAAGAGATTTTTCAGAGAAAAGGGAAGATACTTAAAATCTTTGAACCAATATTGCAAAAATTTAAAGATGACATAAATTATATTGCAGAAGGCAAAGAAGATACTAGAGTAACTGTAATTTGTCCACCAACGACAATGAAAATTATACAGGCAGCTGTACAACAAAGCAACATATTATACTAAGACGTTGTAAATCTTAACTGTTAGATGCACTACTGGCTTTAAAAAAAGAAATTTATCAGCTTCATTTGTGGATAAATCATTATCACCTGCATGATAATAAAATTTTCTATCTAGAAAGAGGGACATATTTGAATTCAACTAGAAATTGAAATTACAGATTAACTTACCATTGGATCAAAGGGTTTTCCAACCGTCTCCAATGGTTCAACTCCAAGTGAGTTTAGAATTTCAATGAACTGCTTATATATGCTCTGATAGCTGTTGTTTATTTTCTCCTCTCCCTCTGTCTCCACCTTAATCTGAGATTTTGCTCTCTCAAAATTATCTAATACAGGCAACAAACTCTCCACAACTTCCCCTTGAGCATTTGTGACCAGTGAAAGGCGATCTCTCTCAGTCCTCTTCCGATAATTGTCAAAGTCTGCACCAATCCTTAGTTTCCGATCTTTTTCGATTGATAATTCTTCAGATAAAGAAGCTATTTTACCTTCAAGGCCTACTATCTCATCATCGATGGATTTTAATGATGATTCCAACTCAGAAACTTTGACTTCATCATTATTAGCTAAGGCTTCTTTGTAAGACTGCAGCAATACTATCAAAGGTGAAGAAGGTATTTCACCAACGTCGCTAAACTCATCGTCACCTGCACTATCCTCCACACCAATGGCGCCATCTGAAGAGTCCTGTTAAATTGGTGCATCAGAAAATTAGCACAAACAAGGAACTGATAATAATACATCAAGTTCTTGAACTCACTACTTCTTTAATTAGTATTAGTCAAAATTCCAAATGTTGAAAGATATGGTCAAAATTTCAAATGTCCAAATATATGATGAAAACTGAAATCATACTCAGAAAACAGGGAAGGTAAGATAAGATAACCAAAATCAATAGATGAAAAATAAGGCCAAAATCATTCAATGACATATCAAAACTCCATCAAGAGTAATAAAATGTTTATAGTCACAAACAAGCTTTAACTAAGGCTTTATGCAATTCAAAATGTCTACAAATTAGGAACTAGGAAGAACAACACATATGATGATGGTAATAGTTCATATGCTAAAGAAGAAAATAATACATGAATACAATAATATAATATGAAAAATAAAACTAAAAATAAAAAAGAGATTGTGAGAGATGGAAATCGATTAAATATAGAAAAAATAATACAAACATCATAACACTTTCCTTCAAGGTTGTCAAAATAGAGAGTTCAACTAAACTAATGGAGGGAGAGTAACTGATATGGAGCAGTAAATATGAAAATAATTAATGGTGATTTTTATATTTTCAAAATATTTTATTTAATGTTGGTGGCTTCTGTTTATGGGCAACATTTTAGGTCAGTATCATGTTAATTAAGTGTTCTAGTTATCTGGCATGTGTAAGCCTAAGGACTCCTAATAGACTTAGGTTGGTAACAAGTGATAAGGATTTGGATGCAGGAGTTTTTCCCTAGTAACTTGATTTCATTTAGGATGTGCCAAAAGCGTTGTAGTGTAACAATTATAATTTGGAATTTCCAGGAGACTGGATGTATCTTTAGATTTGGATTAGCTTATTGTATATGAAATAACCATACTTGGAGCTTCCTGAGAGAACTTCAACAAAACAATTACAACAAAGAAAACAATAACCATCAAAGCCTTTTCCCAATAAATGGAGACTAAGAACAGTTATATAAATCAAACAATACCATAAAGTTTTGTCATAATATTCTATCATAAATCAAACAATTTGAATTCAAATTCTACTTAATGATTTAGGCTACAAGCATGCAGAGTGAATTGTATTTAAAACTGAAAACTAATGGAAAATGTTATGAATCCAAACATATCCTAAACTACTAAAAACAAAACCAAGCTTAACCTAATAGTCGACAATCACAGAAACATTGAATCCACCCTTTCTAATTAACAAAGTATGCAAACGGAAAATATTAAAATTGAATACCAATTTGTAATCTAAATTTCAAGTTAGTAGCGAATAATTAATAGAACAAAATACATTTATTTAAAATAAGAAGAAAAAAGGGAAGGAGAGGAGTTACCAGAACCTGAACCTCGGGTGGTTCTTGAACTTGAGGGGCCTCGGAGTCTCCGTCAAAAGCAAAGGGTACTAACTTAACGAAGCGCAGGGAGGGAATTGAAGGGAACCGGAGGATGCTAAGTGGAGACGACTTCCTCCTGGAGGACGTGACGGAAACCCTTGAGGTCTTATGGTAATTGGAAGAGGATGGGGTGGTGGTGGTGAGTTGTGGTCGGAATGTGGGAGTTCTGAGGACGGTGGCCATCGCAAGAGAGAGTGGTGAGTGAGAGAGAGAAAGATAAGGGGCAGGTGGCGATTGGCGAATACGGAATGGTTGGGAGTTTAAGAGAAATTAAAATTGGTGGGAAAGGAGAGCCCGTTTGATGGATTTTTAATGTGGTTTGATCCGACGGTTGTGGTTGTTTGCAGTTGATTTTCGACCAAACCCTTCAGAAAGATCTGGAACAACCGGCAGCATTGCAGTCAATCCTAGGGGCGTGAGTGGATCCAATAAGTACAGTGCACTCGAACATCCAATTCAAATCAAATCGAAAATTATCTATTATATTTTCTGGTTTGGGTAAAGGACCAAATTATAGATTTGGAGTTATTCCAAATTATGTTTGAGGAACATATTAAAGTGTCAGTTTTTTTAATTAAATATTTTAAATTTCGTTTCCGTTTAATCACCCGAATCGAACTAACTCATATATCATCGGTTTAGTTTGGTTCGAGTCTAATCACATAAAACTAAAAAAATCAAATTAAACTAACTCTTACAAGATTCATTTAAAATGTTAATTCCTTAATCTAATTCAAATTAACTCAAGATTAGTTTCAAACAAAAATTCCAAAACGTTCTAAGTGAGTTAAAAATGAATAAAACAGATTATTTTTATGTGATATGTGATTAGTGAGTGAGAAATAAATAAAGATAAGAAGATTACACAATGTCATATCTTGATTCACTCAAGGCAGCTACATTCAGTCCTCACAATTTGTGAGTTTTTCCACTAATGCGTTTGGCACAAGAACGTTCTTGCTTTCACATTGTTTTTCTTGATTACTCTTAATCAGTTTCATAATTCATCTTTCAACCTTGAACGGATTTTTACAGTTACCATTCAGTTCAAAAATAATATTTACAAGTTACCTTTTAATAACTAAAATGATTTTTACAACATATTCAAACTATTTTAAGAGAAATACTTGAGTTTCAAATTATGTGTATGATAAAAGGGTTTAGGATCAAAATCTACTAAACACTTGTTTGAGATTGATTATCAGCAATAACTCAATAAAGAGATCCTTGAATATAATAAGAGAGAGCTTGAGTTTTGCTTGAGTGAAGGGTTTTGTTGGTTGAATATGATTGCTTAAGTATTGGAATGATTGCTTTAAAAACTCTTGTGGTTGTCTTTTTCTTGATGTTTCTTTTATAGACGAAGAGAGGGTAAAAAGGGCTCAATATAGTCGTTACTTAACTTTAGCAAAACATTTGTCCATATTGAACTTTAATAGGCATGTGTGTTATTCGATCCATAGTGTTTTTCTACAAAATCATAACATTTTTTTGTTCTGTGTTGTGTAAAAAACGTGGATGAGTGATTGAATAGATGTGACGTGTCAGTCATTTGTCTCAGAAGCATGTTGAGCTTTTTAAAAAAAGAGCAGCAACAATGTATCGTTGTCTTTACTCAAAGCTCATCAATTTGGAGATCAATCAGAGTCATCAATCTGGAGGTTTTTCTTTTTTGGGTCTGCAGTTTGAAATATGAGTTTGATTAGTGATTTGAGTATTCGTGATATTCTTTATCTCAAGGTTTGAACTATGGGGAACGTTTTGTTTTAATTATGTTCTTAAAAAGAAATAACCAGAATAATCTTTTAAAAAAAAAACTAGAATGTTTCTTGATAAACAAACTATAATGTTTTTTTATAAATCAAAATGTTCTTGTAATCAATCTTCAATTCATGTAAGACATGATATTATCGATTTATTTCATGGTGAGATATTTGATTGTTGTATAAATGTATTTGATAACTTATTTTTGAATAAACCACTAAAAAACATAAGTTAAATAGCAACATAATCAGAATTATGATTAGTGATTAATTAACTGTTTGTTTATCCCAAAACACTTGATTTTAGATGTTGTCTCAACATAGATGACATACTAATTACTATGTCATCTATCTACACGTAATATACATGCAATTACAAAAGAAACAATGAAAGTGAATTATCATTCTTAAAGATAAGAAGATACGTTTTGGTTCAAATGGTAAATGTCCACAAAAATATATTGATTTACCAAAAATTAATACACAAATGTTTTATCAACATAAAAACCAACACCCATGTGTGTGTATATATATTGCAAACAAATATTTTAATGTTTTTCATCTCATTTCACTATGCACATGTAATATACACCAACCACTTTTTGTATTTCTTTTATTAAAAATAATTATATAAACTAAAACGAAAGCTGATAATAATAACTTTCAACATCATACGTTATAAATAAATCTAACAAAGAAAAATATAGGTATACCGTTTGAATAAAAAAAAAAACGTTGTGACCACATTGAACTAAAAAACAAGCAACTTATTTGTTTATCTTGAAAAATAACTAAACGAGTAAGTTGACGCTGTCTTATGCAATATAGATATAATATCTTTATACATGATAAGCAAATAGTAAATTAAATATATTATTTATTGATGATAAAAAGAAGAGTCAATAAATCAATTTCAAAAATAATACTACCAATACCTTTATCTTTGTCACTTTATCACAAGTCAATAAAATTTACAAATAATCTACATTTCAAAAAATAAAAAGGGCTATTACAGTTTGTAGTTGTGAAGATTCTACCACAACGATGAACCATCAATATGAATATGGGTGTAACTAAACACCGTCCATTTTTTAACAATACAGCTGAAATTAATAAATGTAAAAAGTAAATTGAATGTTAAATGTAGTTTTGATGAGCCAGAAATGGATAATAACACGCACAAACGCTGCTTCCAAAAAAGTAAATAAATAAAAAAGTAGAAAGCTCATCGGAGAAGAAGTTTCTTAGAAAAATAGGATTCCTCTCCCCCTACTACACAACACTAGAGATGTTCAAGTAGAAGAAGACGAATAATAAAGCGTACAAATAAATTGAAACACCAATGAGATTGAAGCGCTGAAAAAAAAAAACCAGAACACAAAAAACAAAAAAATGGAATCGAGCGTTTTGGAATGCATCGGCGTAGAGATAATCGGAGTAATGTCACCGGTATCAATCTGCATGTTCCTCGTCGTCCTCCTCGTTTACTCCGTTTCCACTTCATCATCACCTGACACCACTATCCGCACGGCTGCAAATCTCGTCTACGACGAGAATCCATCCGACACAGCAACACAAAAACTCGAAGGCGCTCTTCTAAACGCCGTCGTCTTCGTTATCCTCATCGCCATCGTCACTTTCCTCCTCGTTCTCCTATACTATTACAACTGTACCGCTTTCCTCCGTCATTACGTTCGCTTCTCCGCTTTCTTCGTACTCGCTTCCATGGGCGGATCCATTTTCCTTTCCCTAATTCAGCGTTTCTCTATCCCCTTAGATTCCATCACTTGTTTCATTCTCCTCTTCAATTTCACAATCGTCGGTGTTCTCTCTGTCTTCGCTTCCGCTATTCCGATTATTCTCCGTCAGTGTTACATGGTTTGTCTCGGTATAATCGTCGCCGCGTGGTTCACTAAGCTTCCTGAATGGACCACGTGGACTTTACTTATCGCTCTTGCTGTTTACGATCTCGTCGCCGTTTTGGCCCCTGGCGGTCCGTTGAAGCTTCTGGTCGAATTGGCTTCAAGCCGGAACGAGGAGCTTCCTGCTCTAATTTACGAAGCTCGACCTACTGTTGCCCCAACCGGTAGGGCTGCTACGTTAGGGTTTTTAGTCGCCGGCGTTTCCGAATCGGAATCATCGTCAATTGAGCTTCAAGTGGTCCCCACTGAGAATCAGGGTAATACTAATACTAATATTCATGGTGCTGGCGATTCTGTTGGTGTTGTTAGGCTTCAGGATTTTCTAAATGATGAAGAGGAAAGATCTCCTTTGGTTGGTAATGGTAACCGTGAAGAGGAAATGTCTCCACTTGTTGAGGTGAATCGGAATGAGAGAAGGGAAATAGAGGAAATTTCTGAGAGGGGAATTAAGCTTGGACTTGGTGACTTTGTTTTCTACAGTGTTCTTGTTGGTAGAGCTGCAATGTATGATCTCATGACTGTCTATGCTTGTTACCTTGCAATTATATCTGGACTTGGTTGCACTCTCATTTTGTTGTCGGTATGCCGTCATGCTCTGCCTGCTCTCCCGATTTCGATCGCGTTGGGTGTGCTTTTCTATTTCTTGACTAGATTGTTAATGGAACCTTTTATTGTTGGCACTGCCACTAATTTGATGATGTTTTGATTCTTTTAAACTGGCATTGACAATGAATTTTATGATTAGAGGCTAGGTTTTAGGTATGTATGTACTAGTGCTTTTGTTGACAAGGAATTTGTGCATGAAGTGAAGAGATAGTGTTCCATGAGTCATGTCTCTTTTGTAGTAACAATACTTGTTCACATCATCTTATTTATTTTTTGAGCTGATAGTGTGGTAACTGATGGTAATCACTCATCAGACTACAAGTTTGAAATGCAATCTCTTCCATGCCCATTGCTGCAGAGCATGTAAATTTAAAAGCTAAATTGAATATACTACTATTTATATTTGTCCAAAAGTTTTCCTTGGCCTTTTGACAAGCATGAGTTGTGTGAAGAAAATTAGTGGTGGCTAAGTAATCACTTCTACCCAAGTATATTTTCAGATTTCTCATATAAATCTAATATTCAACCTTTCTCTCATTCTTGTTTTACAATATTGGATTATGCCCTGTTATAGCACATAATAATGGACATTATCCAATTTTGAGATTAACACATCTCTTCAAACCAGAAAACAATTCAGAAAACTGCTTCATGTATTTTTTGTATTGTTAATTGGTAATTCGAACTGAGGGTTGTGCTGCTGGGTGATGTGGGTTTATGTATCATATGTACGCTTAGATGTGCATGAATAGAGGGTCTGCATATTAATGCTTATACTTTCCTGCATAGAACACCAAATCAGAAGTGTATGCAACGTTGCAGGCATGTATAATTTCCTATCTATTAGTCCTTTGCTGGTCATGAACAAAAACTTATTTTACAATGATATGATTGATATAACTGTAATTATTGTGTTGCCTCTTTTCTAGTACAGAATGGTTTGCTTTGGTGAGAATAATCTTTTTAATTCCATTTCACACTCCCTCCTTTATCTTTTAATATAATTTTTTCCCTTTTGAAGAAAAGTGGTTGTCCTTATTGGTTAGTTGAATTCCAAGTGCTATATGTGGTTTACTATTTTTTTCCTTGGTGGGGGGCTAATATTTGGATCTATTCCTCCTAAGTATTTAACCAGAACAAAATGACGGTCTACTAATATGAACTAAATCAGCTTTTTAGGTCCTAAAGCTATATGTATTGCTTGGGTTTGAAAGTTTCTTAGAATTTTCTTTATTGTTAAATGCTAGCATTAAGTTTCGCTATTGCTAAAAAAAAAAGGTAGATTAAGTTTCTGGTGGTGTGATTTAGGTCAGATTTGTTGGGAAATTGGTTATAGTCTTATGGAACTCACTGGGATTTTGGATAACATCTAGAAGTAGGTAATGGGATGGTCTTCTATTGTTTGTAATTCCGAAGTATATCTTAAAGAAACTGCACTTTTATATCAGATAACCATTGACATATCACTTCACATTTTGTTGTTTAGAGCAAATCTTTGTCCAGTCCAATGGAACCGGAACACTTTTTTCTGTCTTCGTTCTCCTTTGGTAAAATGTGAAATTCATATATTTTTATTAATCAAAAGGTGGATAAAATAAAATATGATAAAGATTTAGGATTTGAGGCATTTGGATCTGATATGATGATATGATGAGTCAATACTGTTTCTCGTTTACAATTTTTTTACAAATTATACTCTCATTCCCTTTATTTAGTGGTTTATTTGTTGTTTTTTTCTTCATATAAGTAGTAGTTTTTATATGTGTGAATATAAATGTGACTATAGGTCAGAACCTCAAAGGGAAAAAATTTGTTGCAACTGCATACATCTTCAAAGTCATGTCTTGTTGCAGCTGTTTGTCTGAATTATATATCTGTAATTCTGTTGGATGATTCAAGTGGTGAGTGACAATGTGTATAAATGCAGTGATACACATTCAGGGATTGGGATACACATGAATAAATGTCTATATGCATTTACATGTTCATGTATCAGGAAAATATAACAACAGAGTATAAAAGTTTTTACTGTAAAAGATCATCTCTTTGCCTTTGTTTTGATTTTTCTATACTTAACTAGGAAAGCAATTCTCACTTAGCGAACTAGTTCCCGTGTAGATAACAAGTCATGGAATATAAATAATAAAATTTGCCATGTCATCTAGTCTCTTGTTGTATTTGTTGCCATGTTAACTATGCGTTATTGTCGTTGATTATGTTTGTTATACACCTAGGTGTTCCACAAATTTTAACTGTCCATTACTCCATTATACTGAACTCTCTCGATTCTTTAAAACCTCTGTTTTACTTTGGCAATGCTGGATGCGTGATAAAATTAGAAAATGGTGAGTATAAAGATTGCTACTGCATTTGAAGTTTCTGGTACCAGTGCTGCTCTTTTGAATGCCCTTAATCAAGGATTTCATCCACATAATCTTCCATCAGCTGATGATCAAATTTTGGATATAAGGGCTTCTGAGGCTACCAGTGTACATAGCATGTTACCATGATGGCCTGCATGGATTTGAAATGATAGAAATTCCCAAGATATTATTCATTTACCATGAATTCAGTAAAGATGGGATACAAGACAATGCCCCTTTTGGATTTTGGTGGGTTGTTGAGCATGACCTCTCATCACTTTTATCAGTGGCTGCGCTTGGGTGGTTTGTGATTTCAGATTGCTTTGGATTTCTGCTATTTCAAGTGTTGTTTCTGTTTTAATTTTGCTGTTTGCTTGTTTATATTTTGTAGTTATTTTCTTTCTTCTTTCAAGGAGAGGATCAACAAAATGAACTTTACTGTCAATCAGCTAATCGATATGATTATCCCTATCATTCTGACGTTGAGCACAATGATATGGTATGTCATGGACTGTGAATAGACTTCCACTGATTATTCATACTCCTGTTTATGTGCACCTATTGTGCAAAAATCACCCTTCTTAAATTGTTCCTAGTAATACTTATTTTTCCACATGTTTTGGTCTGTTTTGATGGTTATGAACCTCATGATTCCTCCAATCATAATCTTGAAATTTCTGTGTTTTTGTAAGCATTTCTATTGTTCTTATGACATTTAATTTCAGATTTCTAGTCAGTTATATTCTGATTTTCTCATTAAAAATTGTTGCAACCCCACCACCCAGCTCCAAAAATCTGAAGGATTTATTGTGCAGATTTTCTAGGTAGTTTCCTCTTTTTTATTTTTGTAAATAATATTTTTATAGATTTTCAACTTATTAATATTAAGTCATCATCACTATTAGAAGAAATGGGGACCAGACCAACAAGCAATATTGGAAGAGGAAGACCTTCACTTAGTGGTTGTAATTTTTTTTGAAAGGTCCCCTCGTTATGAATATCTTTGGCTATGAAACAGTAAATCAATATAAGGTATTAGCTTCACATGGACTCTTTGCTACTAATTGAAAAGAAAAAATAAAGTTGGCATCTCCGTGGTCCTGTGTAGACTTCTTCATCAAGCAAGTGAAGCAACATGGCATTTGTTGCATGCCAACACCGAATGGGTTGTGCTGGTCCACTGGGTTTCAGCTTAACAGATGTGCATTGTGATACATATTATAAAGTTGGGAAATCATTAACCAAAATGAAAAGGAAAAGGAAATTTAACTCTAAACTATTCATGTAAATCTATACACAAGTAATAATGTTTAATAAATAATATATTTAAAACTATTTTTTTTATTCAATAGTAATAGTAATACTGTGAGCTATTTTACTACACGGAACTTGATTTACATCATTAGGGTTGGATAGGAGCAATTATAAACTTGGTCTAGACATCTTGTGTATTGAACATAGGACACAACGACCATATTAACAGTTTGATTGAGCAATTTTTGACAGTATGGTGTCTTCTTTTCATCTGTCTTTGAAGCATATTGACCTTGAATTAATTTACTGGAATGTCCCGATGCAGTGACCAATTGCTTCTTTTGGAGGTAATCTCTTCGCATTGGATTGAATTATAATATCAGTGGGACAAAATAAGTAAAAACACACACTGAAACAGAAATAGAACTTCAATCTTTCGATATATTTGATTCACTCAATTGATTTGGTCCAATAATATATTTTCTTTAATGATGAAGAATGGCAACTAGCAATGCTTCTCTAGTCTTCTAGTTTGTACTTGATTTAATTTAATTTTCCAACAGATTGTACTGTGAAATTTGAATGTTGAGCAGTTATACAGAAACTGTGCACATCCCATGACTAAGTAGTGAGAAAATTTTAAATGTTTTAATTTCAATTTTGATGTCGTAAATTTATGTGTAACTTTTGGTTGCATTCTAGTTGTTGCGTCATATTGCGGATATTTTCATGATTTTCAAATACACTTCCATTTACTATATATATCATTGTTATGGCTGTAATGCGGTGTACTATTTGAATTCATAATGAGGTAGTGTAATATTAAATATAGAGAAAATTGAATTAATAAAAGTAAATATATTTGATCTAAAATTTAGATCAAATACATTGACTCAATTTTTCTTATATTTGAAATTGGAGAAAATATATATTATTCTTCCTTTATATCATTATTATAATAGGTGCTAACATGTAAGTGCACCCTAACTTAGATGATAAAAGGTTGTGTTGATGTTTAATGTGCTTATGTGCAAATTTGAACTTACAATATATCTCTTCTATGTATTTTGTGTGTGTGATTCTCATTGTTAAATTCTTTAAAACAAAAAATTCAAAAATGATAAACATAAAACTTTTCAGAAGACCACTTATTTCATTAGTGCTCCAAATGGAATACAATTATAAATTTCTTATGTTTTGTGTTCACGAAAAGAATAAAATGTATTTTATTGATAAGGGCAATGCTAATAATTTCAAATGCACTTAATTGTGAAATTGTTATGTTTTGTACATGTGTTCATGAAATGAAAAGAAGATGTATTTTGTTGATAAGGGTGATGTTACTCATTTTCTTTAAGTTATCATCAACTATCCAATCTCATATATGCAAGCTCTAAAGCTCTGTCATTGTAGAGTGTATTCAATTCATTCATGTGCTCCTTTGCTAAGAATGTCCAAAGTCTCTCTTTCACCATGCCTCATTCACGAATGACTATTCTCACCTTTGTTAACCCCAAATGTCACACCATCTTAACTTGTGATTCTAAGTAAAATGATAAAGAGATAAAATATATAAAAAATTTGTTTCATTGATTGAGTCTATCTTAAAAATCTACAAATATTGGTATTTATAGGCAAATTCTAGTCTTACTCGCCATATTCGTGGCCTACAGAAATATAGCTTTGTTCGGATATTTATACGAATAGTGCTTGATTGTTCCCGCTACTGGGGATACATCGACTCAACCTTCCTATATCCATGACATGTTCGGGTGCAAACATCCATGTGTGTTTTTTTCTTCATATAATGCTTTTGTGTTAGTTGCACGAGTCTTAGTTAGTGGTGCTAAAAACGTGGAGAAAAAACATAACTGTCAAATTACAAAACTTTAGTGATCTTCGACCATTCTTTTGCCTTTGTGGCCTTTATATAGACATATTAAAAAAAAATCACATTCAACTGTTTTTTATTTACCTGACCTTATTTCAGTTAAAAGGAATTCAAGTGACCCTAAATTTAATATTTGTGAATTTTCAAAGGAGAAAAAACAAAATCCTTTAAGGGCTCCCAATCCAATGCAGTTTTCCTCCCACTGGATAGAGTCCGGACATATGATGTCAATAGTCCACACACTTTTGGCTGTTTCAATAACATCATATTCTATAAATATAATATATACTCCCCTTACATATATAGCATGTGACTCGACAGACCCTATCTTAATTTTCTCTTCCCTTAAATTGCTGCTGCTACAATATTAATAATACTGCATGAATATGAGTACCCTTTGGCTAGTGGTACTCTACGTTGGTTTATGTTCAATTATTACAAATTCAGTAGTAGCAATAGATGATGGTTCAAAGAAGTGTGATTTCTCAGCAATATTCAATTTTGGTGACTCAAATTCAGACACTGGTGGTCTTTCTGCTGCCTTTGGACAACCTGGCCCTCCTTTTGGGGAATCCTTCTTCCATCACCCTGTTGGTCGCTATTGTGATGGCCGTCTTATTATTGATTTCATTGGTACTATTTTTCTCCTATTTCTCATTTATTATTTTACACACTCAATTATTATGCATTATTTACTTTTCTTTAGCTCAATCTATGTAGTAGTGTGTAAAAAACATAGGATAAGATAAGTTTTTTTGTTTTGAAGCTCAAAATCCAGATACTAGAGACTTACAACATGGTTTTCAAAGTGCATTAACAATTTTCTTAAATAAGAATTACATTCCATCACTGCTAATTTACTTTTAATTAAAATTTCATTAACCATGATTTATTTTGTTTTATTCTCCAAATATATATGTTCTTTTAGATGAAATAGATTTATTTTCTCATGATTTCATTTAGGTTTTGAAATATCCACCGACAGTATCTATGGTAATGTTGAAATAAATAAATAAATAAATAAAAGATATGGTAATGTTGAAACAATTTCTAAGTTAGTTATTGATTTGGACTAGTTTTTGTTTACGAAAAAATAATATTAAAATTTCAAATTGTGGATCAAAAGCTGAAAAGTTGGGCCATCCATATTTGAATGCATACCTTGATGCTGTTGGATCAAATTTTAGCCATGGAGCCAACTTTGCAACTGCTGGTTCCACCATCAGACCTCAGAATACAACCCTTCATCAGACTGGTGGTTTCAGCCCTTTCTCTTTGGATGTTCAATTCAATCAGTTCAGTGATTTTCAGCGCAGGACCCAAATTTTTCGCAATAAAGGTAATGGCAGTATTTATATAAGTACATGTTCCGAATCAGGATGAATTTAATTATGATTTATTGAAGTTTTAAAGTGTAATTTTAAACAAAATCACGGTGTCACAATGCAATTATGTCAAACTCACTACTAATTCAAACATGTTGTAAGTCTTATTTTTTAAAGTATGTTGTATTAGCGAAGACAATTAAATACGAAATATCTCTTATTCAGTCACTAAATTTAATGATAAATGAATTAGAGAATTTTTTTTTTCGTCTCTAATTTTTGTTGCTAATTAAATTTGTATGACAAATTTACAATAAGATGTGAACAATTCATTCACCTTAGCAAAGTCATCCATTTTTTTACCCTCTTAGGTGAAATATTCAAAACATTGTTACCAAAAGCAGAAGATTTTTCTCGTGCATTATACACATTTGATATTGGTCAGAATGACTTGACATCCGGTTATTTCCACAACATGTCCATAAATCAAGTTAGAGCATATGTTCCTGATGTTTTGGCTCAATTCAAGATCATTATCAAGGTAATAATTCATCCATTTGAATTTTTTATGCAATTTCTATAAAGAAGTTATAGTAGTAGCAAAATAATGTATGTATAACATAACATTCATGTTTGTGTAAATTAATGTTTGCATTGATATATACTAGAATGTGTATGATCATGGAGGAAGATCATTTTGGGTTCACAATACTGGTCCTGTTGGTTGTTTGCCATACATAATAGATCTTCACAAAGTAAAAGCAGATGATTTTGACAAAGCAGGATGTGCAATTCCTTATAATGAAGTGGCTCAGTTCTTCAATCATGAATTGAAATCAGCTGTTGTTCAACTCAGAAAAAAACTTCCCTTGGCTGCCATAACCTATGTTGATGTTTACTCAGCCAAGTACTCTCTCATTAGTCAAGCAAACAAGCATGGTAAATCTTATCATTAAATATATTTTTACTCCTATTAAGTTTTATTCATTTGTAGTTTCATTTGTGAAAATTTGTATTTGATTTTTATATTAGGCCTAATTCATTTTTATAAAATTGATTTGTAAGATATTGGGTTTAGTGCATGGATGATTTGGTAGGTGACCCGAATGAATAAGTTATGATATTATGATAGCATATTATGTTTTTATATTAAGTCTAACTCATTCTTATAAAATTGATTTGTAACGTGAGAGTATCACTTCTTAATAATTGTGTTAATGAAAAAGGAATAGCGATTAAAGTTGAACAACTTTGATTTTATAATACTAACAATATTTTGATCTTAAATCCTATGCTTTTTGGCCTTGTTTGTTTCATGAAAATGTGTTTTTATGGTTGAAAGTAAGGCAAATTCTAAAGTTTCTTTTGTTTGATTATAAAAACAGGTTTTGAGGAACCTTTGAGAGGTTGTTGTGGACATGGTGGGAAGTACAATTACAATCTACACATTGGATGTGGAGCAAAGGTTAAGATTAATGGAAAAGAGATTTTGATTGGAAAAGCATGCAAGGATCCATCTGTTTGGGTGAATTGGGATGGTGTTCATTACACCCAAGCTGGTAATAAATGGGTGTTTGACCAAATTGTAGATGGTTCATATTCTGATCCTCCTATTCCTTTGAACATGGCTTGTCACAACCACCCTTAACTTAACTCAAGGGTTTCTCCAAAAATGTAACACTTTTTTTTTTTAATTGAGAGAATCTTCTTTCTTAGTTTGTTGTGATTTTATTTGAGCAATAAAATTGAGTTCTGCATAAAGTTTACTGATCGTAGAAGTTTCCTTCTTTTTTCTTTTTCTCTCAGCTATTTGACTCCTTCACTCATTTAATCTCAAATCGATTGAGCTAATTCAATCCGAAGACCAAAAACTTGAATGTTATAGAAGGTAAAAGGAAAGTTACAAAATAAAGAGAAGATTAATAAAAATTTAAAATAAAAAGACAACTTTATTTTTATACAAAAGTAAAAAATAGCTTATGTATTAATATATTACTTAATTCAATAATACAAATTTACATATTTTAATATATAAATTTTAATTAATTGAATTATATAATTATTTAACGTATTAAAAATATATAAATAAAAATATAACTTTTATAATTATTTTTATTAGATATTAGTAAAAGATGTATTAAAAATTTAAAGTGTAAATTAATTTTAAAACGATTTTATTTTTTACAAATCGGTTGGAGGAGTATAGAAAACTTTAAAAGTAATCGTAATTATTATTTGGCGGTGCCGGCGGTGGTGGTAAAAAGACCAAACTCTGACGGGAAAAACGGCAACCTTGTTGAATTTCCGAAAATGTCTTCTCTCCCAAACGAACTGTGGAGTAGAATTCTCGAAATCGGAATCGGAAAAAGCGGTTTGACCTACAAAGACCTCTGCTGCATCTCCATCTCATGCCGCCTCCTTCACCGCCTCTCCTCCGATGACTCTCTTTGGAACCACCTTCTCTCCTCCGACTTCCCTCTTTCTCCTTTTCCTTCTCCCCCTTCTCATTCTTCTTCAAAATCGCTTTATAAATTCAGGTAATTTTGCAATTCTGGGTTTATTGTTTTTCCACTTTTCCTAGCTTTCAAACATGATCCTTGTCTTTATTCTTTGATTTTCTCATCTGGGTCTATGTAAAGTTCAATTTTTTTAATTTATTTTGTGTGTTAAGGTTCGAGAGAGACAAGGAGAGGAAAACAGCTGCTCATAAGAGGGTTGTACTGAGAAAAGAGAGCCAGATTGCTGAACATTCTAGAAGGCTACATGATATTCAGACACGTGTGTCTCAAGAGAAAATCAAAGCCATTCAAACTTCTACTGAGTTGTCCCATTTGCTTAGGGTCAGGTACTTTTTTCATCTAATTTTTTGCTTAATTCATTAATCTTTTTGCATTGATGCACAAAAATATTTGCTTTTGTATCGGTTTATGTTGAATGATATGTTTATGTTCTCTTTTTGTTGCTATGTATGTATATGCTAGAAAAATTATGAGGGTCATTGTAATTTTCTTGTTTTTATCATACTTATGGGGTGGATTTGTTTATCATTTCCTTGGTAATGAGATATTCGTAAACTATTCAGACTTTGCTCTTTAAATGCTAAGCTCGTTTAGTTGTTTTTGGTATGTATAAATACACTGTATTTAGAACCTACAACTTGCTCCTTGTTGTGATTGTTATTGGTCTATTGCATTTATTAGCATTGGTAACATTAGTTTTGTTCTGTTGACAGTATTTTTGTGATTTCTTTTTGTAGACAAGCCTCTGTAGCTTTGAATGTATGGCAACCTGAGGTTGTTCGGGGTAGGCAAAAACAGATGGTGGAACAATGTGTTGTGCCTGCTGAATCTCGGATCCGTGCGCTTGAGATGGAACTCAGGCTTTGTAAGCAACAGATTATGGGGTTGGAGAAGTCCCATGTAAGTGTTGATATTTGCATTATAACATGTTATCTATGAAGGATCAAGGGTAGTTGTTGTTAGTGTTACTCATACAAAATTGTACTCAGAGAGATGAAAAGGGTAGGCTTGATAAGGCAAAGGAAGAGTTAGTAGCTATGAAGTATCATCCTCTTCGGGAGCATGAGCCTGTGAGTGGACGGGAGAATGAGCATAATGTCAAGCGGAAGAAATTGAAAAGCTGCAGTAGTTGTGAGTTTGATGGTAACTCAATTTTGTTTAAAAAGTAGAAATTATTTGTTGCCTAGCATGACTCTATTTATATCACAGCTTTTGGCTTATGAATCATATCTTATTGTTTGTCAAATTTTCTTTGAAAATAGTACCATCATTCCTAATATATCTTTAGTAATTGTTTTGATGATTAGTACTGTTGAAAGTGCATGCCCTTTTTTGGTCATTTGTCTCGCTGTTCAGTTTAGATGCAAAACTAGCATTAAGCTGCATGCTTTCTTTGATTGTGCAGTGTGAGAAAAACAATGCAAAACACCATAAATTGATGTTCATCTTGCAACAAGTAGATAATGTTCTTATTCTCCAGAGGTAGGAGCAAGCATAACAGTTCTTATCATTTTTGAAGTATTCTTGCTTAACTTAGGATTCTTTACATATTAAAAATCATGTTTCATCTTTTACTCATAACTGACAAGGGTTTACACTGTGAGGCTTCGGTGCCAACAATTCACAAGTGCCCGTCTCTGCATTGTCATCCTCTAATTCAGATCAGCAAAGAGGAATGCTTTATTCCTTTAAGTTTTACTATTTTGATGTTATGGATGCAACAACACTATGTATTTTATGCTCTTTGAAGAATTGATTTATGACAAAACAAACAAACAGCGTTATGTGATTAATGTAATACCAACCACACCTAGAGCTGGTTTGTTTAAACTTAAGAAGCACTAATGAAAAAAGAAATATTACAAGAATCTGGCAATACCTATGATTTTTTAAATCTAAGCTTCTTGTTTAAGTTGGGATTTAGCTTCTATATTTTAATATTTTCATAACCTCTTTCGTTTTAATTCTCCATGAATGTGTACAAACTTATAAGGACATTTAGTAAATGAAGAACCATAAACTTACTTTAATTGAGAGGCTTTCATAAGTCAGAAGCTAATTCAGACTAGACCTTATTGAAGAAAGAGTTTGGTTGTTATTCCCTTTTTCTGCCAAAATTTGATTCCTAGTTCATATGTTTTTGGCAGCCAAACGTTGCATTGGACGATGAGTAAAATTCTAAGGAGATAAATTTTACTGGTCTTTGGTCTCATCCATTGGAACTGAAATGTTCAACCTGCCATGTAACCCTACTGCACTTGGTGGAGAGGATGTATTTGCCGTAAGGATTGAAACTTAATGGAAAAATGGGGTATTAGAAACATTGTCATGTGTAACTTAAAAGAGTTGAGATACCACTTGGTTTGTAACAAATGCATTAAAAAGTGTTACTACTATTAGTTGGCATAGTAATAATCATATTATAATTTGTACCTATTCTGTTGCCACTTTATGTGTACATTTCCACCGTTTGTTAGAGCTTTATTACATGTTTTATTATAAGCTTTTGCTCATGGTTGGAGAACTTTGATGTGTTAAACATGATGCTGCACTGCAGGAGTTGTCAGGCGAACTAATTGTTGTGTCAGTTTCTCATGTTACATAGTACTGATCAAGACTGCAAATTGTTCTCTGCTGATTGATAGTACATTTATATAATCCAATCCTAGAATAGAATGCATTGTTTTGCATTGCACTCTTGATTTGGAACCAGCAAAGGACTTATCCTGGACCACTAACTCTTTTCTTTTTAGCAAGAAAGAAATTTCTTATACATTTTTTGTTGTTGTCTTAGATCTTGTTTGAAAATCAACTTGATATTAGAGTTCCATTAATCTGAGTACAGCTGAATAGCTTCAAGACCTTATTATTAAGGAAAAATTTAACTCCTTGTCATTATTAGCAGGTGAATTTTATCTGTAAAATGAAATCATTTTGCACAGTTTTTTTAGATAAAATGCCTCATGATTTTCGTATTTTTTGTGTATATAAAATTCCTGGTATTTCGTTTTGCTGACAAACATGAAAAAGTTTTTCCATTACTTATTTATTTCTAACACTTCAGTCATTTGTTTTTGAAAACGTGAACACAATTTTTTTTATTTTTAAAATACTGACATGTATGTGAGTTGGTAGTAGTTTCACTTTTTTTTTCCACATTTATTTTGGAAGGAAATCTGGGTTTATAAATAGTGTTAGTACAATAAAAGTCAATGAATTTTAATGTATATAAACCAAAACATTTTTGCGAGAAAACAAAATGAAAGATGTGTTGAAGGATAGATTACGTACAAGTTTATGTAATAGATATTCAATATTTTACATCAAGGTCAATTCTATGTGGGGTACATGTTTTTTATTATGATTGACATAGAAATAAACTCATCTCTCCAAGAGGGTGGAGGCCATTCAAACCTGCTTTTAAATGCGTATCACATTAGGTAGTCTTTGATTACACAATTTTATCCAAAATCAAAAGTATTTAGTTGGTTACATTATTTTTTATTTAAGATTTAAAGAATATGAACCCTTACCATAAACTAATTAATGTTGTCCAGTAAAAATCAAATGTTTTGTCTCCCATCTTTATATTGCATTTTAAAATTAGTGGTATGATTATAAAAAAAATAATACTCTTATTAAATGTTAGTGTAAAATTAATTTACGTTTATTAAACTATTTTATTTATTCCATTTCCAAAGAATGTGTGATAATCACAATTGAATTTGCAATGCAAATGCTAAGAAAAGAAATTTTAAGTGATTAAGAGGAGCTAATTAATAAGAAAACTCTCTTTATTATCTCTCTCCCTCTCTTTCTCTCTCTGCATAATATCAAATGATGAAAAAAAGAAGTCATTAAATCATGAAGCAAACTATTCGAAGAAAATTGAATCATTTGATTACTGATTTTTACATATACGAGGACTCCTATGATACATAATTTATTAATTTATTTTGAAACTTTAGGTCACATGTATGCACCTTACTTTGGATCGACCCCGTTGACAATTACAAATAATATATTTACCTTGCATTATGACAAACAACTAACTACACATCCTTATTCATTTTTGTTTCAAGATTCTCGAAACATTCCCCAAAAGCTAGCAACAATATTTTCCAAAATCTCAAAACCTACGGGGATATTTATGTTATTTTCTGCTGCTTGCATAGCTAGGAAAGGAAAAACGAAACTAAATAAAAACCATATATTTGTTGGAAAATAATGTCATAGTTAAACGTGCTTTCAGTTTTATGTTCAGTAAGTTAAAGGACTTAAGTTTGGGACCAAAATAAAAATTTAGTACTTAATTTATTTTGAGGAAAGAGAAAAATGAACTTCTAGTATAAAGTAGTTTATACATCCAATCAAAATTGAGTATTTTGCCGTTATTTTTATGGTAATTAAGTTTACAAATTACGTTTATGCATATCCATTAAACTCAATTATAGGAGTTTCTAGAGTTCAACCCAATTTTGTTTATAAAATGTGATTTAGAGAAATATAAAATTTTATTTCTTAAAATATTAAAATTTGAATAAATAACATCTAAGATGCTAAATATAAATATTTAATCGAATAATTTTTTATAATTATTATTTCTGC
>JBBPBP010000003.1:48472165-48493688 GCA_037974735.1 Cicer chorassanicum | reverse complement strand
ACAAGTACATTTTTGAATATATATATTTTGAAAAATACTAACAAGTACCTTTGAGGTATTTGTTAAGAATCTAAATGAAAAAAAAATAAAAATTGCAGGTTGTATTTATTTGAAGATTTAATTCATCTTTCACAAAAAAAATTTCATATATACAGTTAGTAAAAAAATTATATTATAAATCAATCATAATTGTTAGATTATTAAAATATTTGATTTTTATTATAATTATTTTTAAAATTATATTTATAAATAAATGTGATATATTGGTAGTATAAAACAATTTACATAATAATTAAACTCATTTATTTGAACAATTAATGTAATAGATAGACATTACAATACGAGGGAGGTTTCAACTCAATCAATTCTATACAAGAAACAAAACACATCATTCATACAGATAAAACTCTCCCTTCATTCTATGTGGCATGACAACACAATCTGAATTAGTCTCGACTTTAATGAGAAAATTTTATTTTAATTGAATGTAGTTTTTTTAAAATTAAAATTCAAAGAAGGAGTAAATTTAGGGTTTTGATATTCATCCTATACTTATTCCCAAATCAACTTTGTTAATAAAATATTAAAATTATTTTTTAAAATTTTTATATACATGTGTTTACTCTTTTTAATGAATTATAAATTTTAATCTCTACTCTACCTTAAATACAATTTTATATTTTTATTTTATTATTATCTAAAAATTATCATTTTATATATGAACAAAGACAGTATTGGAATGGAAAAATCCGACGCCTATAGAAAATTGAGAATCCAAATTTTATACCCTCCAAAAAATGAGAATTGATATGAGTTTTTCTCGATTAATCAAAGAGAGAGAGGGCGAGATAAAATTCACCCTGTGCAAAAATTACTTCTAAGTTCTAAGGTGCTACCTTAATTATTTAAAAAAAATATATAGTGTTAACTTAATGAATGCATTTGACTAAGACCAATAAATTTCAAGATGGAATTAGCAAAAAAATACAATCAATTTAATATATATCTTATTTTGCTATCAAAAAAATATATACTAGCAACACTATGTAATATACATTATCTTTAATTGATTAAAATTCATATAAATTCCACTAAATTATGTGTGTTCATATAAAATTTAGTGCAACTCATGTAAATTTTGACAAGATGGGTTAGAAATTAATTGATTAAAATTCATATAAATTCCACTAAATTATGTTATGTGTTCATATAAAATTTAGTGCAACTCATAAATTTTGACAAGGTGGGTTAGAAATTGTATTTTAAAAGATGAGTTGTTAGCATTATTCTATACACTTATTCAATAAACACTTATTTAAATTGTTTTATTTTATCTAGAAATATTCAATAAATACTTATTTAATTCTTCAAAAAATAAATACTTATTTAAATTGTTTACCCAAACGCACCGAATATTTTACTCTCGAGATCCTGTACGATAATCTGAAATGTGACAAAGCTCTTAATTTGTAAGGCATTATATATCTTAAAGCAATAAGCTAAACATTAGTGTTAATTTGTTGTAAGTAAAGTAAGTATTCCACCCTTGACCCTTCCTTCCTCTATCACCATCAGTTCACTAGTCCCCGACAATCGTTAAATAGATGTCAACATTTCTCTACCAAATACAATAATATCACCGCTCATCTTAATACAATCTATAATCTATGCTCAATTAAATCACGCCTTTTCCTAATCTTTTCATAACAATAATTTTGTTGTACATACTTTCATTACCAATTCAATCCAAACTTTTTATACATTTAACAACAACGTAAAGAAAACTGAATTGAAATACAATGTTATCTTTGAGATCATAATAATGTAGAGGTGGAAGCTAATCGTGTAAAATTCAACACCATTAATTCGGTTTGCCATATTGATATTAATATTAAAATTGGCACCTAACATTGCATGGCTGTCATGTGAGAAAAGAACCTCCAGTTGCTATATGATCCTCATGAATAGACCTTCCCTTTTGTGCAAAACATAGAACAAATGCACACATTGGGGACCACCACGAGATGCTGAGTGAAGCTTCATCCCCATATGGCACATGTTTAAAGATGTGTGTGACACTTTTCAATATAGCCATATAAAAAATATAGAAACGATCATTATTTGTTTTTATAAGAAAAATCTTTTCTTTTATGAACTCTTAATTATTATATCCTAATCAAGTATTAGGGACTAATTCATCCTTCAAAATACTATAAAATTTATATCTTGTCATACACATGGACTTAAGATCAAAGCTTTTATTAATTATTATTATTTAAGAGATACAATTATTTATGGTGCAATTGTACCACATCATATTAGTCTCTATCGTTAAATTAAATCGAAAATACAAACAAGTCAAGTAGAGAGGAATCTAAGGCAATGGTGTGGAAAGACTTAAGGGACAACCTACTAAATCATTGTTATTGCCCAATTACTATGTGATCCCACTGCCTTCAATGCAATTTAAGTTTTTGTCCTATTCCTAATATTAACAATTAGCGCTATACCTTTTTTTTTTCTTCCACTTTTTATTGTAAATCAACATCTATGCTATAATGTGGAAAATGAAGTGGTTTTATCACTACAAGTCCACAGCATTTAATTGGCCTTCAAATTAGGCTCAGCATATGGGATAGTAACGGCAGAAAAAGAGTGACAAATTCTTAAAATCATGAAAAGGATCATACCGAGGAACCAACCTAAAAGACAAGAATGTTAGTTTTCGGCAGATTCTGTTAGTGTTTACCTTTTGCTATACAGGCATTGTGGCCAAAACGAATAATTCACTTCAAATAGGAGAGACATTCAAATGCGAATTAAATATTCACTCAATTCAAATAAAGTGTAATGGTTGTACGTCTTTGGTCTCTCCATTTTCATACCTTAAATCATCCATGCGTCATAAATTATTTATTTAAATTAATCATAATAAACTAGTACAATATTATTCTACAAACTATTAATATATTTGAATGTGGGAATAGTTATTTAACTAAACTACTTGATTAAATTATGTTGGGCTATAATTTGTGGATGACCCATGATAAGATTTTCATCGATATTCGTATCATCGAAAATAAGAAGTTCATCACATAAGAATTCGATAAAAGAATTGAGAATTATCTATTGTTGTAACTATCACTACTAACGTATTGAGGAATATATTAGTTTCTCTTCTGATAAATTCAACCTGAGAGTTAATATATTTCAAACTACGATAATATTTGCAATATGTTCTCACACTAAAGTTAGAATCAGAATATCAATAATGTTTTTGTCCAAGGGTTCGATCCCCGACTCTTCCTTCACCATCGAAATCTCACCAAAAAGAATTAACAAGACTTTGATTCTCATCCCCAAGGATGTGGAAATGTGAAAAATACTCGTGAAGAAGTAGGTAGAAATGCATTGAAGGACAATTTTGATAGTCGTTTCTCTACCAACTTTGGATAGATATCCTCCACTCTATGAATTAATTTTCCTCAAAACTCTATCTTTAATGAACTTTACCATGGATTTCTATACTTATCATTGAAGGGAAACCATGATATTTTCATGTACCACCTAATTATAGGCTGGAGGTATGTTTCAGCTGAAGAACAACATCAAGTTTTGGAACCCTTATCATGACTTTAAAAATCTAACAATAAAGGTAGGGTTTAAGACATTGAGGCTTAGGGATTTATCCAAGTGCTTTTGTTAGAGCGCTATATGGAACTCTTTTGAAAAATCTAATTATGCAAGATCCATATTCAAGGCATCCTCAGTACCAACCATGCAAGATCCACACATCTAAGTTATTTTTTAACACGTTCTTCTGGTAGAAGCCATTACATGAAAAGATCGGGGTAATCATAAAACTTTTGCTCTTCACCACAAAAATTACTTTTCTTGCACTATCGGGGTAATCATTCTCTCTTGATGGAGTTCTTTTTTTTTTTTTTTTTTTTGTCAAAGGAATTCCATTAAAGAACAGCCTGAAAGCAAAACCACAGGCCCAAGAAATCATACAAGAGAGAGTCCAAAATTTAAGCAATGAAGCCCAAATTACACACATAAAGCACTAGAGTGGCCTTGGGACATTACAAGAAAACAAAGAAAAGCAACCAATTAATTACCACCCCACTATTTGAGAGTTCTTCCATCCCTCAATGCTTTACTGACTAGTCAATTCAAATGTATATTTTGGAGAGAACATAAAATAGTGGGATAAAAAAACTACCCACAATTGAATGAGGCCCACTTCATCCACATCAAAGGCTTAAATAAAGTTGGGCTGAACTCAACTATAATTAAACGGGCTTTTTTATTTGAGTTTTGGAGACTAAAACAGGAATAAGTGTAACACTTTTAAATATTGTTTTTCCAATACTACTATAAAAACCCTCTTGATTTTGAAAGCTTGCATTTAGACATCACAAATTTTGTGATTTTTTTTGGAAGATCCAAACCGACATAAGTGGCATAAGGAGTGCAAACACATGTTTAATTTCTCATTAGAATTGGCAAAATCACGGCGAATTACCGTAATTTTATAGGAGCTACACTTTATAGTTTTTACAAAATTGCGGTAATTTACCGTAATTTTATCAAGCTTATTGCAACACCAAACATGCAGTGTGTTTGAAACCACAGTAAATAGCATCCGTGAGAAGCTATGTCACAACTTCAGAATGAACAGTAATTCTACTGCAAGAAACTTGCAGAAACCCACTTTCCAGGCGCACATTAAGATAGCATAATAGTATAATTTTAGGTTTTAGAGAGGAGAATAATTTTCTTTAATATCTTCAATTAAAATTTACGACGTTATATCACTCAAAACAACAATTTTTTTTTTTAACATTCCATGAGTTTCCTCCTTACATGCTTTGAAATACTTCTGTAATCTTATCAGATGTGGTATTTAATGTGTATGCCAGCACTAATTCTGCTGAACAAATAATGGTTCTACACACCAATAATACCACCGTCAAGTCGTCAACCATACTATCTTGATTCATCAGTCAATATTTATAGTATCATATATGGTACATTTTTGGGATATATAAACAAATATAAAAAATGTCAAAAAAACCTGTAAAACATTGGAGTACTATTCATCATGGATGACTGAGGAAGGAGAAGGAAATTTGAAGAATAATGAAAAGAATTATAGGATGCAAGGCCACGCTATATTACCAGCACCAAAACAAAAAGACATTGTACATCAAGTCAGTCCCCTTCTGTATCCAATGTGAACTCAGCTTCAAGAACCGTTTCCTTGTCCAAATGGATGCATCTAATGCAAAACTTCCAATGATGAAAAACTTTACAGCATGTACATACTGATTTTAATCTTGACACGTACTGTGTGATGATACCTATACAAATCATAAGGCAGTTTCATTCTTGAATGGTGCCATCAGAGCAGCTCCAATTTCCAAATGGCATTTGTCCACATTATTAAGGGAAAATCTAACTGTTACATTCTCTGAACCTCTTCATAGATAGAATTAAAGAGGGCAGTGGAGATATACCTCTCACCAGAACTAGGAAAAATAACCTTCAAATATGCAAAATAAGAGGGGAAGGAAGAGTCAGCATTATGAACATGAGAAGTGAGACCAATTTATCATGTAATGTAGTAAAATAAAACATCTAAATGCATGCATTATGTACACACTTCTGCTCCAAATTTCCACCCTAGCTATTAGCTAATTCTGAGGCAACATTACTGGCAAATTTGCCTAAGCCCTTATTTGTCACTCTTTTTACCTTGCCATCATTTGCCACTTCTGTGAAGGGAAGCACGGAAACTCTCCATTTAAAACCAAAACATATTTAATTTGCTTCAGCCAGTGACCCTTTATCCTTGTTTTTTATTAACAACATAAAGATAGCAGCATCATGACTCTAATGATATATTGCTCATAAGAGATTCATATTGCATGAAGTCATAATGATCTTACCAAGATACCAAGAAGATAAGATTACCAAGATGATGATTTGAGAGCAAAAAGAACTATAGAGTACTTCAACATTCTACCACTCAAGTTAAACTAAATACAAGAACTTAAAGTACACGGGGAATATACAGAGAAATATATATATATATATCTATGCACAACACCTGTTTGTTACTAGAAAAATTCACAAAGCTTCATTTTATTCTATCAATATCATTGTTAAAAGTAACCTGTCTATTACAGACACGTAAATTGCACTGGTGACAACCATCGAAAACAACATAAAAGAAAGGCAAACTATTTTAAGAAATTAACTAACCGCTATAAGTTTTCCAGAGTTTTCGGGTCGTCTTGCTAAAGTTATGGCAGCTGCTGCTGCAGCTCCAGATGAAATCCCAACCTAGAGAGAAATTTGAAAAAACATTATACAACTTATTCTAAAAGTAAAAACCAAGTAATTTTGTAGCTTAGGTAGACATTTCAGTACCCAGAAAATACAAAACTAAAAATGAAGAAGGTCAAACCAATAACTAAATTAATTTCGGATGGTACAATATATACCAAATAAAACTAAATGCAGAAGACTTACGTCAGTTTATATGCAAATCAAATAAGTTTACAGTGCCAAGATTTTGCAAAACTTAGCCCATAATCGGCATTCAAATATGAAACACAGAACAAATTATATAATCAATTTAATTATAACTAACCAGTAATCCTTCTTCTAGTGCTAATCTCCTTGCCATTTCAATAGCTTCAACATTGGTAACCTGTAATTTCATGTGTCAAGATGATTTATTTTGCAAAATAATCCATACACGTCAACAATGAAGATAAAAGATAATAGCAATTTAACATTAACTGCGCAGAAAATAAAAACGCCCCCAGAGCAATAACTAAATAACTTAAACAAATGAATAACAATTAAATCAAATCTAAAATAATGAAAACCAAACGAGTATATGCCCAAACAAATTCGTCTGACCAGAAATAAAATGATAAGTTTATAACAGAAGGGGGATAAATTTTTCGGTTTTACCTTGACGACCTCATCAAGCAGTTTGACATCCAAAATGCTTGGTATGTAACCTGCAACAAACTCCCCAATACAGTTAACAACTGATAAGAAAATCTGTTTCAGCCATGTAGGTGAAAGCAAGAAAAAGAAAAAGCATCATTCATAAATTTCATAAGAGATTCATACCTGGATTGTCTCCTGAGATTATACTTCTGTCTGCAGGTTCCACCCCAACCACCTAATTAAACAATATGCAGCACAATTTAATTCTAGGTAAACAACAGTGGAACAGATAAGGCCTCACTTGCACTTTAAATGTAGAGGCATACAGCAATAGTTGTGCATGAGATGCCCACTAAATTCAGGTATTTCGCACAATTTACGTCTTGCTACAAAATGATGGTCAATTTATGGTTTAATCAAATGTATGCTAGACTAACCACTAGCCATACTAATAGTCTAATGCTTTCTATTTGGATCCGTTTTCTCCTTTCCTCTTGCCCCCACCCCAGGGTCCCAACACAGAAATACAAAAACATGGAGCTAAGTTCCGAGGGAGCTAATATGAGAAATACATTACACAAGTTATCATCACTCTAGTTTGCAGGTTATGAAATTTGAATTCACTACCTAATATAGTGAAACTCAGTGCCAAAGACCAATAAGTATCTCGTTCAATTTGAAATAACAAAATGCAATTCAGAGGAATTATCAAACCTTTATTTTTTTGTTCATCATTTTCAGATAACGTCCAGTGCCTGTAACAGTGCCGCCAGTTCCAATAGCAGCAACCAATGCATCAACATTACCCATGGTATCCTCCCATATCTCTGGCCCTGTAGTTTCGAAGTGGATCTGTAATTTGTGCATATAAATCTCAATAACATGTAGCTTAATTTATTCACACTCACACCATAATATTCAAAACACAGTGATTAAAAAGGTGAAGGTCTCATATGAGATGGATTAAGACTTAACCTTTGTATTATTCCTGTTATCAAACTGTCCGAACATGTATGCATTGGGTGTGGCGTAGACAATTTCTTCAGCTTTGTCAACAGCCCCTTTCAGCCCCTTCTCTGCATTAGTCAAAACAACCTCTGCACCAAATGCACGTAAAAGGATTCTTCTCTCGATATTAACAGAAGCAGGCATAGTGACTATCAATCTATACCCCTTAGTTGCTGCAACAAAGGCAAGGCCAAGTCCTGTATTTCCAGTTGTTGGTTCAACTAAAACAGTCTACACAAATACAAAATCACGAAATTAACGAAAAATCCAAGATTCGAAACCACAGCATCGAACAAATGATTAAATCATATATACTAGAAATTTTTAGACACCCCAAAAATCTTCACAACATACCTTCCCTGGAGAAATCGCTCCATTCTCTTCAGCATCAGATAACATGCTATAGCCAATTCTGACATTTTGAACAATAATATATGTTAGCATGTGATGCATCTCTAGTGTGAGGGTCAAACTCAAAAAGCATATTGCAAAGTGCAATGCTTCAGCCAAAAGAATAGCAGCCTTCACTTAAATCAAAGATTCAGAATGCAAAATAAATGGACAAATTCGTACAATGCAATGTGGAGAAATTTCTTATGAGACGAGTCATACTTGATCATTTAACTTAACATACGATAGTACCAATGATTCACATAACTAAAACATTCATAACATATGATAGAACCGTGAATTCAAAAAAACGAAATGTATATTATTGATTGTAAAAGGTTGAGCGCAGAGCTCTACAGTGGTGGAAACAATAAAGAAAAAGACAAACCAGAGTTCAAGAACTCCTAATCTAGAGCATAACAGCTCCTAACCAGATAATTTCTTCTCCTGACTATTTTTCTACCAACTTTCTGAATGCCTTCGTAACCCCCCTTCCCTCCTACTTATAACAGAATTTTTGTAAAAAACAGGAAATAACCACCCAATTCTGATTCTCTATTCAACCTATCTATTGGGCTAAGGCCCAACATTAAGTATCCTATCAACATACATTCTCATGAACATACTCAATTCATTCCTTTTAATTGCTTCTTCCAAAAGAATTATTCCTATTTAGCGTCATTTTAAAAATCAAGTGATTAGCATTAATAATGTCATTATTTTCACCTAACTAATTGTTCAAATAGATAATTGTAGTGCACTTTTAAGGAGTGTTGAAAAGAAAATTACCTGTCCTTGACACTTCGGCAAGGCTCCATGGACTCAAGTTTTGCAGCAACGGTTGCTACACATCCTTCTGTAACTTTATTCAGATATACCATAGGTGTATTACCAATCAACTGCATTAATTTGTAACAACCATTCAAATGTATTTTTTTTCAAAAAATGTACTACATGATAATTTAAAGTAGCACAAACACGAAGCAATTCAAATTGGCGAACAATTACAATAGTGTGTGCATATTAGAAATAAGGAATTTACAAAATTAACGAAATGAACGTAATGGTACTAGAAAGTGATTGATTAGTTACCTGAGTGACATCTTCGGCAATGTTAACGGCGTCAAGTCCTTGTCTGGTGGCAGAGTAGAGTGAGGGAGTGGAAGCTGCAGTGGATAGAGTGGCGGTGGTGGCAAGGGTTCGCCGGAAACGGAGGTAGGGTTTAATGGTACGATGGAATTGAGTAATGAAAGGACGCGAACGAGGAAGAGTTGTAGGAGATGAAAAGCATGAAGATGATAGCTCCATTATCGTTGTTGGAGGGAGAGACTTATTAAATGTTCTGAGATTTAACATGGGTTTTACAATTTATATTCTTCCATTATCTATTTTATTTTATTTTATTTTATTTTATTTTATTTCACGTAAGGGATTTGGGCCCCTTTTACACTTGCTAATTGCTAAGAGAATTGCTTTTAACACCGTTCTTTACCCTGCTTTTATGGTCAAAATACCTTCATTTTTCATTGTTGTATTACATTATTTAATAAAATGACACTAATGATATTTTATAAGTGTTCTGAGGGGATTTAAACTTCTTTCTTAAAGTTATATGGTCAAGATTTTTTTTTTATAAGCAAGTATTAATAAATTAATAGTTAGATTAGTTTTTTTTTAAGTTTAAATCTTAAATCTCTTTCTTATAATTCATTCGACATCTCTTAACTTACTAACCAAACTATGAACAATAAATATCTTATTATTCATGGACAATTTTTATTATTATTACTATTAGACGTCACTTATATGTCCCTTTATATAAATAAGTATATACTTTTAATAAATAGTTATTTGATGAATAAACAATGGTAAAATTGTAAATAAAATAATTTAAATGAAGGTTAAAATTAAAAGAAAAATGACACACCAAAACTTGATATTTAGGTAGAGATCATGGTGATATAAAAATTGAGTTTCTGCTAGGTGAATGAAATGTAACATGGATGCTTCCTTTTCTCAGCAACATAGAAAAACTGGTATTGGCTTCTGTTTTAGAGACAATGATGGTTACTTAGTTCAGGCAGGTACATAAAATTTGATTAATCTTTTGCAAGTTTAGAGTGGGAAGCTTGTGGACTCTTTTTAGCATTAAAATGAAGTGTGGACAAAATCCTTAAACCAAGGACAAATGTCTCTGAGTTTGGGAACATTATTCACGCCCGTAGGACCATTTTACTTTCTCATCCAAACTATTAAGTTATTTGTCTATGTATTGCTGATGTTATTTCTAATGATATGCAAGGAGTTTATTCTCTTAAAAAACAATTGAGTTTCTGAAAATCAAATTATAGCAGTATAACAATTGAATTTCTGATAATCAAATATGAACTGAAGTGAAATGCATGATGGTGGGTAATTGTTTCAGCTACAGATGGCTGGAAGGTAGAATATATATCTCATTTTGAGTGTTAACTGAGACTAGACATCTTCATGGAAGCTCTCAATAATAGAACAGTTAATCTATCTACACACATACACATAAAAACATAACTACAATAGACAGTGTCAGTGTTACATACTTTCATCAAGAATCCTAAGGGAAATATAACTAAAAAATGAAGCATAAAAGGTTTCTTCAAATTAACAAAAAAAACAAATTTTAAGATAAGAATAGACTGTCCAACTGCTATAGACCATCCAACTAACATGTTTGTTCAAATAAAGAACAAAATAAATTTTCATTGTATATTATACTTATACCCCCAATTTCAACCAGTAGTAGAATCATATTTCCAAAATTCTCCTTCCTATATCACGAGTCCTCAAGTATGAACGTTACAGTGTCACTTTCACTATCAAAATCACAACTATATTATATATAAAAACCTTCATGCATTTCTAAAGACAAAACACCTAATGTACCATATCACTAAAAATCATCTGGTGCAGGTATTGATTTATTCCCCATATCTTTATTATTATTACCATAAAGGGACCTAAAAAATCTCCTAGACCTGTTTGTTTTCAATTTGATGAAAGGAACCTTACGTGAAACAGCTTGCCAAATCATTTGAACAGCATCATTTTCTTTAGAAGGGAACTTAAACTCAAAGAAATTTTCAACCTCTTTCAATCTATTCCACATTCTTGTCCACTCATCTTTCCCAATACTCCTAATGAAGTTTATCAGAAACTTCTTTTTAAGAGCATCCCTTGTCCTAACAAACACACAGAACTCAGAGTAGTCAAGTACATCCTCATATGGAAGCTCAATTTGATCACTGATTATTACAGGAACACAGTGACTCGCTATGGCATCGAATAAGCGGTTCGACGATGGCGTGTCGCCAGCTATGTTGAGGCAAAATTTGGAAGAATGCATTCCATCTGTTGCTTTTCTTATACCGCCTTTTTGAACACTCCCAAATGAAAAGTGTACATCTTTTTCATCTTTCAGAAGATAAAATAGTTGTTGTCTAGCATGGCCTCCCTGTGCATAAGAAAAACTCAAGTTGAGCACAATTCTTTTTTTTTATTCTGAGCTAAAACTAAATTACATTGAAAATTCTCATACATGGTGTAAAAACTTTATAGCATTTTAACCTCTTATCAAGTTGCAAGACAAAAAACTTCATTTTCTAGTGAAGTTAGTAACATCACAAGTATTAACTCTTAGTTGTGCTTGCTACATCAAATAGTTGTGCACAATTATGCAACTAAGATGACTAAACCATCATTTTACCTAACAA
Source organism: Cicer chorassanicum (assembly GCA_037974735.1). NCBI lineage: Eukaryota > Viridiplantae > Streptophyta > Magnoliopsida > Fabales > Fabaceae > Cicer > Cicer chorassanicum. Next base: position 48,481,569 of record JBBPBP010000003.1, on the reverse strand, counting down.
AGCTTATGGCTGTGGTGGATCTTAGTAATGAGTGTTGCTTCAAAACAAAATGCACATAAATAAAATTCAATGACTATGGTACCTTAGAGAAAGGGAAGCATGTTGGTTGGTGCATTAAACTTAGTTAAGCAAAAATATGATGGTACATGAATTCATGACAACTATGATGCAGGGTTGCACCAGCTCATATTTTTTATTCTAATCAAAATTCAAACAAGTTAGAAACACCATGAGATCCAATGACTTCCTTTATTAAATCTCACACTATTACTGCCTTGGATAACCTTGAGGGAGCAACGATAGACACTTAGGGTATGTTTGGATTGACAGTAGAAGGTAGAATGAAGTGAAAATGAATGGAAAAAGATAACATCCATTTTTAAATCTAACTTACCTATTTCATTCCGTTCCACTTCATTCCACCCAATATCATTAATCCATACATACCCTTGGATAAACTTCTCCACAAGTGCTTATGGAAAAAGAAATATTAAACTAATCTTGTTGTAATAAATGTATTTCATATAGAATGAAATTAGTTTTTGCATTTCAATTCAATGGAGATGCAAGTTAAAAGCTAATCCCAATTGAGCCTAAGGATTTATTTGAATTGACTTATTTGAGTTTATCTACTGACATAAGTATATGTGTGACAGTTTGAGAGAGTTTAGTGAAACAACTTATAACATGGTCAAAAATTATTTTCTACTTATTTCTATAAGCTCTCCAAAATAGTTTATTAAAACAGCTCATAGTTTATATGAAAGCAGATTGACTTTATTTTATATTGTTACAGAATTACATAAACACTCATGTGATAAGTATTAATGTTGTAAGAGCTTAACTAAAGACAGTGTTATCTAACTTAAGAATTTCATTGAAAAATATAAAGACTTAAAATCTAAAGAAACAACAAAAGCAACATATAAATAAAAACAGAAAGAGAAACATACATCTTTTCTGTAAATAGCTCCTTGAAAGTAAAGCAAAGTTTTTCTGGTATCAAAGGTAGATTGATCATCAACATAAGAGGCAATAACATGCTTATAAGGTGCAATGACATCTTTGTCAACATTAGCTATATTAGGAGGATACCTCCCAAAATCAGACAATATAAAAGTTGCAGGGGACAATTTCATTCTAGCATCCAACATACTATTAGGATGATGAGCCATTATCAAATGATCCCTACCACCTGACCTTTTCCATTCCTCTTGATTCATCAAATACCTGACCAACTTCTCTTGTAACACCTTGTTTTTACTCCTCTTTTCACGTGGACCTGTTTTGGAGTATCTGTTATAACTCAAAGATGAGAAAAACGGAACAAATATAACATCAGCTTCGCTTGAGTTTTTAACTCTGGTTACTGTTCTACCATTGTTGGGGTAAAATTCTGGTAGTGTTGAAGCTAGGATATCTAATGTAAGCCAATATTCAATACTATGTTGTAGATTCAATCCACCAGGGTAATGTGGTATCTTTGTTTTCATATCAGGCCAAACTTGTTTTCCGTTATCATCGCCTTTCCAATCTAATAATCCGAAATGAAACTCGGAGGGTAAATCATACATGAAAATCTTCAAAACAACGTTGTTTTTGTTGTTGTTGTTGTTGTCACGTGAGGTGGTGGTGTCAGTGATGCATTTTACAATGTTCTGAGGTGTTTGTGTTTGTGTTTGTGTTTGGTTGTTGAAGGAGGATTCTATGTTGTGGGTGTTTACAAGGATTGCTCTGTTATTGAAGGAGGATTCTGAGTTTTGTGATTGGGAATATGAATCGTCGAAGGTGGAGAGAAGCTGTGAAAAGGCGTCGGGTGTGGAATCGGAGCGAGTGGAACGGAGAACGAAGAGCCATGACATGATGAATAATAACGTTGTTGTTGAGAAGAAGAAACATAAGGATTTTCTTGAAACAACTTTGATGGCAGAAGCATTTCTCTCTGCCATTGCAGTAATTGCATCCCACCGATCAGATATGTGTATATGTGATATCACAATCACAATCACTTTCTTCTATTAATTACTTTGCTATATCAAAGATATATATGTTTCTGTCCTCAGACTATGGTGGATATTAATAAGTTACAGAAAAATAATTGAAAAACAAAATGGATGCATGAAGAAATTAAATCACGGTGTAACTTATTAGCGGCTTATTGGATTGTGTATGGAGTATTTTCTTTGTTAATGGTGTGTGTGTGTGACAGTGTTGTGGGATGGGAATTGGAAAGGAAGAAGAAAGAAGCGTGAAAATAGGGTCTAACTGTGGAAGCGTTCTATAATCTCATACTTTACAAGTCTCTATGTGTGTCACGCATTTCTTCGACATTATTATTATTATTAGAAAAGATATCCTAATTAAGTTACATAATTACTCGATGACGTAATTTAATAATATCATTATTTATCAATTGAATTACATTTATCGGATCAAAATTACAATTAAGTTTAATTATTATTATTATTTTTTATTTTTTTGACTCGATAAGGCCCAGGTATTTTTAACGTGTGGAATTATGTGCTAAGATTTCGTACGTCCTATGTGAGGATAGATTATCCGGGGAAGGCACGCTGCACCAAATTACAATGTCTTTTTGGGACTTAATGGTCTCCGGTCCTTCACTGTTTAATCGCCCTATTGAGATTGAACTGTATTAATTTCAAATTTAATCATTTTTAATTTTTTTAAAAATTAAAATCTATTTGAGATGTATGATCGAACGGCTACATCACTGTCTGCGCAAATGTGTTGTCAGTAACCATAGAAAATCCATTTCTATCTTGCGGTCCAGTAAATAAAAAATCAAGCATGTTGGTTTCGTCATCAATTTGGAATTTCAATTTGAATTCTACATTTTTTTTATCTCCAGAATCCTTTCTAGACATTGAATAGTCTTTGGATCTGTAGAATGTAGAAATTAGATAATGGGAGGCACAACAATATGTGCCAACCCACATTCATATTATGTCTATCCAAGGGTATATAAAAGATGGTTTTGATATATTTTTTATTTGGTCTTAATATTTAATCGGATCAATTTTTAGATCCTAATAAATCTCTTAATCATATCAAATCCAATGAATTAAAAACATCTAACGATATTGACAAAATTAGATTGGTGTTAAGACGAAACGTCAAACGATATTCTTTTAAAAAAAATTTAAAAAATAAATAAATTAAACACAAAGTAACTCATAACAAATCACCGTTGCCACTTTTACAAATCTTAAATTAGTAAGTTAGTGATTTAATTGGAATTTTTTTTTAGGAAAAGTGAATCATAATAACATAAAATAATTATTTGTCTATAAAATGATTTGGTACATAATAAATAATCAAAATTTGATCATTTTTTTACTTTATCAATGGTGCTTTTCTCATTTTTTTGTCCTTATCTTTTTTCTTCGGACAGGATCATACCCAATCTATTATTTACGTACCAACACGGATTTGTGGGACAAAACGAATCCTATATACTCTTAGTATTTAATATTTTAATTAAAAAAAACATTTCAATTGAATAAACTGAACTAAAATTTATATCTAAATTGATCAATTTAGATGTCATAAATACTCAAATTAGGAGCTTTTGATAGCGTAGATAGAAGAAACTCTCTTTAATAGCTGCTAAGAGTAAACAAACGGGTTGAGTGTGTAAGGCCAACCATCTAATTTATTATCATAAACCAATTGAGATTTTGAACTCTATCACCATCAAGTTTGATATATCTCACTTAACCAACTAAAAAAAGTAGTGATGAGATAGATGGATTGACCTTTCAGGTCAATTCAAAAAAATCATTTCTTTTAGTTATTATTTTTATTTACTAAGTTGTTTTTTCACCATCATAAGCATATTTTCTCACTATGACTGAACAAATGTAGAGTATTGTTTGTGACTTTGTGGGATAATGATTGAATTACGTTTAATTTTAGCGGATTAATTTTTTTTTTAAAATTGTTTTAGTGGATTAATTTTTTTAAAAAAATTGTTTTAGTGGACCAACTTATTTAATAAAAAATACTTTCAAACAACTTTGTTATTATTGACAGATTAACCAACTAATCTGCTAACCCATCAATGAAAGTAAACAAGCCAAAATGGGGCATTGTACCATTTTTTTGCCATCTCTAATTAGTCACCAACCATATATTTTTCAAAAAATAACTATTGTTTCATTCTTTACGGTAATTGTTAGTAAAAATATATTATGATGATGTATGAATAAAATATTTAAAAAAATTATTAGTATATTTTAATTTGATAATCTTTTCCTATTTACTCTTATCCCATTATATTATCCTATATCATACATTATACCAAATGGGCCCTTAACGTCCAACTTGCTTAGCAATTAAATGACGGGATCTTCTTTTCTCACTCTCACACATTTCTGAAATAAACTTTCAAGAATACGTTAACTAGTTAAAGTTAAGTATGCATGAGTAGCAATGTGCAACACTTCTTAATTGTTTAAAAAATGCTTTTATTGATCGTGAGGCATTCCCATGTTTAAGGAAACTACGAACTCATAAAAGTTCACTAGTTCCCATAGCCATGAGGCGATGCATAGATAGTTTAAATTCATAGTATCATGTGCTTTTCTAGCACATGGTCAATGTATCAATCCCAATATCTCATTTTCATATGAGAAGCAATTATTTCAGACTTCAAAATTCAACAAAGTTGTGAAACTAAATGCGTTGTAGATCCAATGTTTCCAAGACTCTTAACCAAAACAAAAATGCTATTAGTTTCTTAAACAGCTAAGACTGTGAAATGCAATGTTGAAGCACCCAAATGAAGAGAATCAGAACTGGAACTGCATCTCAGGAGCATATCCAAGGGCTTCTAGGTGAGCAGACATTGCTTTGTTCATTGGTGGTGGCCCACATCTCAATATCTGAAAATCCTCACCAACATGTCTCTAATCAGTTATCTTCCATTTTACATTACAATAAGCGGAAAATAACGAAAAACAATTACCTTAATATCTTGTGCTGGAGGAGGGCAATGGGTTTCAATCATCTCCTTTGATACAAATCCGACGCCACCATTCCATTCTTCCGGAGGCTAAACAGATTACATAACAAAATCAATTAACAAACTCCACTTTATACTAATGATAACTAGATACAAGCTCTAACATTAACAAAAAGTTTTGATAAACAACTTAATTAAACGTCTATAACATAAATGTCTATCATGAAGGGCTTACAAAAAATAAGTTGAAAATAGCTTATAGGCATATTATAAATTGTTTTCATAAACTCTTCCAAACAGTCTCGCAAGTGTTTAAGCCAATAAATAAACTCAAATAAGTCAGTCCAAACAGAGCCTAAGACTAATAACAAAATCAAGAAACACTAAGTAGCCTAATAACTCAATTAGTTGACAATATGTTACAAAGATATTACAAGATAATCTACAAAGCAAGATATTACAAGATAATCTATAGACATCAACACTAAGTAACCGAAGAGGTGAGTTGCCTCCAAAAAGCATAATAATCATGTTAATCATGGAACAAAGTGTTCAGTTTGGAATGCATATAGCTTGATATAATTAGATGCATCAGACAAGATGTAATACAATATCAAAGACCTAATTTTATTGCAATCTTCTTCATTACGAAAGCCTTTGAAAAATAAGGTACCATGAACTTGTAATTCACTTGATCAAGACCACTATCAACAAACAAATAATGATGCATTCAGCAGTTCAATGGAGTCTCGTCCTAGTTAATAATCATAAAATTCCTACAATAATTTCTGGAAAAAGAAAAATTCACTTGTAGCTAGAATTCTCTAATCAAGGTTTGGTTGAAACTTTGTTATTTGATGATATCAAGAAAAAGTTTGTATACAGCGACTAAACAAACAAACCTAAAGCAGCAAATAATAAAGATGAGATAAAACAATATTTCTACATGCCATATCAACTAACCTGATTTAACACATAGTATATTTTGAATTGATCCGGATAGTTAGTAGCAAGACCATCAAGTTCTTCCTGCACATGCATATAAGTAAATTTCCATCAGGCATTGGTCGGTGAGAGGAGCGTTACATAATGAAACAAACTAATGATAACAAATATGATTTTTTTACGGGAAGTAATAAGTATAACAAATACGATAAAGATGAAGATAGTATACATTGCCTCTACAGGGAAACATTTTTCAAATTTTGAAGATTAAATTTCAACATCTGCTATCAATTTGAGGGCAGTAATGCGATATTTTCTCTAAACAGTGGTGTACAATATCTTAGAACTTATAGCTGGCACTAAGCAATGGATCAACCTGAATGAAGGATCAAGTACTGAAATTCTTAAGCAAAGAATATCATATGTTAAGTGAAAGGATAAAGGATATTATTACCTTCAAAAGAATGTCCTCAGATGTAACATTGGCATAGATAAGATGCACCTTGGTTTTGTCATTTGGGTTTTCTAATATAGCTCTAGCAACCTTGATTGATAAAAAGCAAACAAATTAACAACACTTAGAACTAAGAGAAAGAATTTCCTTCTTAGTGATGAACAAAAGAACTGCAATGTATTAATAACATACTTGGAACATTGGAGTGATTCCAGACCCTCCAGCAAGCATCCCAAATGCTCTAACCTCCCCCGGTTGGTACTTGAAACGTCCCTGAAAGCAACTATATCTTAAATCCCAACTATCCAAATAACAAGTCTTTCATTTGGTATAAAAACAGTTTATTCCAAGGTCGAAGAAGGAAAACATAATAATTTTACCTTTGGTCCTTTTACAGCAAGAAAGTCACCAACACGCATCTCACGGAAATGATGTGACATCCTTCCTTGTGGATACATCTAATAAAGACATTTTTAAAGAGAACCAGATAATTAAGGGACAATATGAAGAATAATAAATGCATAAAAGTTAGACAAAAAGAATTAGGGTATAAAACTAATCATTTCAGTATGCACCTTGATAACTAGTTCAAAGTGTCCAACATCAGAATCCAAAGTTGTAGGAGTATATGGTTTGATAACTTCATCACCTTGACCATCCTTACCCCTGTTTGAAAAGTAGCTTGTTCATAATACGAAAAGAAAACATTGGTAAAGAATTTAGAGAAAGAATAAATCCCACTATACTTAGTTCTATAATTCAACATTTGCAATAGATATTCTCAACCAAAAATAATAGAATATAGCGAGCAGATGCTAAATGAAACAGAAGTATATGCCGAAATAATTACGTTGACATGAAAAATAGACACAAGAAACAGGATCAGGCAACAGAACCTGCAACTTATGTGTTGTCCAATTGGAAGACCCAAAACAGAAGTAGGTGTTGGGAGTGCAAAAGTGAACTTTGCAACATTATGGCTCAGCTGTGCTCGCTTGACAAGTTTGAACTCCTTGAACTGCTCTGGGTGCAAGCAACCTATAAGCACATGGATGATGTGAGTGAATGCTTAAACTAGATACAAAAACAATCAAATTCGACAAAATAAGTACAAAAAATACAATCACCAAAGTTTGAGTGCGATGAGTTTCACTTTACATTATCTCAGGCTTCACTTTGGTTTCATTATCAAAGATTTAGTTAAGGCCTTTTACTTTCACTTGTGAAAATAAGGTTCCATTAGTGAAAACATCCATTGTCAAGAACCGATGCACCTTGTGGCTTGTGCAGAGGAAATGATGGTAAAAGATTTGTTTTTAGTATTACAAATAGAAGTACAACATAAATAAGCCTCAAAATACCGTTGTCAACTCTATAACGCATAACTTATTCAGCCATTTATAAAAATAATTGGTGCACTCCTTGCCACGTAGATCTGCTAATATACCCCTAAGACTCTCAGAAACCATGAAACCTAACCAATATAAAACTATTTTTTAAACAGAAATAGAGAATCAAGAGCAATCAGTATATGGAATAAACCAAAACCAACAAGCAGAGCGAGGTTTTCTAGTAACAAGAAAGAAACTGAAAATTTTCAAGCTGGTTCCAAAATGTTAATATCCAAGAATTTCAAGTGAGGAAAAACATTGAAATCCAATAATAATAAAATAAAAACCAAAGGGTCATCATCAAGCATACTTATGACATAAAACATGCAAAGTAGAGAAAAACAAATAATCAAAAGTAGTTACTAGAGCCAATATCTATTAGTGCAAAAGTCTAATAAAATCATTTGGATGAGCTACTAATTAATCAGAAACACAAAAGCCAACTGAACAAAGAGTATAAAAGCATGCACTAACCAAGTGCATCAACAGAAATTCAAGCTCAGGGGTTCACATATTTATCCATTCAAATAAAAATAAAATTCAAGATGCTATGTAAATACAACAAGCATTCTCCATACAGCATCTATAAGGAAGGACTGTTCTTTATAACATTAGCAATACTATGCTGACTATAAAAACATGCAATAACCATTAATAATAAAACTGGATAACAACTAATTTTATGAACAATACTGAGAATCAAAACATCTTACGAAAAATAAAGTAAAAAAAAAAACATCTTTTACATATGATTTTCATAAACAATCAACAAAACAATGTTGGGTTTTTTTCAATTGTATAACAAAGACAAAATAGACCCAAAATTATAAATCCCTATAAAATTAAAAGTCAATTGCCCCATATGAATAAATGAAAGCAGAAGCAAAGAAATTGAAATGGGAAAAAGATGAAACCTTTGGACTTCTTAGAAGAAAAGAGATAGACAGCACCAACCCCAATGGCTACAACAGCAACGACCACACCCAGAAGTATCTGAGTATCAGGGGTCTGCAAAAAATCCATGGTTTTGAAAAATGGGTATGATGGGAATGAAGGAAATGGAAATAAAAGAGAATGGGTATGGGGTAGGTGAAAAGAGTGAGCTAATTGGCTATTAAAAGAATAATTAGAAGAAGAATGGTAATCACAGTGAGAGGGATCTGGTGCAACTACCAACTTTTGGTGCCTAATCAATTCACCCAATTGGTCAATTTTTCAATATATTTTTCGTTAAATATCAATTTTTTTAAGTTAAATAAGGATAAGAATTTTTTTTAATACGTATAAAATTTTAAAATTTAGTTTCTAATTTATATAAAAATAATAATTTTTAGTCTGTTAAAATATTTACAAACAATTTTAGTTTTTATTGCAATAAAATATATTTAGTTGTTTAAATTTTATATATTTTTTTGTACAAATATTTAAAATATTATAAAAAATTCTATAAAAGTTAAAAAAATTTAAACACAAAAAATAAATATAATGAAAATATAAATTTTTTACATCGTTTTTTTGGAAAAATTTTATATGATGTTGTAGATATATTTGAAAAAATCATAAAAAAATTATTTACACTCTATCAATGACTAAAACTATTTGCAAAATAATTTTGTTGGAATTAAAT
>JBBPBP010000003.1:48437284-48464197 GCA_037974735.1 Cicer chorassanicum | reverse complement strand
TCTCAATCAAACAAGTCCTAAATGTTTTTTAACAGTATTTTGGTTCTGTCAAAAAAAAAAAGGTGTTGTTATACAACTAGTAATAAGTTTATGTGTTGATTTAATCTCTTACCAAATCAAATTATTTAATTTAACTGCTTTGTCTACTTAAGTTTTCAATTTTCTACTTCACATACTAACTCAATGAAATTTTCTAAACTTCTGTTCAAACTTACCAGTCAAAACATTAAATTTCATTCAAAATTGAACAAATAAATAGTCTTGGTTTGTTCTCTCTTCCGAAGGTAATTTAAATCCTACTATCCTTTAAATTTATCAAATTTCTACTAATTTTTTCATATTTAAGATTTTAAATGTGTTTTATATCCCAAATCATTCGTAAACCGTTAAATATTTACATAGAAGATAACGTTTTAGAAGCTTTAGAGAAAAGTAAACTGAGAGGGGTATAACATTTGACAATTTCACAAAACTAGAGACACTTGATTAAATCCAGAAAGACTTGAAAAACTAAACTCAAAAAATATGTCCAAACTACAAAATACATAGACAACACTAGCATCATATAAAACAAGGCCCCCTCAACAGAGACAGATAAATACTCGATGACAAAATTATCATCTATCTTTAAGATGTCACAACAGAATGTTTGACTCGTAATGTTTTCCATCATCTTCATTTTCCTTTTGTATAATTTTCGGTAAAACTTTAACATCGCCTCGAAAAATAAATCAAAACAATAACAACACTACTATTCAGCTACCTTCATTTTCTCTCTTAACAGGATCTGAGCTCACAACAGGAAGATTTCTTCGGTACTGCTGAGATGTCAATCTCCTTTCCAATGGTGTTTTCCTCTTGCTCACCACAAATCTGTTCACCCCTTTACGCATAGGCATTATTGACGGAAAATCTTCGTCTGGAATCTGACTGAGCTCAGAGATATCCTTAATCTGCGCAACGCGTCGGAACCACCTCTCTGCCTTTGCCTCCTCTGACATGTCCAAAGGATCCGGTTCCTTGACTGCTGACCCCTCTAAACTCTTTCCTGTCCATTCTGTTCCAACACTCTGGTTCTCGGACGCTGAGCATGTGGATGAACTCTCTGTCAAATTTGGCACCTGATCTTGATTGAAACCCTGGCTGGAATTTCCACTGCTTGTAGCTCCAGAAGTAGAACCAACGTGATTGTTCTTACTTGAGCTCTGATCAGAAGAAAGTTTTGAACTCTGTTCAAGTCTAGCTCTAGCATTGCCTGACATTTCAGCCGCTTCAGATATTGAGGATGATTCAACATTGGAACTATCTGTTGAATTGGTTTCATCCGCCGGCTGCTTGTCCTTTTTGGCAAAGTAATCTGGAGGGAAGGGTACAAAGGGGACAAAGTTGGTATTACCAGACTGCTCCATGGCCTGACGTCTCTTATATGCTGGTGTTGTCAACGACCGATCTTTTTTCTTGCTAACAACAAATCGATTTTCTCCTTTACGCATTGGCATTATTTCAGGGAAATCGTCATCGGATATTGCACTTGTTATATCTGGAACATCATGCAGCTCCGCAATCTTTCTAAACCATCTATCGGATTTTTCGGCTTGCTCTTTCTCCTTATCCTTGATGACATTTTCACTTGTAGAGTTATTAGAAAGTTGTGTACTGTTAGTGTCACGAGAACTGGCATATGATGGAAAGGAAGGAACAGTAGTAGTGTTGCTCCCTTTAACGTCGTTGAAATGTGAAGAATTGCTAGAAATTGAAGGTGCCCTCTCTCCACTGAAATTTTGTTCAGCACTCATGTTTTTATAATCAGATTGAGGAAGACCGGTTGAACGACCCAGAATGTCATCCAGAGTATCATGGGTCTTGGCTGACTCCCTGGTTTCAAAATCCTCAATTCCAGGAGTGTCATTATTTCCCAAGTTTCTCTTGTATTGAGCATTGGTCAACCTCCTCTCCAATGGAGTTTTCCTCGTGCTCACAACAAATCGATTAACTCCTTTTCTTAACGGCATTATTTCTGGAAAATCTTCATCGTCTATCACACTGTTAATATCAGAATTGCTGTCTAGTTGAGAAACCTTGCTAAACCAACGTTGTGCCTTTTCTTCATTAGCGGCTAATCTAGCATCAATATCTGAAGCATTAGAACTGTTTCCATTTCCATACCCTGGATGTGACGTGGTATTGGTGGCACCTAAAGATATTTGGCCGGGCCGCTTGCAATCACACCTTAAGCAAGTTACATTCCTCCCATAATTATGAAAATCACACCTTGAAAATGAAAATCGTGTTAACTGGATGCCTACATCAAAGGATAGGATGAAAAAGATTCAGAGGGAGGGAAATACTTACTGAGGACATTCCCATTCTCCTCCAGTCAGTTGTCTTTTTGGCCTTGCTTCTTCACATTCAAGACATTTAATATTTTTGGCAAAATTCATGAAACTACACCTGCTCAATATTAGAAAAAGGGTATGTGAACTCATCAGTATGCTATATAATACTCGTTACAACATAATTAACTATGATATTTGCTCTTCACTCACCTTGGTTTTCCAGTATAACAGTTCATGGGGACTAAAAAAAAATTAAAACTTACCTTGGACAAATCCAATCACCCCTTTTCATTTCAATGTTTGGTCCAGGAGGCATTGTGCGTCCAAATCTACCGGGCATTTGACTTTGCACTGAATCAAAAGAGTTAGGTCCTGGTGCACTATAACTCAGCTTGAAAAGATCACTGAATAGGTTTCTGACTACGGATTCAACAAGATTTCTGTTATAGAGAATGTTCCTTTCTGAAGAGACCAAGCAGTTACTTGCATAACTCAGCATAAATTTCATCAGATCAACCATATTTGCTTTATCAGAATCCAAGGCCTACATATCAAGCACAAATCAGAATCGGCTTCAATAAACTGGTCAAATTTTGAAATTAAGTGTTAAGACATGAAAGGAGATATGCTCCATACAGTGGAACATACTTTCTCAAATTGTTTGGAATGAGAAGAAAAGATAAACAGACATTTAGGATTCCAGGAAATTTCCACTTTTCTACATTTCTTTAGACCCAAGAGAAATATGAATTTCAGAAAAGGTTACAATATCAGAATTCCCAACCACCAAGTGAATTTTTAAATTGCTTTGTTTTCTGGTTCTATACATGTTAGAATACAGAATAATAGATATAAGAGTAGTTAAAGTAGCTAAGAGTTGTTATAGTTAGTTAGTTGGTTATAAGGTAGTTAAGACTATCATGTATAAATAGGGAGCTATGTAGTTAGTTTAGGATATCTTTGAATATTTGTAAGTGTGAATAAAGTATTCTCTATTGTGAAGGCCTGAAGGGGAAACCTTTGGAGAAGTGATTATCTTCTCTTCTATCATTTTTCTTAATAAAAGTGTTATTTCTTTGGAATCCGATTCTTGGGTTCCAAACAATACACTAATGTATTCTGAGGTGAAAGTAAGCATTGCATAATCTCATAATGAACTAAGACAAATGGAAATAAAAATTATTACATATAACACTTCAAACATAAGACAAATGAATTAGAATATGTAATAGCTATATTATACATATATAACAATCTTAAAAACAACAAACACTAAAATAAATATTACAGAGTGGGAAAAATGAGTTTCACTACATTTGCATCTATACCATGAATAAATATAACAAGGCAGTTTTTCATCGTTATATTTAAATTGTGAAAGTTCCAAAAATACCTTCATTCAATTCAAATAGTTTCTGAATGAACTAATAGAATTACAGTTATAAAAAAGTAATTAGTATAAATAGGATGGATAAGGATTCATGAAAATTGAAGAACTTGAAGCTTCCAGTCTAAGAAATGTTGAACACACCCTTAATATCAAAGGTGCAAGGGACCTCAGTACATGTCACCACCGGGTACGAATACACACAACATGCAAGCACATTTTTCTAGGCCATATAATGCACTTGCTTCCGACACAGTAACAGCTAGACACTAGTCTTGTGTAGTGCCATGGTGCTAGAAAGCTAAAACAAATAAATAGTTTGATTGTGACGGAGCAACTTATTAATACTAAACATAGTCAAATCAGCAAGTTCACAAATTCAAAGAGGTTCATTTTGCAGGCATAGAGTAGCAGGGTACTAGTTCTTATCATCCGCGACAGCAATCATATGAGGAGGGCCATTCAGAGATGTGTAGCAACTAATATGGCATGAGTTTAGAAGGTTTCTAAAATAAACTTATGGTTTACAAATGAAAATGAATCATTATGAGATAAAACATTAATTGAAGGCAACCAAGCTTCGTTTTATTGTCTGCAGAAACAATATTTCAGCAAAGAGGAATGAACCCGCGAGCTTGTAGATTTCTATTCCATTTATTTATTCGTTATTTCAAAAATAAGAAATCAACGTTTCATGAAACAAATTCCCCTAAACAAAAACAAATTAACACACTCAACAAAACAAGAACAAGCATCAAGTCAAATAGAAACTACTCAGTACTGACTAACTCAAAATTGAAAAGGCCAAACAAAAAGCACCGATGCAACGTTGTAAATCATGAACTTCACATAAAAATGGAAGTAAGATAATATAATAGGGTATGAAAAAATAGAAGAAGATAGCACTAACAGTGGAGTCACCGTTGGATACAAAAGACTTCATCTTCCTAACGGAATCCTCAGAGTCTGGGAACATAAAGGGAGTACCGTGTTCAACCAAAACCGCAACGTCTCTCATAGAAAGCAACCTATAGAAATCAATTCAATTGAATGTGAGAGAACAAAAATTATTAAGCAGAGGAATGAAATTCGGAAACACAAACCTGAGAAGGTTGGGTCTATCACGGGCGAAGGCCAAGCAGGCATTGACCTCGGCCTGCGACAATTCTCCAGGGAAACCATCGGCGGGAGGAATCGTGGAAGTGTAACCGGCGGATGTGATGTGGGAGAGAAATCTGGAAAACTCGGGCCAGGGGTGGGACCCACCGAGAGAGGAGGTTGAAGTTTGCGCGTGAATATGATGTTGTTGTTGGTGTTGGGAGGCTTTGAGTTTGAGTTTAGGTGTAAGAGAGGAAGGAGAAGGAGTGTGTGAGGAAAAGGAAGTGGAAGATAAGAGAGCGCGCTGGTGGAAATGGGAGGAGAAGGAAGGAGAGAGAAGACGGATGTTGTGGCGGCGGAGGATGAAGAGAAACCTTGGAGCGGCGCTGCCCATCTTTGTCGGATGATGAGACTGTCCGCAGCTGCAACTCAACTACAATCACACACCATCTTTTTCTTCCGAGCGATCAGATTTTTCTTAAGTAAATTTTATATTTATTTATAAAACCATCAATTTCCCATTTTGTGTTTTTTATTTACTCAAATTTTCCATTTTGTGTTGAATCCTATTTTTTTATAAAGACAGTTTAAAATAATTTAATCATATAATCACATGTTAATCATTCTATAATCACATTTTTAAAAGAATTTAATTCATAAATATATAATCGATGTAGTGTAAAGAGATTTATATTAATAATTAAATATATTTAATTTTTATTCAAACTATTTTTAAAGTCTCTCACATGATCATTTATAATGTAGTGATAATGTAAATATTTTTATACTAACAATAAACAAATTGAATTATTTTTAAAAATACTCATGATCTCAATAATCTCTAAGTTTGAGTTTTATATTTATAATTTTATATCACAATTTTGTTTTTATTTTTTCTAAATGTAACACAACTTTATTCATTAAGAAAAACGGCAATTAATACAGTAAGACGATTGAACATGGGCACATTCCCAATCCACCATCTAATAGCAACTCAAAGAAAAAAACTTAGATGCACATAACCAACAATACAAATAGATTGTTCCAAAACCAACATAACTAAACCCAGAACAACAATCTAACATCCACCGAGTCTCTCTTTCCGAAACGGAGAGTGGCAGTGTGGAATTGAGAATCCACAATCCTTTTTTCAAAACGAATTACGAATAGTTTCTTTGACTTGTATCGGTGCAGTTCAATTATATTTGATCTCAAGATTGTCCAAAATGGAGTGTGTGGTAATCGGTTCCAGTCTCATATGCTCCTTCAGTATCTATGAAATGCTAAAATACACATCAATTTGTTCCCAATGACAAACATTATAAGGTTTTTTTGTCACACACCAATAATACAACCTTAGGCTTGACAAAAGAGAAGCTTGACTGCCTCAAAAACAAAACAGAAGCACATAATAGGAAACACATAAACTCCCATAGCAAGATTTAATTGGACCAGTAGATGCAAACACTGGCGAAGCAATGGTGGCTTGGGATATGGCATATGGGTGCCAACATTGAAAACGGATCAATTTATGGCAAAGAATGGTACTTTAGAAACTTTTAGAAAGTTTGGTGGTTTAACATTTAAAAATCTAGTATTATCGAACATTTCCACAACTCTACAAGAATAATCATCAAAGCATTGAATTCATGAAAGTCTTTTGAAGGCATTAGCGAGAAATAAGCGCACTACCACCAATCCCATTCTTCCACTGCAAACCAAGCAGTATCCAAACTCGATCAGAGTTGAATATACAAAATAAACCCAAAATACACATGAACATATCTTCACCTCCAATCATTGATTAATCAAGAGCAGAGGAGAGGTCATAATTAAATACTATAGTAGGAAAATTAAGTGATTATATGATAGGTCACTAACACAACCTCCAATAACCACAAAAATTGATACTAACAGCACTACAACAGGTCATTTGCTTGTAAATGGTTAATCCAATTCCCACAACATATCTTACCCGGAAATTAACGAAATGATTGATTTGCAGAGTAGTAAGTGATAACAGTTGTTCCAAATGGATTAGTAAACCAAGTAACAAAATTGACCTGGAAAAATTTGCTGCTGGATGAACTCCTTTTACTTATATTATTAAGACTAAGGTGAACACTTATATAAAAATGAAATTTAAGATACACACTGATTTGGTATACATTTTTTCTTTCTTTCAATGACTCTTAAATCAATCTTTGATAACAAACACAGAAAGAACCCAAAAAATCAAAATGATTTCCACATTAAATGGAAAGTTTTCATATATAATATATCAAATGAAAACTAAAATATTCTAAAAGATGAAAAAATAATAGTATGTGAACCTTTCTGTCTCAACTTTCTAGAAGACTTCTGCAAAAATAGATAATAATAGACCATCACATAGAATTGCTAGCACAAAGTGCAGATATACAAGAGTAACATTATGACATGTCTCAAGCCAACAGATAGCAGTTGTGTGTGTGCGAGCTGCTGCAACCGATAAATAGAATCAACTAGGGGTACACGGCTATAATCTACTCGATACAATGTGATGCTAATTGAACCCTCCAAAAGTTAAAGCCACGATGATCAAACAGCAAAATGATTTTCTCAAGCATGCCCTCAAGAAAGCTATTGATCTATCACCATTTGATTTTTATCTTCAACTTTTGTATTACTTTTTCCAGCTTGGGGTTGTTTGGCAGCTGAAAAGAAAATTAAAACAAAATTAACATCACAGTAAATAACCAACATGCATACAAGCACAGAACCACTAGTGAGGATTGTTATAGAAAGTAGAAACTAAATTCTAATCACTGCAAGGATAGGACTAAATGAACAGGTTGCAGCAGAAAGAAAAGTTCCTACACTCCAACACAAACCAAAGCTCTGTTTTTTTTTGTAAAATAAAACATTTCAGCTTGTTTGCATGGTTATATTTAACTTGAATTTCAGCTAGAAGAAAGTTTCTGAAATATTTCAAGGATTAAAAAATTTCAACTTACATTTAAGACACGATCCAGCAAGGCACGTCAGCCTTGACTGTGTCTTACACTCAGCCAGTGGATTTGGCTTCTCTGTAGCAGCCATTCGAACATCCCATACGCGAATAACCCCATCAGATGATGCAGATGCCACTAGATATGGTTCATCATCCCCTGTAGCCTCATCATTGAACACAACAATACCTTTTACGCGGGCAGCATGGGCCTCTTCTATGCAATATGCAGCTTTTCCACTTTTTATGTCCCATGCTGTGATATTTCGGTCCTCACCACCTGTATAGAGAAGTCCATTCTGCAAAATACAATAAATTTTAGGTGTCAAACAACACGGTTGGATAAGTTCGTACCCTCAAACCCAATTGTTGAATAAACATATTTACAGTAAACAGCTAAACATTGTCATTATTGTACAAGATTGCACATAATAACCATCTATGCAGCACATAGTTCACTTCACAAATGAAACTGGCTAAACTAAAGACTAGTAAAAACCATGTTATGCCTGTAGTTGTATACCTGTATACAAACCATGCTCAAATCAACCACATTAACCAACATCAGATATTTCACCATGAATTATTTAGAAACCCCAGATTGAGATTTCAATAACCTTCAAATGTACAGTCATGCAATGGTAAATAAAACAACAACACAAAATTGATCCTTTCATAATGGTGGCAATCAAATAAAATATTATACAGGCATCCCAAACATAGCATAATTTTTTTACATTAATGGATGTAACATTTTTAAATTCTTTTCTGATACTAATAGCAGCAAAGCCTAGTTAATTGATCACAGATGCTATTAAAAGCCAGAAACAATCTCCCACATCGAGTTGCTATATTGGTTAATAATTGGACTCTTTACACCAAGGTTTTTGACATTTCCACAACTGCAATTGAGGTTCTACCGGTTGCATTTCACAATATTTCTCCAAAGTATCAATGATCATGATGCAACTAAGATTTTAAACCTTTGTTACAACACAAACTCATCAAACTGACATCCCAACCTATTAACAAGCCTCGTAGCACATGACAAAACATTCTCCAGCAAAACCGTATTATTTTATTTTCCCATACCCAAATGTGTGAGGCGTTGGCACAATAGTTTTTGAATGTATCAAAATAACAAAAACATACCAAAATGTGTTATTTGTTAATCATTTTGGCACTTGAATTTGTCTTTCATAAGTTAGTTTAGTCCTTGAAGGTGTCTTCCGTTAGTAAATTTAGTTCAAAAAATTACTAACAAAAGCGACAATGGAGAATGCTCCTGTAGTTTCCATACATTCAGGATTACCTACCTCACACTATTAAAATCAAAATGTCTGTTTACTCTAATAAATTTCCTTGGGACCAAAAACCTCTAAATAGAATTAAAACAAAGGCAATATAACTCTAACATAGATTAGCTTCGCATAACATTAAAATAAAAACCATGTGAACACAAATATTAATTGGAGTATATTCGTGAAAAACACAAACCCTAGCAGGTGCGGCACAGAGAACACGTTTGGGGCATTGCAATTCCAACAACAAGCGAGCATCTTCAGCCTGGTGAACAGAGACCATCTCATCAGCGGCCATAAAGAACGAGTCTCCGGAAGCGTCAAAGCGAACGATGGAAGCTTCCTTATCGAGGCGGCAACAGAAGCTCCTACGGCCGCGGACGAGGTTAACCATAGCAAAGCAATTATCACGCGATACAGTGAGTGCGAGCTTGCCGGAAGGATGAATAGCAAGATCATTAACAGCTTTACGGTGAACAGAAAGCGTATTGAGGTGGACGAAGCCGTCGGCATCAAAAATCGCGAGGGAGCCATCGGCGTCGGCGGAGACGAGATTGCGAGGGAAGGGAAGGTGAGGAGGTGCGTAGAATGAGAGGGCTGTAACAGTGGCGGAGTGTTGGTTGAGAGAACCGAGGGAGGAAGCAGCGGAAAGGTTGTAGAGATGGATTGTGTCGTCGGAGCCGCCGGAAGCAACGACAGAGTTAGAGACGGCGACGGTTTTGATTAGTGAGAGATGGGAAGGGTAGGAGAAAAGAGGGGTTAGGGTTTGTTTATTGGGATTGAGAGTGAAACCCCATATGAATCTCTCATATGAACCTGCTACCAAACTTATTCTCCTGTTATTGCTCATTCTTATGTTTGTGGCTGCTAACAGACCTATTCTATTCTTTATTTCTTATACTATCAATATCAATCGATCTTCAATTCTGTTTTTTTTTTTTTTGTTAGACTCAGTACCATAAACCCTAATATTTTTTTAATAAAAAACCCTAAACCCTCATTCAGTAGCCGAAGATTTAACGGGGTTACCCGCTGACACTAGAGGGACGAATCAAACAAGCGAAAGTTTAAAACCCTGTTGCACTGTTTTGCTTTTGAAGGGATACATACCCTGATGTTTGGTTGAGTACGGATAGGTCTGTCAATTTCGTAAGGCCTCAAGTCTAAAATTAGTCCACGAGTCCAATTTCTTTTCTTTTCTTTTTTTTTTATTTTTTTTTTATCAACAAGTCTTGTTTTTAGAGACCGAGGAAGCATTTATCAATGTTTTTATATATTTTAAAACTTAGTAAACCAATTATTATTTATATTTAAAACTTAGTAAACCATTTTAAAAATATTTAATATGGAGTACTTTTTTTTTACCAGTCATCTATAAGAAAAGTTAACAAAATCAATTTCTTGGTGTAAGAAACAGTAAAAAGTCTTAAACCCATTTTACAAAGGCCCAATAAAAAACACTATTAGGATTAATCTACCTTTCACTCTCAAAACACATCAAAATATCATTTTACCACTTACTATTTGATAATTAAATTTTTTAAAATTATTAACATTTTGATAATTTCAAATTTTCAAAATTTTTTTAAAAAAATTACATTTTAGAAATTTCACATTCATATAAATTTTCAAAAACTTTTTAAACTTTTTAAAAAGTTGCAAGGTTTCGCATTTACCTAAAATTTCAAAAAAAAAAACATTAAATTTTTTTTACAAAAAATTACATTTCAAATATTTCACATTCATCAAAAATTTCAAAATTCTTTTAAATTGTACAAAAAAATTAACTATCAAATAATAGGAAATAAAAAAAAGATACAATTGTCTTTGTGATTTCGAGGATGAAATGTAAAAGTAAGGAGTGCTAACATACCATATCCCATAGCCTTTTGTAATTGTGATAACAACAAAGTTCTGTCAAATAAAATCCTTCAGGAATTAAGTGCTTTTGTAGGCACTCGCCATACCCATAAAAACAACCATTTGGAGGGATTATTAACTACTTCTACACTACATTTTTATAAATAATTCAAGCATACTTATCTATGTGTCTAAATCTCAAATAAGATGCCAACTAACTAACAACAATTTCCGTTGCAATTGTAATTCTTCAAAACAGTAAACTAATGCCAACATATTGCCACATGAATTTTATGTAGAGCCGATTATTTAGAAGATACAATCACTTCACGACTGTAAAAGAACTGATATAATAATTAATTCCCTTAAAGGCGGCAAAGGAGCAAAAAATGCTTAAATCTGAACGCCAAAGGATCGTCAACAACGTCCAATGATTCCCTTTTAAATTTAAAATTAAGATTAGGCAGCAGATTCTCAACAGCTTAGGAAAGAACAATAGGTTCGCCACACAGCTGCTCCAACTCAACTTCTAAAATTTTATATAACTTTGCTTTGTTCCGCCTATAAATCCAAGCTTTAGTATCCTGATCCCAATCAAACCTAGACGGACCGCTGCAAAAGAGATGGGAGACTTTTAGACAGGTGTAACAGAATGTAGAACTTGTAGAGAGAGAGAGATAGATAATATCAATATTCAAGTCACATTTTGGTTACTAAACCTATTTTGCCGTAAGTGTGATGTTAAATGCCACCTAGTTTAAGCAAAGCAGATCAAGAAGACAAGAAGAAAAAAAATAGCAGAACACTATTCTAACAAAGATGCACGTCGAGAGGATTGAACTGTATTCCACTTCAAATAAATAGAACTACACTTAAAGCCTCAAAAACATACAAATGCCTCTGTTATGAGCATATGCCCAAAAAGCAGAGCTATTCCAAAAGGCTCATTCATTATGTGGGAGAACCCCTAGATTTATAAGTCACACTTAAGTGCCAGGTAGACAAACTTGAGATCTACATAAGATCGGGAAGGAGTCCCAAGATCGTAAATCGTGGGATCGTTACACAAATCATAAGATCCTACAAATTTCACAAACTCATATTTATGTGCTTACGAATTCATATACATGCATATAAATTAACATAATTTAACTTAATTCTGAATCATAATTCAAGGTGCCACAACTTAAAAAGTAATAGCTCCAAATAGCAAATACAAAACACCAAACAGGGAAGAAACAGAGAACGGTGCAAACACACCCAGAGAAGAGGAATGGCTTCTGCCGCGACAGAAGCACAGGGAAGATGATAGAAACCGGAATTTTATTGACTAGAATTGATGAGCTCTGAAGCTCTTACAATGCTGGAAATCTGAAAATACAGAAAAAGAACTAAACCAGAGTTCTAAGAACTCCTAAACCAGAGCAAAATTGCTCATAACCAGAGAAATAATTCCCCTCTTAATTTCTTAGAATATTTTCTGAATACTTTTCTCTCTTCCTATTCCCTCATTCTTATAACATAAATTAAGTGATATTATTAAGTAGCTTTTATTTCTTTCATTCATCCTTCTTGAAACTGAATGCCTTTCCCACTTCCCCTTCCCTCATTCCTTTAATGGTGGGCCCTCATTCCTTTTAATTTGCAGTGTTCTATCAGAAGAAGGAAGATGGGTGGCTATATCGTAGGGGAGAAGAACATGCCACAACCGCTCTGTAGAACTGAAAGGGAAGCCTTCACTAATGGAGAATGGAAAACAGTGCTTAAGAACAGAAAAGGAAGCCTCACGTCGAAGAGATAACTCGCAAACGAAAAACAGGGCTGTCAAACGGAAGTTACAAGAGGCTTAGGTTTAGAGGGACAATTTTAGGTGACTAGGTTTAGTTTTTGTACAGTTTTTACACTTTTTCATAGATGGGTTTTAAAACCCAACCAACGCACCAGCAGCACAAAAACACCCAGACACATCGAACACTTCAAACAAAGAAATTAAAACAAAGGGGAAGTTTCTAGAAGGTTCCCAGTCCTTGTTTCTTTCTTCTCCACCAATAAGACAAGACAGATCAACATGCAAAAGGCTTCAATTACGCAGGTTTGCCTTAATATATAAACAATTATTAACACATAAGATAACATATTTGATTAAAGGAGATTGTTCTCAATACCAATTTGATTAGTTATCTCCGATTATTGACTTTTCTGCAGTCATTCTTAAACATAAATATGTCCTAGGAAATATAAAGTAAGCATTGCATATAATATATGAACATTGATGGCTAGAGACTAAAACCTGACAAAAAAAATGATTTCACAGCTAAGAAGTAAAACCAAAAATAAGAAAATAACACATATATCCAATCGAATACCTCACTGGCGAAGACAGCCAAAGTTGTCTATTTGGTGTCTGTTTGTTCAATACATAGGTCCCCAGCTCCCCAAGTTTGACAGTCAAAACATCATTCTGAAAAGAAAAGCTTAGTTATGTTAACGATTACTATATCTCCCACTCAAGGATGACCCTTCTTAAAACTAATAGGAATAAATTATTGTCTTAAAAGGGAAAAGAAAAGCATTTTATTTTCAAAAGACCAAACTATTTTACTGGTATTCATCTATAAAAAAATGTAATCAAGTTATTGATGTGATTATTTGAATTAATTATATACAACAAGATAACTTCCGCGTTGTCTTCTAAAATACATAAGTTTTACAATATTTTTTAACAAATAATTGTTGCTACCAATCTTTTATAACATACTCCACCAAAAAAATTCTCACCCCATAGTCTATGTCAAATCCATCAAGGTCAATAGAATCTCCATAATCCTGCAAAGCAGCAAATAAACCAAAATAATAACCAATACAGTTTAAACTCAAAATTATATGAAATGTGTACATTGTCAAGTTTCCATCACAAACAATACTATTTTTGATGAAACCCATTTGAATTGAAGCATAATTGCATCACAATTCCATATTTGTTAAACAAAGTTGCACGGTTTCCAAATCAAAAACAATATTTACAGTGGATGTTCAGAATCAAGATTGTCATATCATACAAATTTAAGTTCCTATAAAACACAACAATGCAAGATAATAGATACCTCAAGTTTCTCTTGAAGGCTATGTATCGTGGTATCAGCCAGTCTATGGAATTCACCCTCCTCTAGTAGAGAACTGCACCCACATTAATCAGTAGCAAAATCATCTCCAGCCATTTGAAAGAATAAAAAACATAGCAACTATTTCAATCAACGTTGAACATTTACAGCCTGTGAAGCATTATCAATTGCCACTGACATTTGGATTTCAGAAATATTCTTCAAACACTTTCGTAAAAAAAAATAAGTGACTGAATTTCGAAGGCTTAAAAAGGTTTCTTTTTTTTTTGTTTTTGCTTTTAAAAAAGCAGTAGCTAAAAGCACAAATTTCTGGAGTTTTCATGAATAAAATAAGAACATAGGAACGAAAAAAGGATGGGTCATACCGGTAATCAATAGGTGAGGGGCCATGAGATTCATCAACAAGATTGGACTTCTGAGAGCAGAAGCTTCTAGAAGAAGTTGAGAGACTCAGGGTTTCTGTTGCTTTGACAGAATGGAATGGGGACCCAATGGAAGAAGAAGAAGAGGAGCAGAAGGAAGATGGCGAAAGTTGCAAGAACCTGAAGAGCCTTCTCTGCAAAAGCAGCTTGGAGGCCATGGCTTGGTTCCCTCAGCTGTGAATATTATCACAAGTACAGGAGTAAATACAAAAATCAATGCCCTTTCCTAGGCCATACAAAAAACACCTTTAAAGGGAAACAAATCAGAAGCAAAAATTGCATCAATGTAGTGATTCGGGCATGAACCTGAATTTATATGATGTCTTCTTGCCTTTAACATCTTAACTAAGATAATACATCCCATGATATTCTCATGAATCTGAGGTACTAGCGACATGATTAGGACTAGGTTATTATATCATTAACTATTAGGCAGCAACCATGCATGCCAATTTCCAAAAATCACCAATTTAACACACAAACAGTACATCCTCATGGTTCATGATAAAAAGTTCCCCTTACAAGCCAAAATGGTCGTTTATTTTTCTGTCCAAATGCTATTCTAGAGGTCGCCAAGAAAGACACTAATCCGAATCAAAACACATAAGCACGTAGATATCCTAAAACTCATCATCAAATTCAAAGACTGCTTTCATATATTATTCCAATATGTAATTCCCTCAAAACATAAAAATAGTATAAATTTCTGTCTGCACAGCACAGTTCTAAAGGGAAAATCCACAGAGAACATTTTACAAACATCTTATGTGCACATCAAAGACATAGAAAATGAGGGAAAGCATACCGTAAACAAAGTAGAAAAGAAGAAAGATGAAGCCCCAGTTCTTAATTAGTATTTTGGATTCGCTTCCTTCGTAAGTGCGTTCAAGGAAATGGGGTTTAGGTTGTCTTGTGTTTCACCTAAAATTGTAGTAGAGAGAAAAGATGGTAGAGGTTGAAATGGGGTAAGTCTGTCGTGGTCGTGAGATACTGTATAAAGGGGAAGGTCAAAGATAATTTTTAGAAGGCCGTATTTATTAATTTGAGTATTGCAAATTTATTTGTAAATTTTATTCTTTTCAATATTATTAATTTTTTAAAAAAGCTCAAATATTATTCCATCACCCTTTTTTTAAGAAACTTATAATTTTATCGACATATTTCTTTTGATAAAATAAATTTTAATCTTTATATATATTTATTAGTCTATTAAAGGTAATTTTTTAATAATAATCATCTTGTTTCCCAATGGAGCTTTTCAACCTATTAGCATTAGCTCTACAGAACCAAAGGTGGAGGATCCAACTTCAAATCAATTCATAGGCATCCAAAGACGTTCTTCTATTGGTTACAAGTCAAAGCGGTAATGTTATTGTTTCCTAAAGCAAATGATGCATATGATGGCTTATCTCCAAGTGACCTTGGTGACACATTGAGCTCAGATGCTTTATTTAATTTCCTGCATTGCATTTTACTTATAGAGTTTAGTAGTATTTTAATAAATCTGATTCTTTAATGCTTTGCTTTATAAATAAAAGTTCAATTTAGCTATAACAGAATAGGCAAACAGGGACACAAAAATGTTGATATGCTACATAGGGATGTGGTTATAATAATTTATGTAATACATATTTTCTTATTAGGGGATTTGAGGTTGATTTTATTGTTTTAGCTGGATACCTCAAACTCATACTTCTTCCAGCTTTTGGGGGCAAGGGATACTATGGTATGAACGTGCATAAAGCAGTGATTGCTTCTGGAGCAGGTTACATTTTTCTCAAAATATATATGACTTTGCTGTTGAAACAATGTTGTAACTAGTTCAAGACTACTTATTTGTGCATTAATTATTTTCTTTGGTAGTTAGATTTTCAGGTCCTACAATCCATTTTGTCAATGAACACTACGACACAGGACGACCTCAATGAGCGAGGTTTGATCACATCATGAAGATACAAATTGATACACGTATTTGTAACATAAGTCGGTACCTTTAATTACTTTGGGTTCGAAGTATGATTATTTTGTGAAGGAATATTCCTTCCATGTTGGTGGAGGTACCTTGAATATGACTTTTACTCCATCTACCAATGCAAGTAATGCTTATGCATTTGTTGATGGGATTGAGGTTCCGTCGATACCTCCACCAACATGGAATAGGTTAAATGTTTATAGGTTAAATGTGGGTGGGGTAATATTTCGCCTTCAGATCGTTGACCTGTTTCACTAAACAATCGTTGACTAGGCAATCAAGTCACGGTAAATCTAACAGTGGGTGGGGTAATATTTCGCCTTCAGATGCAGGACTTAATTGACCTATCGTTCACTAGGCAATCAAGTCACGATAAATCTAACAGTCATACAGGACTTATCGCTGGAGGTGTTGGTACAAGAGTTTTTTTATTACTTGTGATTGGGCTATATGCTTTCAGCATATCTCGTCGCGGTAGGCGTAGTACAAGTGAAGGAACATCTAGCTGGCTTCCACTTTCGCTTTATGGTAGTTCACCTCCTGCGGTTTGCGGTTTCTGCGAAGACCAACAGAACTGGGAGTAACACATCCTCACTTTCACGAAAACATTGTCGTCGTTTCTCGTTTGCTGAAATCAAGGCTGCTACAAACAACTTTGACGAGGCTTTGTTCTCGGTGTGGGAGGATTTGGCAAGGTTTACAAAGGAAACGGTTTTGGCGGAATATCTATCCCTCCCATATTTCATCCACACCATTTGAGATTTTTATACGTTTTATTAATTTTTTCTACCATCAATTTTGATATGGTAGATTGTCTCAAAATTAATCTCTAAATAAATTAATAAAAGATCATGCATAACTTGTATTTAAGGTTTTCGTTATGTAAATTGTTTCTTTACTTCCATTAAAAGCATTCTAACTATATTTATAAAAAAATTGGATACATTTTTCAATTAACATAACTTTTAATTACGAAAACAAAGAAAGCGCAAATTAAGAAATTTTTGAAGCAATATACACAAAAATGTTGATAAAAGTTATTAAATATGAAAATTAATCCAGCATATCAAGTTCAAAATCAGTCTTTTCATCTACATTTTTTTCAAGTAAATGACTAACGGGTCAACCAGTAAGTTACTCCATTAAGCCCTGTAGACAGAAACTGAAATAGTTAGGTGACATTTTAGACTATTTTATAATATTATAAGCTACAACAAGATAATTGAGCTAGACATTCTATCCTCAAGGGACAAGGTTTAAACAATTGTACAATGGTCATAAGTACCAACGTTATTAATAATAATTTATCTTTTTTCAATTTTGTTTAAAAAAAGATAATTACCCTTGAGATATATTTCTCTGCATCGGTTCGCTTCGTAAAGTGCATGGAATGGCGGGCGAAATTGGGATTCTTATCATCACTAAGTACAATGTCTTCTCTTATGTCTTCAAGGACCCTTACTTGAATATATGGATCTTTTGGTGGCACCATATCCTATCAAAAACCAGATTTTGTCACTTACAATATTGTAGTTTATTGTTAGCTTACAAGTTCATTCTATAACCAGAAACTGCAGTGAACTAGAAGCATGAAAAATCACGGTTATTATTGTATTTTGTTCAATAGTTAATTCTGACTTCGCGTGTTAATCAACTTATTAAAACAACCAAGCATAATAGTTTTAACACAATAAGATACATGCTTCTCAATCTCCAAGACTTGTGATCGATTTCTCTAGTTGCTGATGTTATGTAGATTCAATCTGTCTAGCGACTGAACTTACGGTGCATCAACACAAAAAATCTAGATGATGGTCCCATCTACATAACTAGAATCATAAAAGTTTCCAACATAGATGCTTAACATTCCTTAGTTGCATCAACATCAATTGAATTACACAACTATGTTAGAACACAAGGATTAGTTGCATCCATGTGACTGATTTAAATATTATTTATATTATAAGCAGTCAAAGCTAAAATTACCGAGCTGAGGTTTGATCACATCACCAAGACACAAATTGACACAATGGATTCCAAATAATTATTTTGTTTTTATTTACAAATTTAGGAGCATAAACTATATGTGGAGGTGGTAGAGGCTTTATGTGACGATCGGATTGTTTGGAGAAAAGACGGTGTTCCTCTCTTTCAAAGCAAAGAAAAACTAAATGAGTTTCACTGATTATCATTGAAATGGTCTGAAATTCACTTATAAATTCCTTTTAATGTCAAGTTTTTATTTCTATATTTATCAATTCTACTTCATTTTTTGACTTGCATCTAATTGGACTTTGTTCCTGTGGCAGGGGATTTTTGCTAATGAAACTTCACATTTACACCATATCATGTAAGTGGAATTTTTTTAGATCTTTTAATATTAGACCTTGCTTGAACAAATGGATTATTTTACTGCTAGAGTTAGATTCGCTAGCAGAGGGAACGATGAAGCATTATATCAGATGTTAAACTCCTGATCTGGAACTTGATATCACATGTTCTAAATTGAGTGATTTATGCTCACGAGTCAAGACATAATTTTATGGGAAATTTCAAAAAAATTATATTATTGGGTTATTATTTTTAAAGTTAAAATCAATTGAATCATTTTATAAAGATTTAAAAAAAAAAAAAAGCGCATTGACTTTTTAATAAGATTGACTAATAATAAAGAATGCCATAATGTTACATAATCTTCGAAAGCGTAAGATATTGTGAGATTAGTCCCGGATAAGGAAAATTTGAAAACCTTAATTTTTGAGTCAATTTAGCCTTTATCTCAGTTTCTTAATGTTAACATTTTGGTTGATGTGGTATGTTGAGTGCTTAGTTGGATGCTCATATTAAATAGGTGTTGTGTTTTTTCAATTAAGAATTAAAATGACCAAAATATCGTTGGCTGCATCACTCCTGTTTGTCAATCCCTTCTAACACACAAGTTGTCGCATTCACCTTCATTACTGATCCTGTAACTTATCTTGTGCTCTCACCACCCCAGCTCCCACAACCACCTCATTTTCCTCTCAATGTTTTCAAATAAGAGATCTTATGTAGGATCGGGAGGGGGTGTAATGTAGTTTCTAGAGTTGGATTGAGTTGTGTTTTATTATGGTTTAGATCTTTCTTCCCTCTAAACTCATGCTTTTTTAGGAAACTAGGTTCAAACCCAATTTGATATAATTCTCTTTATCATGAATCACTTTAAGGATCGTTCTACATTGGAAACTTACAAATTGCAGTCAAAATCACGATTTGCTGGAGAATGCGATAACCGAAGCTACGAAACTCTGAATCGGACGATTCCAAAACGAGGTGAAAGATGACGTTCTAAAACGCAAGTTAGGCAGTTGAATCACTAAAAACAAGTATGTAGAACTCAAGATATGATTTCATGTTACTGAACACGAAAACAAGTATGTAGCACCTCCTTACAAGAACTCTAAATTTAGCCCAACTCAAGTTTTTACAATCGGATCTAAATTTCTTACTAATTCAGTCTACTTCCTTAATTAAAATTAATATTAAAATTTGATAACACATAGATACAGCTTTTATTCCTTAACTTCTTTAATTTGGATTAAGTAATTGTCTATCTTGGACTTTAATTCTTTATGAGTCGTACTAGTTTCAAATAAAGTGACTATCATATTATTTATAACATCATTTGCCTTCTTTGATTTTGATTATGTTTTCTATGTCCTCATCACACAGTTGCTCTTTCATTGGCATTTCTTAGCAAACAATGTTCAGGGTTGGATACTTTTTGCAGACCTTATATTTCATTGGCATTTCTTACCTTGCATTATCATCCAAGTTAAATTTATCAAATTCGTCAATAATATTGGGAAAGGTAAAATGCAATAAATTGGTGTATGTTTATAGAAGTATATAATAACATCTGAAATTGGGGTGATAGCAAATAAAAACACCGAATCAACTTGCTTTAAATTGAGAAAGGTAAAATGCAATAAGCAAAACACATAAAGCTTGAGAGCATTATTTTGAATGTTATTTAGCATTGTCTGATCTTATTAGAACTTCGAATCAAGGTCGAATTGGATTTGCAGTGGACATGCAATACTTCATCTTCGTTGGTGAGGGGGTGTTCATGCAAATATTATCAAGCTTAAGTTAGTAAATTATTGAGAGGGAGTATAGGGTTTTTTAAAAGATAATCTAAAATAGAGCAATGTTCTCAAATACATTCTCAAATACATGTTTGGATCGGATCCATCAATTCATACTTCAAAAAATACTTCTAAAATAGTTACTTAAGACACAAATTTAGGGCTTTTGAAAAAACAAGAGGAAAAGAAGCTCAGAGTAAAATTTACTGGAGAATTTAACTTTTATTTATTTCTTGTCTTAGCTTTTAAAGCTTTTTTTTTAAAAAAAAAAGGACAAACTAGTGTAAATGTGTAAGAGTCCATTAATCTTAGAATGGAAAACACTTGGACGAGCAACAATAATAGACATGAAAGTGGAAATGATGATTAGCCCATGGATGGGACATAAATGTAAGTCATGCTTATGAACATGAACCAATGAGACAAATGGGTATGTCGTATATCAACCATATATGTCCACACCGTCCAAGATTTGCCCTTATGTGCCGCGATTGCGACCATCCATGCGTTGCTTGTTAGGTATAACATCAAATAAATTAAAAAGCTTGTCGATATATTCAAACTATTGTTCAAAGTTCAATTATTCCCTTTTAAAGTATGTGATCAATCAATAATTAACTACATTTTCAACTAAATAATTAAACTTAAATGATTAATTAATTTTAATTACAAACAAATCATTTAAGAGAATTTCTTCTATATGTTGTGATGAATAAGTTAGTGATGACAAGTAACATTTTCCATGAAACAAAGTTATATAATTACAATAAAGAAACATAAGTAAAAATCTGAAGAGGATTAGTAATAGCGTGAAGTGGTGACGACAATTAACAATTTTACAACCTTTGCCAATAGCATCTAGCGGTGGATGCATTGCCAAGTGCGGTAGCTTACCTCTCTTCTTTAACTACTGAAAGATAAGAACGTAAGAATTACATATTATTATTAGCTTAAATATGTTATAACTTACATAAATAGTTAAATACATATATCTCTACTTTTAGTCACTACAATTATTTTGTTTAATTGATCTCAACACATTTTCAAAATAACTCTTTTTGTCAAGTTGTTAATCTTTGTTTATTTGGCACTAACATGGGTAACAAAAATGTACATTGTTGTTGTCGTACACGTAATAATAATAAGTTGGGATCACGTAACAAAAATTACTATCATTTTGGTCTGTTTTTCCCACCATCCTAATGAGTTGGGATCCTTTTCCTTTCTAAAGAAAAATAGAAATCACAATCACTATAATTTTTGTGTATAAATATATTTAATTAATGTCGTTGTTTTGAAATGTATTCATTTATATTATTTACATATTAAAAAGCTATAGTAATTGACATGTCCATCAAAAGGAATGGAGAAAATATTTATCCCCTCCAATACCATATATACTAGGTTGAATAGGGGAGTGAGAGGTCAAAGGAGAGGAGAGACAATTATCCTTTTTAGTATACATGATATTATTAGTTGTAGGTGTAAAGGGAAGAGGAGAGAAGAGAAAAATAGAGAAATTTCTATCTTATTTAAAAAATAATTTTGTATAAAAAAATCATATTTTAAAATGTTAAAAAATACTATTTTTAAAATTATATGTCCACAAGTATCTTAACAAATATATTCAAAGAGCGACAAAAATGCATTGCGGGTAGCAAAATAGCACTACTAAGTAAAAATGTAGTACATGTACGATGTATCTAGACTATAGAGTAAATTGGTGGAACTTGAATTAGTTGACTTATAGGGTGTAACAATTGTAGTTAGTTGAGCTGTCAAGTTATATTAAAATCAATAATTACTCTGACCGCAGAGATTTCTATATAAGCAGAATCTCCACAAAAGGAATCACCTTCCACAAACTCCATTCTTGCTCTTCAAACATCAAAATGTCCAAAGCTCCTCTGCAACTTCTCACAATCCTTTTGCTTTTCTCTTTTCTTCTCTCATCTGCTGCTGTCCCAACAACAAGTAAGGATGGAATTCAACTTCTCCAATAATTCATATCAAACTTTTCAATTTTTTTATTTTCTTTTTTCTTTTTCCACATTACATTGGTGGTGTGTATATATATATATATATATATATTAATTGAAGTTTCATTATTTGCAGGAAGCCTTTTAAACTGGGAAAATACATTACATAATCAGGTGATACCTTTTACCACTCTCATGAATATAAATTAATTTTGGCTTAAATGTATTTTGATTTCAATATTTTAATTAATTGAAATAAAATTTTAGTCTTCCAATTTCTAAATCTTGTATTTTAGTTTCTCTCTTTCACAAATTTTAAAAAATTTAGATTTATTTTAAGGACTATCATATTCTTAATGTTGTAGAATTAAATTTTATAACGTGATATCGATGATTTTATTAAAATAAGGAGACTTAAAAACCATATCATAACTTTATTTTTTTCAGTATTATTCACTAAATGTAAAATTATTCTTATGTGTATCATTCAAACCAATAATGTCACGTTATTAAATGTAATTCTACGTTATTGAGAAAATGACTTGTTACAAAAATAATTTTCAAAATGGAGAAAAATCATAAAACTTAATAAAAAGAGATTAAAATCTCAAATTAAAAAAATGAAGGGAGCAAAATTACATTTATCAGCATTCAAATATTTGTTTTTGGTAAACCAATATACCCTTCAAGCAGAACCCCTTAAATTAATCTTTTAATTTTTTTATTAAAACACCAATATTCCACAAGAAGCTCAATATTTAAAATAATTTTCTTTGAAACAAAAATTAGAGAAGAGTTATGAATTCATTAAGGAATATTGAGATGACTTTTTATTTTGTTGCTTCTGATTTTCGTTGCTAATTAGTTTTTTTTCCCTATTATGTATACTTTGATTATGATCAATATCTTTGCATGCCTTAAAGGGATATAGGATTAAGAACATGTAATAATTGTATTATGGTCTAATTGAATGAAATTATGTGGTCATAGTTACATGGTGCTCGAGAATTAAGGAATGAAGAAGAAGAGTTAATGGTAGAGGAAAGGATTGATTTTGAAAATAATGACTATCCAGGGACAGGAGCAAACAACCGACATGTACCAAAGACACCTGGAAGAGCTTGAGCAATATTACATTTAGATTATTAAGCTAGTATTTTTATTTGGATATATGGGTTGAATCTCTTTTGCTTAGTATTTCACTTTATGTGATGGGATTGGAACAAGGAAATTATATTAATTATTATCTAGTCAAATATCTATGTATATCGTTTATGGCTGAAATATCTTTGGAGTTGAGTTACTAATGGAAGAGTAGTGTCGTCGAAATTGTTTTTAGGTTGGTTGAATGTGCGTGCATACTGCTTTATTAGATTTTTATGTCTTATCTAATTCATTTTTATAAAAATAAGTAAAATATATCTTTTTTTATATATTCATTTTTAGGTTTTATCTATTTTCAAATAATATTCATATTTCTTTCAATACACTATATTATGTTTAACACTGTTGAATTTGGTATGTATATATATAGTAAATGAGCTAAATCGATTAACTCTGATATTATATTAAGTTTTTTATTGGACATAACTCATTTTTATAAAATAGACTAATAAAGTGAATGTGTCTGTAAATCAAAACTTTTGAACACAAATCATCAAAGATAAAAGGATGAAGAATTAGATGCATTATGAAATACGCTACATTTTTTGGACCAAACTAATGGAAAAGATAAACGAAATTTTTTAGGCTTTTTCTCTAATGGTGAGAAAATATGACAAGTGAAAATGTAGTATCAATGTCATGTCATTTGAAGATAGAGTTTATAAAATTAGAGAGTGTGAATGGTATATTAACACCCTTAAACGCGGCAACAAAAATATCCAAATTAATGGCCCAAAAGGGCCTTCGGGCCCAACCCCTCATGGGTTGTAAAAAATGTATCCTAACAATACTTCATTATTTGAACAAAAAAGAAAAACAATATCAGCAGAAGTTTCTAGCAGGATCCTGCAGATTACTTTTCAACTTTGACAAAAAAATATTAGAAAATTTGACCATGTATCTCCACTTTTATATTTATACCCCACAATTTTATGAAAATATCAAAATTATCTTTAATTTTTCTTTTTTTTTTTACAAAATTCATTTTCACTTCCGGAAAACTATTTTCAATAATTCCAGTACACAGAGTTTTACAAGTTTTCTGGTACATAAGGATGTTTTCGAAAAACTTAAAAAAAAGATTTCCGATACGAAAAAAAATGTGTACCAAAAAAACTTTCTCCAACTTTTCTGGTACAGAACGTGTTTCCAGAAAACTTTATCGGCAAGTTCTCCGATACACACCCTTATTTTTTAAAAAAAAAAAAAATTAAATTTTATTAATTTTTTTTGGATCACTTAAAAAATTATTGAAATTTTTGGGGTGGTCGTGGCCACTAAAACCAGTGACTATAAATTTGTCGTCTTTACATTTATCCCTACCACAGAAAAAAAAATTATTAAAATCAAATAAATTAATTAAAAACTAATATAATAAAAAATTAAAATAAAATAAAAAATCTGAAACTACCGTACAACTTATGGATGAAGTTTTCCGATAACTTCTGGAAAAGTCACTAACAAGTTTTCCGGTAGTTCAATATTTCTGGAAAACTTGAGAAAAAAAATTTCGGTAAAAATGAAAATTTTGATATTATATATACGAGGGTATTGTGGTATTTTGACTTGCTTTTTGGGGTATAGAGTTAATTGTGGGGGTACGGAGTCAAATTTTCAAAATACTAACAACCATAAAATGGATTAAACACAATATCTTGAAAAATTTACCCGGTACCCCCATAATTTGACCCGTACCCCCAATTTTTTTTTAAAATGGCAAAAATACCCTCCAATTTTTTTTTTTTTTACTATTTCACTAAAATCAGAGTAATTTTTTTTTCACCATTTCATCAATTCCGGAAATTCAGAAAGCACTGTTTCCGGAAATTTAGAAAAAAATGTATTGTACCGGAGAGCTTTGAAAGCAAGGTTTCCAGAAAACTTTGAAAGAATTTTGTTGTGTACCAGAAAACTTGAAATAAGTTTTCCGGAAGTTTATTGTGTACCGGAAATCTTCAAACCAATGTTTCCGGAAGGTAGTTGTGTATCAGAAATCTTCTTAAAATGTTTTTGGAAGTTATCAAAATTCTTTTTTGGACTTTTAATATACAAGGGAGGGCAAAACGATCATTTCACTACTATTTTAGGGGTATAAGTATAATTAGGGGGGTATGGGGTAAAATTTTACAATATCTTTACCTAAAATTTTAGATATTAACCAGGACCAGCCCAAGAAGTTTTGACGTCTAAAGCACCTTTAAAATGAGTATTTTTTAGGGTAAAAAATTGTACTTTTTTAAATGTGAAATAATAACAAAAATTATGGATCTAACAAACAAACACATACACACATAATAATAATAATAATAATAATAATAATAATAATAATAATAATAATAATAATAATAATAATAATATAGTCTATATTTAAATTCTTTAAATGGTAAAAAACATAATAATAGTGGATCTAACAAAATCTTATACATTACTAACTCACTAATACCATAAATAAATTTCTAACATAATTAATAATATCATAAATTATTTAGTTTGGATTTATAAAAAAACCTATTTAATTTGAAGATTTCTTTTATTTGTGCCATCCTTTATAGTATATATGATGTTGTTGTATCAATAAAGTTGATTTCATAATACAGAGAAAGGAAACAAATTGTGCATTCTTGACTCCAACAAATTTATATAAAAATCAAATGATGAATACAATATTGAAAATATAAGAACCGCGTCAGTACTAATGTATTGAAATTTGGATTCATTAATTTGAACTGCACGGTTATCATGTTTAGACAAAAATTGTACTAACTTTTTATACGCGTATCATCGAAAAAACAGGTCTATATATATATATAATACAATTAAATTTATTATATTACTTTTATTCTATTTATCGACACCGGTTCAAAACTAAAACATAATAGTCTAACACATTATTTTATCTATTTATTATTTTGTTGTACTGTTGTATCTTTAAGATTTACTTTATCTCTCTTTTTCTCTTCCTTTTCATTGCATTTATCTATTTTAAATTTCATAAAAATATTGAATAAATATTTTTCAATACATAAAAAATAGCAAACAAATATTTCTCATGGACAAAATATTCATAATCGATAAATATATAAAATATAGGTCAAATATATGTTATCGACACATAAAAATAACATAAGACGAATGTTGATCACAAATGTATATATA
>JBBPBP010000003.1:48379543-48416100 GCA_037974735.1 Cicer chorassanicum | reverse complement strand
AAAACTTTGTTATACACGTGTCTTATTTTTTATTGGTCTTTTTTACTGCATTTTTTTAATTTGATGAAATTAACAATTTTACATTTGATTAGTTATTGCATAATAATGCGAATCTATCTAACATTTATTTTTAAAAAGACATTTTTTTTTTCAAATTCATTAAATCTTAAATATAGTTTTTGCTAAAAAAAAGAAAAAAAAACATTACTCAAACAATAATTTATCCGTGCATCGATCATCTAAGTTCTATATGAAAAATATATTTAGTACACTATGCTACCATTTTCAATATGAATATGCTTGATAGAGTTTTATCTTTCCTAATTGTTGCTTGAGTACAAACATGCATTAAATACATTACTAATCCGCACGTTGGCATATTAAAATTCCCATCAAGGATGACCAAGATGTTTCTGGTCAACTGAATCGTTATATTTTGCAATATACTACTATGCCCTTTTTAAATTATGACCTGAAAATAAGACATATTATTATATAGAACATCGAATCTAGTAGTACAAGTGTATAATTTTATATGAGTCAAAAAAGAAAAGTGCCTATTGAACTTAATTATATACTATATGCTATCTCACATGGTTATACTAAGTAGGTGTGCCATTTTGTGTTATGACATTATTAAAAATTCAAAAGAATCCTAGACAATTATTACAAACATCCGTCTGATTTGCATTGGTTATATTGGTCGGTGGGAATATCAAGTTACAGAATTATTCATCCAAATTTCCTTAAAAAATGAATTATTCATCCAGTGAAAAATCCACCTAGTGGTCATGCACTTACAACAAAATCGTTAACTAAATTATTTAAGTGTTAAAAACAATTAATCGTTCTTCTAGTTGATATGATTTTTCTTTTGAAAAGGCAATATATAAATGTATAGTATTATTAATTACATTGAAATGTCTATTTAGAACAATTTAATTATATAATTATAATTGTATGAATTTAGATCGAGTCATACAGAATCTCTACAAAAATAGTTTGTAGGGTCTGACTGTCTATTATTTATAAATAATTCGAACATCTCGTTATGTCTAAAATTGAGGATTTGGACATGACCCAAATAACCTGATAACAAGTGGTTCAATCAATATTATATAACATATCTTAAATTTTGAATTGAACTCTATACAGTCCCCACAAATTTAATTTATAGGATGAATGAATATATTATCACCACTTATAAATATTGTGGGACTCTAAGCATAAATTGTTGTATATACATGTCTTATAATAGTTTGTAGTTCCTATATTTTTTATGAGTGAGTGATTGTTCTTTTCACAAAAAGAAAAAGTTTTAGAAACATGAAGGTTCAATGTATAAAGTATCTATAATCTTCTTGATAGAGAGACAAGTATATATCTGTGTGTATGAAGGCTAACATTTGTCGGCCTTCCCCTATTTTGCTCCCTTTGAGAAAGATAGGCAACACGAGTCAAAGAGAGTTTGATATGTTCCCAACAATGGTCCACCATGGTCTTGTGTGAACAAAAAGAAGGTCAAGATTTTTTTGACAAAAAAATAGATTCAAAATATTTGAAACAACTATATCAATAATATTTGAAACGGCTCTATCAACTATAGACTAATTCAATATTTCACCCCAATTTCTTATTACTTTTTCTACGATACCATTTGAGACAAAAAAAAGTAACATTTCCATGTGATCTTTTTGGTATAATTGGTTGTCCCACATCATGCATTATTTATCACTTATGTAATTAAATTTAGGAAACAATTGAAGCTACTTGTTAATAATACAATAAAAACTCCAATAGTTTAGTAATATACAAATTGGCATTATATTTGTAGATTGTAGATTTAATTCTCGTTAATGTTAATAGATGAAGACAATTATAAATTATATTTAAAATATTTAATAAGTCCAAATATTTACTACTTTGAATCGTGATATTATCCTTATTTTATATTTTCTTTAATAAAAATATAATAACACAACCAATATTTAGATTGTTTGGTAGTCGAGACATTTAGCAATTTGAACCTTTAGAGCTATCAAATTGGAGTACTTGACCCGATTAAGCAAGCCCAAACAGATTTAGGGCTTAATTTAT
Source organism: Cicer chorassanicum (assembly GCA_037974735.1). Taxonomy (NCBI): domain Eukaryota; kingdom Viridiplantae; phylum Streptophyta; class Magnoliopsida; order Fabales; family Fabaceae; genus Cicer; species Cicer chorassanicum. Next base: position 48,414,003 of record JBBPBP010000003.1, on the reverse strand, counting down.
TGGACCTGGCTATAAACCCACGTATATATATGGGCTTGACTCTTATATTAATTACAGTAAATTAATCAGTGCTTCGACTTGTATAGACTATTTCATTTTAACGGCTCTACGTCTGATTAAGATTGAGTGGTCGAGGATCGATATATATATTTTGAGAATCGAATGATTGATCTAGATTTGCGTACTATTGAAAATATGATATATAATTGTGTATTTGTTTTGATAAATTGTGATGGTTTATTAAGTATATAATCGTGATAATAATCACCATAAAAAAATTATTTACCATAAAAATTCTTAGTTGTGAATTAATTATCAAAGGCAATCTATATATGAAGTGAACTAGATTGTATGTTTTAAATCTAGTTCTCATGTTAATCTTTCCCAGTCTTATTAGAGGTAATATAACTTATCATTAGCAGATCCATGCCTTATATAATTTAAACTATTTCGTGGAGTTGGTATTAAGCTAAGGTATAATTGTGTAATTATTGTGATTGGTGTATGAACTCGTTAAACTGTTTGTAATCAAACTGTTTCTAGTCTTAATATTTGATGTATTGGGTTGGAATATCTTTTATATTTCATGTTAATAATCGTTTTGATACATAAAAATTAATTATTAGACCTTCGTTGGTAAGATCATTTGGTATTTCAAGTTAGTTTTATTTCTGTCTTAAAATTTGTGTAGTTTAGAGTTATATATAGACTGAACACTTGTTTTCCTAAAATACATTTTTTTTTTACTAAAATCGCCGTATATGCCTATGGTATACATATTTGTTGGGATAAATATAAGAGAAAGTAAAATCAATAAAAGTTAACATATTTAACCACTATTTAAATCAAATACATTTATTTTTGTTGACTAACTTTCTTTTATATTTATAAGAGAGGAAATATATCACACATAGATAGATATATCTATTATTTTGACCTCATATGAAATTACTAATACTAAATTGGTAATAGTCGCAAGAGGAGCAGCAATCAGTGAAACGCGTATAGGAAGCTTCCACTGTAGCATTACAGCCTCATCCATTCATACTTGTCATGGTTTTGATACCTGAAACTCAAATTTAAGAATCACAACTAAGAAAAATAAACTCCATAGAAACTCACATTTAAGTAAAAATAGTAGATTTTATCCTATTCAATATTATCATTTACTAAATATACTTTTAAAATTAATTTCCTCACAAAGTTTTTTATAAAAAAATTAATAAAAGAAAAAGATAATTTTGAGAATGTATTTTATCTGTTATATATTAAAAAATCAAATAGAGAATGTATTTAGTTATTTTTATTTATTTCTTATGCATATGTACCATACCACTTACTGCATAGTCATTTAATTTGATTTAAAATTAAGATGAAACTTAGACTAAGAGTTTGTAGAAATATATGGTGCAATAGCAACATAGAATCCTACACACATGTTTGCATATTTATGACTTAATTCTGAAGGATTAAAATGGTACAGTTAATATTTAGAATAAACAATTTGATTTAAAGATGTAGTATATGATAAGTGCCAACCAGAAAATAGCTTTCACCATGCTGCAAGGTCTGAATCAAGAAGCCAAATTCATTTGTAGAAAGTAGCACACCAGAGGAATGAACTAACATAACATCTTCTCCAAACACTGTTTTCATATCTATTGGTCCCGCTTGAACTTCTGTTGCAATTCCATTGATAAACACTGTTATCATTCCTGTAACACTAGTACCTCCATATCCTTTACTCCCAAAAAAAATTAATTAGAACATATATTTTGGTCAATATTTAAAAAAATAAATGAATAATCTCATTTAACTATATATTATTTGATTCTACTTATTTTTTTCTGTGCAATGAATAATTAAAAGAAAAGAGAGGGAGTAATATTTTAGCAAATTAAAGAATAAGAATGAAATGAGAGAAATAAAAAGTTCTAGGGTTTGGAAGTGAGAGGATAAAAAGGAAGGAACAGAAACTGCAGCCGGAAAGTAGCATTCATGTTTTTCCGGAAAGTACAACTTTCATGCAATTCAAACGCGGAACTGTCAAATCAACTAAAAGGTTTCTACTTTATTCTGTACCCTACCTCAAACCTAACATCAAATAATAACTCTCATCATCAAAATTAAATTAGTAACATAGATTTGGAGTTATTTTTTTTTAGATAATAAAAAATTATTAGAGAAATTCTTAATATGGTTTTGAACAATTATTCTGTGATTTTAAGAGGTTGGGGTGGTCCAATTATTTTTTAAATAAAATTTTTTAGTTATAAAAAAAAAAAAAAAAGACATGCAATTAATTACCAGGTTGATAGTTGAAATTAGGAGAAAGAGGTGAGCAGAAAAGTGATGATCCAGCTAAAGTTTGATCAATTCCATGGAAAGCCATTTGAGAAGAAAGTGAAAAGAAACCATCCATGCCTTGTTGACCACTAACAACACCACCACATGATGATGATGAACCCAAAGAATCATTTAAAGAAGAGGAAGAACCACCAACAAACCCAATTTTTTGAACCATATCACATGCTATATTTGCATGTGCACCATCATCAACATGTTGTTGAGGCTGCTTCATCAACATCTGATTTCTTTGCTCAACTGTGGCCTGTTGCATCTGTCGTTGTCGACGCCGAGATCTAGACCGTCGATTCTGAAACCAGTAAAAGACGTTGGCGTCGCCGACGTTACCGAATTTCTCGAGAAGTTTTCTTATTTTGATGGTTTCTTCTTTTGGTGGATTCACCATGCCACTGTTGAAGATGGATTCAAGTATGAGAATTTGTTCTGGCTTTGGTGTCCACCTTGATCTAACCGGTTCATTTTTCTCGGAACCATGTTGGGTTGGAGTGTTGTTGGGGTTATTTTGCTTCTTATCTTCCATATTTCAATTCACAAGAAGAAATAACAAAATGTTTTGTTGAAACTTGAACTGAAACTGAAACCTAGGTATAATATATAATATATTTGGCTAGGGAGACATATATGTATATAACTAAATTAAGTATATGGAGTACAGAATATTGCTTTGCTGGAAAAGGATTAATATGAAGAGGTGAAGATTAATATTCAAAAATTATCAAATTACATTAGAGTCCTTTTATTTCCCATACCCTCTTCTTTTTTACCCATATATAGTCAATGGAAAATCATAAAAGAAGCTAAATATTTTAGTTTTTCATCCCTAATTTTCATGTTTTTAGGGCAAAGTTTTTAGTATTCGGTAGTTGGACCGACAGGACCGAAGATTATTTTAGTCAAGATTGAAATTTTCAAATATTGTAATTCAATTCAATTTTAATTGAAATTTATTAACTATTTGAGTCCAACCACTTAATTATTGTGTGGTGTTTAACATTCCATAAGAAAATGAGTTTTGAAACAATTCTATATTACAAGTGTGATTTTCATACATCAAAAATATATAGTGTGCATGTATATATTATTCTCATAATTAGTATTTGGTAAAACAAATTTGAAGGGTGTGTTCAAGTGGTTAGAACAATTTATTGTTAGGCTTCATAGTTTGTTTTAGCGTCGGTCTAGTATCTAAATTGTGATTGATGCTAATTCACTTGATGTTAAACAATTGCGTATGTCTAAATTTATATACATAGTAACGTATATGTAGTAAGGATGGGTTGAAAGATGTTAATTGTGTGTTTGTATGTGTCCTTACAAATGTATATAAATTTTTATAACGTTTGTTTTTTTCGCAACATGCAGCACACTCACATTTTTCAATTATGATCGAACATGGTTTATGTGAGATATGAGAATTGTTAATATTAAAAGTCCTTCTAACATAGCGCTTGTTTTGTGGAACACTATAATTATCGATCAAGCTGGATGAGGGACAAACAAACACAAAAGTTCCTTTGACCATGTACTTTGTATTCTGACAATGTAGCTTTTATCTTTTGTTGATGTATGTATACTTACCTCGTGCAAGTGTAGCCAATGATCCGAGAAACTATGGTCAGAATTGGAAACCTTCTAGTTTTGGGTAAAAACGAAATCATTCATTTTCTTCTGCTAAACTAGTAAACTTGAGCATTGTTTTCTAATAATTATTTATTTTTGCTATTAGAAAAAAGAGAATGTGATTTATTAGTTTTGTTTAAGTTGCACACATATTTTAATATAAATCACGTTCTATAAGTGAAACTCACTAAATTGTAACATGTTTTTATAAGTTAGCCATAATAAGTTATTTTCATATATAATATCTTCAAATTTTTATGCAACATGAAGGTTGAAACATTAAGGTGGAATGTCATACTTGTTTCAAGTATTAATATGCGCTTGTTATTTCTCACTTTTTTTTTAAGAACATTTCTCATCCAATAAATTGATTTTGAAATGTTGAATTAAGTATTACAATTCTAAATAGAAATTATATATAGTCGAGAGAAAAATAATAAAAAATATATTAAATAATCAGAAACTTGTTAAAGTACATCAAATATTACATAAGATTTATACCCAATAAGTAACAACCACTTAGGACAACTAACTACACTAACTATTCTATTTACTTGTATAACTATTTAATATTATATATATATATATATATATATATATATATATATATATATTGGGTAAAACCTACTATTAGGTAGAGTTGTCAAATGAGTTGGTCTGGTCCAATACGCTCTGACTTAAAGTGTCTGATCTTATGTATCGGTCAATTTGAGCCGACATGTTTTATTATTGTGTTGCAAATTATTAAGACTAGCTCGACCACTCTAGGTTAAGCAGGCTAGTGAGCCAGCTTGATCCATTTTTTCCTTTTGATATCTCTCTAACCAAAATAGAGATAATAAAATAAAATTATAAAATTATAATACAGCACCATATAAGCCACATGATAAATGTCTCACCTAATTTAAAATATTTTTTAGAGATAACAAAATGAGGTTGAAAATAACATAATATATAACAAAGAAATTAAAGTGGATAATTTTTTTTAATAATGAAGAGAACAAGAAAATGAAGAAAACTTATTCGTTTATGAAAAAAAACATATGATTTAATTTTTCTTCTTTATATGGGTCAGTTTGAAACTTGAAGGGTCAGCCTAACCCGACTCAATTTCTAATTTGAACAAATAGGTAAGACAATAAAGATTCAGTTGTTTTTTAACTATTTTTTCTCCATTTTGAGAAGATTAAAATGAAGGTCTATTGGATATCAGATAATGATTATAATTAAACAAAACACCGTAAAAGAAAGGCTAAACGAAAAAAAGTGTACAAATAAATGTCGACAAGTTGTGAATGCAAATCAAAGCTGAACAATTTTTATAAAAGAAAAAGAAAATATGAGCTTTAATTCTATAGTTTAGGGAAACAAGAGCATGTGATAATATACATGGAAAGGTGGGACGCAGTAAAGGATGAATGAAAAATGATGTTAGAAAGTAATAAAAAAAAGGAGGAACAATCCAAAGGGTTGGTCTAGAAACCGTGCAATAATTTATTAGCCATGACGCTAAGCAAACACAGTCTTACAATGGCTCTATCTCTGCCACCTTCTCCTATCTCTGCAACCCTTTTTAATAATAAACGAAACCATGGTAAAGGTGCTTCATTAAACCTCGAACACTTCGCTTCCTATACTTGTCCCATGCTTTTAAATTACTGCAAATTTATACATTACGAAAAAAATGCAGCAAATGCAATTTAAATTACTGTTGTAATGTGGTTACAGCTATTTCAAAATTTGAATATTGCAGTTATAATTATAGTTGTGATAGAAAAAAATTGTTTTTCATTTTTGTATTGTATTATTATTGTGTTGTTGTTGTGTGAATGTGAACCCAACACTATTTCCTCTGTTTCTTTCTTACACACGGGTCTATTGCTAGCATCAATAATATTAGTGGCGTGTGTCATTAATATGTAAATATGTGCGTTAAAGGGGTGCACTATTTATTCCATTTTCAGTATGCTGAGGCAATTCATGACGGTCGACATTTTATTTTAATGATAAAATTTGGTAATTTTTCAAATGTGTGATGTATTCAGGTCAAAATGTCCAGTGCCATTTTCTATTTTTAAACTGTGCATAAATATAGAAAATAAATGTCTTTATTTTCTAATTTAACTGTGCAAAATGTCCATAATTTCCGATTTTTAATATTTTGTGAAATCTCAATTGTTTAACTTTTTTTTAAAAATGATCAAGGTTGATGGTAGCATTGCTGGGGTCGACCCTACTTATAGAAACACTCAACAACAAAATAACGTTTATTGTATTTGCAGAGTTTCCTAGTTAATTTTGGATGTAGTGTAGGTTTGGTCAATACTAATTATTATTTTTTATAAAAAGTTTAAATTTTTATTACGAATTTTTTTTAAAGTGAAGGTAATTCAGAATTTCTGATTAATTAATTTTATGTTACTAATTATTTCTGATTTTTTAATTTTATAAAATATACAGGGCAAATGAAAAATTTAGAGAAATGTGCAGGTGTATAAGGACAAGGTGAGGGAACTCCAAGTAAATTCTTCCAAAAACAAAAGCTCAAAGTCCAAACTGATAAAAGAAGAAGCCCAGATAACATGGGCTTAAATAACTCAAACAATAAATTATACGCCATACCACTTTTATATAACTCGTACCCCACATGCTACTCAAACTATCCTTTTTTTATTATTAAAAACAACCCATAAAATATTGTCCTAGTCCATCGGATTTACTTTATGTTTTGAAAAACTCAATTAAAAATTACTCGAACACAATGATTCTAGTAAAATTTAAAGTTTGAATTTTTCAAAACACTTTTTTTTTTCCTAGTAAACTTAAACTTCTAGGCATTACAAACAAGCTCGTGGTCAGAGCTTATATCTTATAATAACAGAAGGATTACAAAAATGCAGACTTGACTTCAAGCTGACACAATACTAAACCTTTTGCATTAGTTAGTGCTATTACCAGTCTAATTGTCTCAATTCTTGCTACTGGAGCAAATACCTCGGAATAGTCTATCCCTACTCTTTGTAGAAATCTTTTGGCAACCAACCTTGCTTTGTATTTAGCAATTGAACCATCTAGGTTTAGTTTGAGCTTGTAGACCCATTTGACTCTTATTTGTTTATGTTATGGAGGTAAATCAGTTAAGTACCAAGTCTGGTTCCTTTCAATTGCCTTAATTTTTTTTTTGTCATTGCTTCTCTCCAAGGTCCTCTCTTCATAGCTTCTTCAACATTTAATGTTTATGTATTAGCAAATAGAGAAAAATGCACTAAATCTCCACTACTATCAACTTTATTGTCATTGTATACCTCAAACTCACTTAAGTGTGTTGGTGGCTGCCTTGATCTTTGAATTCTGCCTGATTCTATTCTCTCCTCAACTACTTCTTTATTGTTTTGACAATCATCCAACAGTGATGTAGGAAATTGTACCAGCTTACTGGTGTTGTTGGCTTTCTGCTTCTAGTCGTAGAATGCTTGTTCAACTATCTTCACATCTCTAGTTACTACAATTTTTCTCTTAATAGGATCATACAATTAATATGCACCAGTTGGAAAATACCAAACTAAAATCATGGCTTCACTCTTATCTTGTAACCTTCTTCTCTTTTGGTATGGTACATGTTTGAAACAAAGAGCACCAAATGTTCTCAAATGTGCTACAACTAGTCTCTTGCAACTCCAAACCTCTTTTAGCACATTCTCATGCAATCTCTTTGTTAGGCATTTGTTTAATATATAGACAACACTTGATGCAGCCTCATCCCAAAAATTGTGTGGCAACTTCTTTCCTTACAACATACTCCTAGTCATGTCTAGGATAGTTTTATTTCTCCTTTTTGTCAATCCATTATGTTGAGGTGTATAGGGGGCAGTCACTTCATTTTTCATGCTTAATCCCATTTTTCACACAAAATTCCTCAAACTCATGTGAGGTATATTCACCACCTCCATATATCCTTAACACGACAGATCTTCTACACCGTTTTTTATCCTTCACTTTGAAATTCTTAAAAGTTTCAAGTGTTTCTTCTTGTGTTTTTATCTACTATATCCACAATATTCTATGAAATTCATCAACAAATGTTATGAAATACTTATTACCTCCAAGAGTGGCACCTCAAATGATCCATATATGTCGCCACCAAAATTTATTTTAAAATAGGGAAAATATTGGGAAACCCTTAAAAATAGAAAGAAAAAAAAATGGTATTTGAAACCAAATATTGAGTTCGAGAGTTGATTATGCATAGGGAATATGTTAGCATCCTACGACATCCGTGAAAATACGGTTACCTATAATTAATTGTGTAAAATTAATACTAACTTAAATATATTTATTTCTCTTTATTATTAAATATGAATATCAATTGTTTTTTTTAATGTAATTTTGAAATAAATGTGTGCTTAAGAAAGAAAGGAATAAAAAATTACTAATATGCTTAATAAGAGTGTGATCTTGCTACTACGTATATCCTAGTGCGATGAAGAAATCAAAGCTACGTAGTTTTTTAATAGAAAATACGGATGTGTTGATTGTTTTTTAAAGAAAATTTGTTTAATATATATATATATATATATATATATATATATATATTTGACAAAAAAAGAGTTTGTTTGATTTGAATAATTATTTTGAAATACGAGTTTTATGACCACCAAGTTGTACAACTCGTGTCTCAACAAACTCAAGGATTAAAAAGATGTCACAACTAGTTAACCAGTTTAAGAATAGTTTTATTACTTTGTTTATAAAAGGAGGGCTTTAAAATCATCAAGTTGTACAACTTGTATAATTGCTCAAAGATTAAAAACATGTCACATCTTTTTAACCATTTGAAAATAATTTTCGTATGATCATTAATTTATTAAAATAAAAACGAATTTTAAGAACTATCAAAGTTATCATAATTTGTGTCATAATAACTTGGAACAAGATTTTATTTGATTTTATTTTTGAAAAGAATTTTTGTAAGATTTAACGATTTAAAAAATATATATATGGTGAGTTGGTAAACACAAAAAATGAAAGGTTGAGTCTACTTTGGATGCTTTGTGCGATATGATATGTCAGAGAGTTCAACTTTCAATACATTAACATAACAATAATTAAAAAGTTTCATTTTTAATTCTAAATAAATAAAATGTGCATAAAGGAATAAAATAACAATAATTAAAAGGTTTCATTTTTTATTCTAAATAAATGAAATGCATCCGAAGCTTCATAAACATAAAGGTAGCGCGTAGAGAAATAAAATGTTTACTAAAAGAAGTGTAGCATACAAAGTAAGAAAACATCAAGCAAGCTCGTAGATGCCTCTTGCAACACATAAACAGTGGGAGCTGCAAGGAAACGTGTTAAAGAAAAAGGGTAGGGGAGACGTGTACCAGGAAAAAAAATGTACTTTTTATTTTTTTTGTGCTATAGATAATATAATGGGAACTCAGATAAATATGTACTCAAAATTGAGTCAGATTTATAAAATGGTGATATTTTAGATTTAATAATAATAATTGCAAAATATTTATTAAACGTATTATTACTTATTGTCGCGGCCTAAAATTTCGAGTGTTTCTCGAATTCAATGGAGTCGCCACCAAAATTTATTTTAAAATAGGGAAAATATTGGGAAACCTTTAAACATAGAAAAAATAAAAATGGTCTTTGAACTAGATTTTGAGTTTGGGAGTCGATTATGCGTAGGGAAGGTATTAGCACTCTACGACATCCGTTAAAATACTAATACCTATAACTAATTGTGAAAAATTAATACTATTACCTATAACTAATTGTGCATTTTATTTCTCCTTATTATTAAATATGAATATCAATTGTTTGTTCTTTGAATGTGATTTTGAAATAAAAGTATGCCTAAGAAAGAAAAGTAAAAAATAAAGAAATTTTTATTAGTGTGCATGACAAGAGGGTGATCTTGCTCCTATGTATCTCCCGGTGCAATGGAGATATCAAAGCTTATAGTTCTTGGGTAAAAAATGCGGATGTATTGATTGTTTTAAAGAAAATTTGTTTTATTATATAAAAGAATATATTTTGACAAAAAATTGAGTTTGTTTGATCTGAGTAATTATTTTAAAATGCGAGTTTTAGGACGATCAAGTTGTACAACTCGTATCTTAAAAACTCAAGGAGAAAAGATGTCACATCTAATTTAATCCTCTTAAGAATATTTTATATTATTTTTGATTTTTAAAATTGAGTTTCAAAACCACCAAATAGTTCAACTTATGTTTTAACAACTCAAAGATTAAAAAAAATGTCACATCTAATTAATCAAATTTAAAAAGTTGATTTTAGATTTATTTATATATAAAAACAAATTTTAAAACTATCAAATTGTATAATTTGTATGCAACTCAGGGATTAAAAGATGTTATTTTTAGTTAACCTTTAATAATTTTTATTTATTGATTTGTTTATGAGTTTTAATTTATTAATTTATCTGTGAAGATGAGATTTAGAACCACCAAGTTGTCACAACTTGTGTCATAACAACTCAAAGATTAAAAAGATGTCACATCTAGTTAATTTTTAATGAAATATTATTTGTGTTTTTTTTATGAAATTTGATATTTAGTTATGAAGCAAATTAAATTTCTTAAAAAATAAGAAGAAAAAAAACTCTAAATGGGTTGAGATGGACATATTTGTTTTTGTTTGGAGCCCAACTGAACTTAAATTTAACATAAAAAAAGTTGAAAGACATATACTAAAACCCTAACCCTAGGACACTTACAAACTAAGATGGGGCTGCTGTGGCTGGGTTGATGTAATGTATCGGCAGAAATCTGGAAGAAAACAAAAGGGGGAAAAAAAAGAAGAGAAGAAAAACAAGAGAAGAGAAAGAAATTAAAAGGGAGAAAGAGGTGGCCAAGGGCAGAGACTGACGAGGAGGGCGTGGCCGCTCCAAAAGGCACAGTTGTCGTTCCGGCGACAGCGGTGACAGTACAAAGGTTTGAGTTTTCTAGTCCTTTTTTATTTTTCATTCACAATGTTATCTTATTTTTACTCTAGTACATCAAAACTTTACATTTTTATAAAAACAAAATAATTATAATGTAAAGAGAAGAAAAAAAAATTTACCTAAACTTTTATTTTGTTTGTTTTTCTTTGCTACTACTCTATTCTTCTTCTTCGTTTTAGGTGTGTTTTTTTTGTTAGTGTCCGATTTTTTTTTTTATTTGAAAACAAATGAAGATGTATATATAGAGTTTTTTTACTTGTTTAATTGCTTTCTTGCTCTGCTCTTATGCTTCTCCATTAGTTTTCTGTTTGATGCTTAATTTATTTGCTCATAATCTGAGTTTTTCTGCACATCTGCTCCATTCACGGTTTTAGTCTATTTGTTTTTTATCTGATTATGTTCATCTGCTGGACAAAACTGGTTTGTTGGGCTAAAGAGCTTTTTTATTTGTAGCTTTGGTTAATTTTGTACATGAATTCAATAGCATTTGTCTTTTAGTTTTTATTTCATACTCAGAATTTTGTCTCTTTGCTCTATATCATGTGGACAATGGAAAAGGGCAAAGGGAATTGCTTTTTTTCATTAATTAATTCATTACATACAATTTTTGCCATATTTTGTATCAATCTTTTAATTATAAAATTATTATTTTTCCAATTAGTTACAACACTCTGACTTATATAATTATGTTTTGCTTTAATTAGTTACAACAGGTACAAGAACAAAACCTCTGTAACAAAAAGCAGAAAACAGAAGCAAGGCATCAGCAAGACTAGTGCATCAGCAAGACAGTGCAACAACAGAAAACAAAACAAAAGCAAGACAGGCTAGAGCAGAAGCAAGGCACCATAAACAGAAAGTTTGCGTGTTTAAAATTGTAATTTGATGAGACAAAATGAGCCTACTTATTAATATCATTTTTATTTTTATTTTATACATTTTTTGTGTGTTAATAATTATGAAATGCATAAATGTGTGTGTATATATATATATATATATATATTTTCTATTATATTTTTTTTAGGATTTCATAAATATAAATAAAATAATGACAACATAAAAATTGATTATGAGTATAATTTAACGGGCCGGACAAAATTGGGGTATAACACTTATTTTTTGGAATTATTTTTAGTTGGTTGGACAAAATTAAGGTACTACACTAAGTTGACTGTCTTCAAGCATTGAATGTCTGTAACTTGCATATTAATGACAAATGTTCGATTCTTTGAAAGGGAAACGTTTAATATCATCCTCTTCTTCCCATCTTACATCTCCAGTGCCTCATTCTTTATCATCACATGAAACCCCTTTTGAACCAGTTGACCTGTACTCAACATATTACTCTTCATGTCTGACACATATATCACATTCTCAATCACCACTATTTTTCCATTCTTTCTTTTAAACACCGTGTTTCTAGCACCTTCAACCTCGAATGTTCTATCATAAACAAATCTTATCTTACTTTTCCCTAATGTGTTAATGTCCACCAACCATTCTTTGTGACTGGTCATATGATTGGAGCAGCCAGTATAAAGAAACAAAAGTTGAGATTGAGAAGGTTCTTCATTTGTTGTAGTCATCAACATAATTGCGTCTGAATTTGAGTCATCTTCTTGTGCAACACAAGCCTAATCTTCACTTTTCTTCTTTTGTTTTCCCTTTCCAAACCAACATTCATCATCAAAATGACCAAACTTCTCACAATTATAGCATTGGACCTTCTTCTTGCCAAAGTTCTTTGATTTGCCTTTGGGTTTAACATTTCCACCTCCCCCTTTTGATGATGATTTAGATTTGACACCACATTTCTTGAACTTATCTTTATCGTTCTTCTTCCACTTCCTTTTCTGATCATCTTTCTTGTTTATTTGAGCTGCCAATGCTTGATCACCAGATTTCCCTCCATTTCTTTCACTCATTCTCAATTCTCTTGCTTCTAATGTTCCTTACAATTCTTCAAGACTTAGAGTTGAAATATCTTTAGATTCTTCCATGGCACGCACAATGTAATCAAACCTGGGATGCGAGAAACTTAGGATCTTCTCATACATCTTCTGCTTTGACAGCTTCTCACAACATCCAACGATTTGATTGGTAATGCTCGTCAATCTTGAAATCAATTCTGCAACTTTCACTTGTTCCTCTATTTGTAGCAGTTCAAATTGCTTATGAAGTGTTTGTAATTTCACCCTCTTGACCTTTGCACCTCCTGAATAACATTTATCAAGAATATCCAAGGCTTATATTGCACTTTTTGCTTCATAAATCTTATGAAAATTGGTCGTGTCAAGATATTGATGAAGAATGAATGTGGCCTTGCAATCTTTCTTCTTGTTTTCTTTATAGGTCGTTCTTTGCACTTCTGTTGGATTCGCTCCCAATTCATCAAATCCTTTATCTATGACCTCCAAGACTTCTTGAAATCCAAATAAGGCACACATTTAAATTCTCCATCTTCCCAATCTTTTCCATCAAAGTGTGGCATATGTGTTGGAAAATTGCCACTGTTTCCATTTGAATTCTTCTTCACTTCACTCGTGTTTAATCCTCACACTTCACTCGTGTTTTTGCTCTAATTAGATCAAACCAATGGCTCTGGATACCAATTTGTTAGCTTATAGTTGTTACTTGCACTCAAAGAAACCAGTGAAACTCAACAATATAATGACGAAAAAGGGTTATTTATTTCATAGCTCGCAAGCTAATTCATACCGAATCATTCTTAATCAATTAGCACATTTGTTGACTGAAATCTAACCAACTAACTAACTGATTAGTTAGTTAGTTATGACTGAAGTAGCAATGTCAAGTTACAAGGAATGGGGTTTGAATTGTAATCTTGCCTATTTAAAATTTCCTGTTAAACACTTAAGAAAACAACTCAAGAATGATCTTGGTTATAAAAACAGAAACGGAGAACGTTCTTGGTTTTAACACAGAAAACGCAGAACGTTCTTGATTAGTTAAAATCACAATTTTAGTTTCTCTATTTAATTTTGATAATAACAATAACTAAATGTAAATAGAGATAAGGAAGAAATACCACACAAGAATATATCCTGGTTCACCCAACGTGGGCTACGTCCAGTCCTCACAACTGTGAGATTTTCACTAAGTGTTCAAAGAGAAAGGGAGAACAATCACAGTTAGAGATCAACCTTGATCTGTAACTATACTTCCTTTCCACCCAGAAAGGATTAATCAGATCACCTAACTAATCTGTTAGGATTTTGAAGTTAACTCTTTTAATCACACTCAAACTATAAACAATCCTTATAGTTATGAGTTTATACAATAATAATTTGAAAGGTTTGTTTGAATCTAATTTTGCTCAACTCTTGTTTGAGAAAAGGATTCGGAACAGAGAAAGAACTCAGTAGAATAAAACTGGAAGTATGTATTTGGTTCAACCTGATTTCTTTTGTGAATGAGATAGCTTCAAGAATGCAAGTGAATATGATTTAATGAGAATACTTGGCACTTGAAGATCTGATTGATGCTTGCGAATTTGCCTTCCTTTGATAGATGTTTTGAGCAATTAATTCTGGTCAGAAAGAGCTGTTGGGAGTGCTCTGTTTTCCTTCTGACAGAAGCAAGGAATCTGTTGACAAATAGAGCTCCATGTATGTGACAGTTTTGGGCTTTCTGTTTTGGACCTTTTGCTTGATTTCAAACAGACTTGTTGCGTGCTTTAATGACCCATTAAGCTTTGATAATATTTGATAGTGATTGGGCTTCGATTTGGATGTTTAATTTGATCCAAAACTGTTTGGAAAGGAGTGAATATTTTTCTGCAGAAATAAGAAGTCTTCTTCTGCATAAACAAAGATTGTTCTTCTCAAAAACGGAGAACATTGATTATAGGTGGAGAAAGATAATCAATCTTGTCTGATAGACTTTTGAATAATCTGAGGACTTATATTCAATCTTGAAGTTCAGTTTTGTTCAACTTTCTTGACAGTTCCAGACTGGAGAAAGTTGCAGTCCGTTTTTTGATATGCTTAGATTCGTGATGAATTTTCTTAATGATCCGAGAATCGTTTTGAGTAAAAATGATTCCTATCTGTTCCTTGCCATGTACTGTTGAAATTGGTATAAAGATTTCAGGCATAATCAATGTTGAAGTGGTGGAGAAAGATTGGTGAAGTGGCTGTAACAATCTTTCTTGATTCTGCTGATCTTTCTCTGTTTTGTATAGTTTATGATCATGACTTATTTCTTTGCTTTGCTTGGTTCCTATCTTTAATAAAAAACACTCAAGAGCAGAGATTAAATTAACATAACATTTAGAATCATAATTAATATCTTTAATTAATCTTTTGTTTATTTTCATCAAAACTTAATTTGAGAGTTTGTCTTAACAATGACATTTAATTATTATATTACTTAAATTACAAGTCACCTAATACTCACAACATCCCATAATCATCCTCACCAGCTTGCCCTTAATAGAGCAACTATATTTTGTATATCATAGTATTTGAGTGAAGAGTCAAATTTAAATAAATCAATTTCCTCTTTAACCTTCTATAGAAGACAGGGATAATATTTTATCAATTGAGCTATCAAAATTGATTAATCCATTTAGCCGTTATTAGAACGGGTTAGATCATAAAAATAAAAATTAAAAAATAATTGTATCTTTTTTTACTTAATCCAATTAGCTGAAATAAAATATTGCGTTTGACCAAGCCAACCCAATTCCAACATGTTATAAAAAACAATCGTAATAACAATAATAATAAAATCTTTAAGAATTATTGTCTAATTTAAAATTATTAATAGAAACATATTTAAATATAAAAACTTAATAAAAAGACATAAATTTAACTAAAATTTTAAAGTATAAATTATTAAATGTTTGGTTGGTTCAACTGAAGGAATATATTTATATTTAATTGATATACAATGTAACCGTAAAAAAGTTACATGCATCTTATCTTATCTTATCATATCACACTAATTAAATAACTGTGAGAAACTAATGTAACTAAAAGTGGCATAAAAATTGAAACAGATGAATAAAATTAAAAAGAAAAATAGAATGGGCCGATTTTGTATATTGGTCCTCGTAGCCCATAGTAGTTGGGTTGGGTTTAATAATTTACAACCCAATACTAAATAGCTCGGTTTTATTCTAATTCATTTATGTAATTGAATTAAAGTGTCGGCTCATACTGACTTATCTGAAATCACTTTTTTACTAATGATAGCGAGTTTGATGATAATAATAAAATTTATTTATAGTAAAAAAAAAAATTAGACTCATTTGAGTCTTTAAAAATACAATATCTAACATTTTAAAATTTTAAAAAAAGTTGAACAATCTTGTCTGATAGACTTTTGAATAATATGAGGACTTATATTCAATCTTGAAGTTCAGTTTTGTTCAACTTTCTTGACAGTTCCAGACTGGAGAAAGTTGTAGTCCGTTTTTTGATATGCTTAGATTCGTGATGAATTTTCTTAATGATCCGAGAATCGTTTTGAGTAAAAATGATTCCAATCTGTTCCTTGCCATGTACTGATGAAATTGGTATAAAGATTTCAGGCATAATCAATGTTGATGTGGTGGAGAAAGATTGGTGAAGTGGCTGTAACAATCTTTCTTGATTCTGCTGATCTTTCTCTGTTTTGTATAGTTTATGATCATGACTTATTTCTTTGCTTTGCTTGGTTCCTATCTTTAATAAAAAACACTCAAGAGCACAGATTAAATTAACATAACATTTAGAATCATAATTAATATCTTTAATTAATCTTTTGTTTATTTTCATCAAAACTTAATTTGAGAGTTTGTCTTAACAATCTCCCCCTTTTTGATGATGACAAACATGTTAATTTAGATTTTAATTCTGATTCTAATTTTAATTTTGAAGAGGGTAAAAACTCCCCCTCAATTGATGCAATAGATGTTTTTAGTGATATAACTAATGCAATCAGTTTAATTTTAGCAATAAAGGATATTTCATTAATAAAGCGCTTTGCTGAATTACAAAAAGTGAGATCCTGAATTTTAATCAGATCATAAACAGAATAAAAACTAAACTTAATTCTCCCCCTTTGTCATACAAAAAGGAAGGAGAAAAAGATCCCTATTTTGCTAAAGAAGGAGAAGATCCTTCTGACGATTGAGACTTGGATGGTACAGGAACAGGCTCGGGAGCTGGAGCAGCGTGAAAAGGAGGAGGAGGAGGTACACCGAGCTTGGGTGCAAGTGTATCCGTGAGCCAGGATTGCAGCTGAGTCTGTTGTGCCAAGAGAACTTGTAGAGTGGCCATTATTTCATAGTTGGTTGGTTCCTTTGGAGGATTCATGATTGGTGGGGGAATAGGAGTAGTGCTGGTTGATGGAGCAGAGACAGCTGGGAGAGAGGCAGGTAGTGGCTGAGGATTGGATTGATTGGATGAAGTAGCGTTGTTGGAAGGTTCGGAGGAAGCCAAAAATTGACTAATGCCAAAAATAGATGACGTGGTGGTTTGAGGAGAAATGTACGCTGGTGACATGGCAGAGACATTTTGGTGAGAAAGCAATGTTGTCATGGGGTCAAGGGGAGAACGAAGAAGCTGAGATACAGAGATGAAATCTGTGGAGGAAATGGTGGATTGTTGGGGAAAAACAGAGAATGTTGTATTGTTAGGAGGAGGGGTAAGAGAACGTTCTCTGTTAGGAGGGGAACTTTCTTGA
Organism: Cicer chorassanicum; assembly: GCA_037974735.1. Taxonomy (NCBI): domain Eukaryota; kingdom Viridiplantae; phylum Streptophyta; class Magnoliopsida; order Fabales; family Fabaceae; genus Cicer; species Cicer chorassanicum. The sequence continues at coordinate 48,396,344 of JBBPBP010000003.1, read as the reverse complement.
GCAGGATTAGAACATTCTGGGTTTTGTGGTGATCGTTCTGGGTTTTGTGGAGAAAGTTATGGATTTTGTGAGGAATGTTCTGGGGTATGAGGAGAACGTTCTGGGGTTTTATGAGTAGCCCTAGCTGGTGAAGGAGATGGTGATGTGGGGACTGTAACAGGAGCTTCCCGTCTGGTAGAGCGTTTTCTTTTTAGGGTGGAAGGAAATGAATGAATGAGTGGGGCAGACTGTCGGGTTCTGGGTCTATTGGTTTGTGGATATTGTGGCTGTGATTCAGATGGGGGAGAAGGTTGTCTAGTGACGTTGATTTTCATATGGGACGTGTTTTTGGTCAAAAATTTGGAGAGTTTAATAAGAGATTTTTCATTTGTCAGAGGGATATGAAAATGATTAAAGACTTTTGTAAGAATCATACCATAAGGAACAATATTCTTCTTGTAGTCTTTGTTGGCAGCAACGATCATGTGATGAAGTATCAGATGAGGAAGGTTGAGACGCTTGCAGTTGAGCAGGTGATATATGACCAGTGCGTCGTTTTCAGAGACATACTCATGGCTTCCACAGTGAGGAAGAAAAGTATGTTGACTCATGTTGTTGAAACTTTTAGGGAGAGGGCGCAGGAATGTTGATAGATACCTGGTGGAATTCTCTTGAAATAGTTATGAGAGAACTGCAGTATCTTTAAGATTGAGAGCTGCATACCAGGATTTTCCAAAAACAGCAGGACCTTCAGTAGGGAGATCCAAGATTGAGGCCAAAATGTCAGGAGTTAATCTGATCTCAATTCCCTTGATAGTGGAAATGAACAGAGATTTTTTAGGGAATGTTTTGGCCTGACAGTAGAAGGCGCGAACAGCATCTGGATAGTGTGGTTCATAAATTTGCAGAAATGCAGTCCAGCCTAGGGCATCAGTAAAATGTTTGACAGAGTTGCCATCGACTATGAGTTTGTCGAAGATGAAAACTCTACCAACACCAATGGGTCTTTGAGCCCATTTGTCTTTGAAAAGTTTGGTGGCAGTTGGAGGAATCAGAGGAGTGGTATTTGGCTTGGTCTTTTTGGAGGGTGGAGATGGTGGTATAGGAGAATCAGGGTCAGAGGAAGGTTCAGATGAAGGAGAGGAAAGAGTTTGAGGTGAAAGTGGTCATTTGGTAGTTTTTGAAGGATCGTAAGACGGAGAACGTTCTTCGGGAGGTGAACGTTCTTGAGTTGGAGAGGGAGATTGTTGATGTTCATGAGAACATTCTCGAAGGGGAGAGCGTGTTTGAGTATGGGAAGGAGAAGTAGTGGGAGAACGTTCTGAGTGAGGAGAACGTTCTTGAGAAGGAGAAGAAAAATGGTGAGGGATATGAGAACGTTCTTGAATTGGAGAACGTTCGGGAGTAGGGGTAAGATTTTTGTGAACAGTTGTAGCGGAAGGAGTAGGAGAACGTTCTTGCATTGGGGTGGGAGAAGGTTTTGGGGTTGGGGAACGTTCTTGAGATGAGGAAGGGGAAAGACGAAATTTGTTTTTAGGTACAGTTGTTTTGAATCTCTGGCGAATGGGTAAGTTTGTTCTTGCTAGAAATTTTGAGGCTGAAATGGTGGTTTTGGTTTTTAGAGTACGAGTTTTAGGTTAAGTAGATGTGGGGGAGGAGAAAAAATCAGTCATTGGTCTTTGTTTCTTGTTTGAAGGAATAGATTGAGAGGTTTCAAAATATGATGATTTAGAAGAGGTTGGTATTGAGGTTTTTGATGTAGGAATAGGTTTTGTTGAAGGAGCCGGAGTATCAGATGATTCATCTGAGTCAGTGTCTGAGATGATGAAGTAGGTAGGTTTAGTGATTGGTGTCCTTGAGGTCCCAATTCCTGCCAGAGTTCTCATTGAGCGCCTTTTAGGTGCTGGAGGATTAACAAATTTATGTGTTGGTGGTGTGGGTTTTGGAGGAGTTGGCCTGGGTGGAGGTGAAGGTGAACGATTGTAAACTGGTGAGAAGGATGATGATGGTGATGGAGTTTCAGTGCTTGCATTTTTGCGAGCAGATTGCTTGGTTCGAGCCATTTTTGATACTGAGAAAACGAGATTGAAAATGACTTTGGAGGAAGATGATAGTTGAGAGAATGAAAACTGTTTCAAAAGAGATGAACAGTTGTGATAACTGCAATTTGCTTTTGCAGTTTCGAGAGAGAGAGAGTAATGATGATGAACCTAGGGAAGTGACAAGTGTTTGGGGAAAGGGATGATTTTGACGGCTGAGCAGTGCCTTTTGAAAGGCTTGATGCACGCGCATTTAATGCCGAGACATGCCTTGTCTGCGCATGAGGAAGATGATGTCTGGGAAGAGGATTTGAAAAACGGAGAAAGATGTTTAAAATACGGAGATTGATAAACGTTCTCCGTTTTCTGCAGAAGCAGTTTTAACTAGATTTTTCAGGATTTTTCAAAATTCTCAGTTTTTCTTTGATTGAATTAAAACTTTCCTCGACTAAGGGCTTTGTAAAAATATCAGCAAGCTGATTTTGAGTATCAACAAAAATTAATTCAATGTCCTTTTTATTAACATGATCGCGAATAAAATGATGTTTTATTTCAATATGTTTTGAACGAGAATGCTGAATTGGATTTTTTTGACAGATTGATTGCACTAGTATTATCACAGTAAATTGGAATGCTAGAGTAACTTACAGAAAAGTCTTCAAGTTGATTTTTAATCCAAAGGACTTGTGAGCAACAACTCGCGACTAATACATATTCATCTTCAGTGGTTGTATTTTGTTTTCTGCAAGACCAACTTATCAAAGCATCGCCCAGAAATTGACATGCTCCACTGGTGCTTTTTCTTTCAGTTTTATCTCCAGCATAATCAGCGTCACAATATGCTACAAGATCAAAATGAGAACCTTTTCTATACCAAAGGCCAAGATCAGTAGTTCCAACAAGATATCTAAAAATTCGTTTTACAGCAGTTAGATGAGATTCTTTTGGCGCGGATTGAAATCTAGCGCATAATCCTACTGCAAACACAATATCTGGCCTGCTAGCAGTTAAATATAGCAAGGAACCGATCATGCCTCTATATTCTTTCTCAGAAACAGATTTTCCATGTTCATCTTTGTCTAATGAAGAGGATGGATGCATAGGAGTAGACGTAATTTTTACTTCATTCATTTTGTACTTGGTTAACAAATCCTTAATGTATTTTTCTTGACAAATAAAAATACCATTTTTATGTTGTTTAATTTGTAATCCAAGAAAATATCTTAATTCTCCCATCATGCTCATTTCGAATTCACTTTGCATGAGCTTTGAGAAACCATCACACATTTTTTCATTAGTTGATCCAAAGATAATATCATCAACATACACTTGTACAATAGGTAAATCATTTTTATCAATTTTCTTAAAAAGTGTAGTGTCAATTTTTCCTCTGGAAAAACCATTATTGATTAAGAATGAACTTAACATATCATACCAAGCTCTTGGTGCTTGTTTTAAGCCATACAGAGCTTTTGTGAGTTTGAAAACATGATTTGGTTTTGATTGATCTTCAAAACCAGGAGGTTGTTTCACATAAACTTGCTCATTTAAAAAGCCGTTTAAAAATGCACTTTTAACATCCATTTGAAATAATTTAATAAGTTTGTGAGATGCATATGCAAGAAGTATACGAATAGCTTCTAACCTTGCAACAGGAGCAAAAGTTTCATCATAGTCTATACCTTCTTGTTGATTGTAACCTTGAGCAACCAATCTTGCTTTGTTTCTTACATCCTTACCTTCTTCATCTAATTTGTTTCTGAAGACCCAGCGTGTACCAATAATTGTTTGATCTTGAGGATTTGGTACCAAAGTCCAGACTTCATTTTTATCGAACTGCTGCAGTTCTTCCTTCATGGCTTCAATCCAAGATTGATCAACTATGGCTTCTTTAATTGATTTTGGTTCAATTTGAGAAATCATTGCCATGTTGTTTTCATCATTCTTGAATGATTTCCTAGTTCGAATTCCATCTGTTGTATCCCCAATGATTTGAGTTTGAGGATGATCTCCTATTGTTCTCCAGCTTTTAGGTGGAGAATGATACGGAGATTGTTTATCGATCTCCGTTTCCTGTATATCAGTTTTCTTTTGTGTGTCTGGCAATTCTTCATCCTCATTTGACTTTTCAAGTATTAAATCATCAAATTCATCAAATAAAATATGCATGCTTATTTCAACAATTTTAGTTCTTAGATTAAAAACTCTATAACCTTTAGAGTCGGTTGAATAACCCAAAAAGATAGCTTTATCTGATTTCGAATCAAATTTTCCAAGAACATCTTTGTTGTTTAGAATATAACAGTAACACCCAAAAATATGGAAGTATGAAATGTTTGATTTTCTGTTTTTCCAGATTTCATATGGAGTTTTGTTTATGATTTTTCTAATGGATACACGATTTAGAATATAGCATGATGTATTGATGGCTTCAGCCCAAAAATATTTTTCAACATTTGATTCTTCCAAGATTGTTCTTGCCATTTCTTGTAAGGTTCTATTTTTTCTTTCAACAACTCCATTTTGTTGTGGAGTTCTTGCACAAGACAAATTATGAGAAATGCCAAGTTTATCAAGAAAGTTCTTGAAAGGAGCATTTATGAATTCTCCTCCATGATCACTTCTTATAGAGATGATGCTGGATTCTTTTTCATTTTGTACCTTTTTACAAAAGATTTTAAAAGCTTCAAAGGCATCATCTTTTTGTTTTAAAAATAGTACCCAAGTGTATCGAGAGAAATCATCAACAATAACAAAACCATATTTCATTCCTCCTAAACTGGTTGTTTTTACAGGACCAAATAAGTCTATGTGAAGTAATTCAAGAATTATGTTTGTGGAAATAAAATCTTTTGAATGAAAGCTGCTTTTAACTTGCTTTCCTTTTACACAAGCTTCACATATTCTGTCTTTTTCAAAATTTTGTTTTGGTAAACCTCTGACAAGTTCTAATTTTGAAATTTTCGAAATGGTTTTCATGCTGACATGCCCTGCCTTTTTATGCCAGATCCATTTATCTTTATCAATAGATATGAAGCAGGATTCATCAGGCAGTTCTTCAAGATATAATACATAGAGATTTTTCTTTCTGGTTCCAGAAAACAGTTTTTCACCTGATGTTGTTTTTATGATTTCACATATGTTGGGTTTGAAAATAACTTCACAGCCATTGTCACAGAGTTGACTTATGCTTAAGAGATTATGTTTTAGACCTTCAACATATTGAACATCAGTTATTTGAGCAGAGTTTTTCTTACCAATTGTCCCTTTACCTTTGATTCGAGCTTGATTGTCGTTTCCAAAAGTAACAGACCCTCCACCTTTCTTGACAAAGGACATGAAGCAATTTTTATCACCCGTCATGTGTCATGAACAGCCACTGTCCAAAAACCATGGCTTTTTCGTGACACCTTGAGAACCAACATGCAGTTTTGGTTTTATTAACTTTTGGTACCCATTCTGTCTTGGGTCCTTGTGGATTAGTTTTGAATTTTGTTTTTCTGATATTATAGCATGTAGATTCAGAATGTCCAATTTTAGAGCATGAAGAACATTTAATTATTTGTTTATGAAAATATTTTCTAACTGGTTTTGACAGATTTTCAGAACTTTCTCCGTTTTCTGTTTTATCTGGAGAACGTTCTTGGTTTTTTTGAAAAACTGTTTTTCTTTCAGATTGTTCTTTTCTCTGTTTGCTCTTGATTTTCTCATCTCTTTTCTTAAAATAACACGCAAATTCAAGGTGTCCAATTTTACTGCAATATGAACATTTGATCTTGCATTTATTTTCTCTTCTTTTTGGAATAAATTTTTTTTCATACATTTTGGTTTTCTGAGTTTGATTAAAACCAAGACCAGCTTTATCAAATATTCCAACTTGAGATCCCATGATTTTCTGAAATGTTCCAGTAGCTTTAATAAAGTTTAACAGATCATTTTTCAAAAGTTGAACTTCAGATTTAAGGAGAACGTTCTCCTTTTGAAGTGCAGAACGTTCTTGACTTTCTTGATTTTCAGTGTGAAAGTTTTTGGTTTGAGATTCTTTCAGATTTTGAATGATTTCCTTCAGCTTATTATTCAGAACCTGAGTTTTTTCTTTTTCTTCCTTTTCTTTATAAAATTTTTCTTTTAAGGAACTACATTTTTGTATGAGTAAGTTTGAATCATTTAATAAGTTGTCAAATTCTTTTTCCATTTGTTCACACAAAATGCAGGATTCAGAATTTGTTACCTCATTTTCTTCAGTGTTTGCCATTAAGCATATGTTGGCTTCTTCATCTTCTTCCTCATCAGATTCATCTGAGTTATCCCATGTGGCCATCATTGATTTCTTTTTGAAAGGAAATCTGTTTGGTGTTCTTTTGTTTAGAGGACACTCAGATTTGTAATGTCCCAGCTTATTACATCCAAAACATGTAATTTGACTTTTATCTTGTTCTGTCTTAGGATTTTCTTTTCTGTTTGGGAATCCCTTCTTCATTTGATCTCTTCTTCTTATTATTCTTTGAATTCTTTTAGTGAGAAAAGCTATTTCTTCATCAGCCTCTTCTTGAGTTTTTTCTTCTGGTTCTTCCTCTGTTTGGTCAAATGTGCTTTCTTGAGATGTTTTTAAAGCTATTGTTTTTCCTTTCTTGACAGGTTTATCTTCTTGTAATAATACCTCATGTGCTTTTAAGGTTCCAATTAGCTCTTCTAGTGCCAGTACTTCAAGGTTCTTGGCTCGGCTTATGGCTGTTACCATTGGTCTCCATATGACTAGAAGACATCTCATGATCTTTCTTACTCTATCTTGTACTGAGTAAGCCTTTCCTAAGGATCGCATTTCATTCACTATAGTTGTGAACCTTGAATACATTTCATCAATGGTTTCTCCTTCATTCATTTCGAACAGCTCAAATTTTCTTATGCCGATGTCTATTCTTGTTTCTTTGACATGGTTTGTTCCTTCATGATGAATTTGTAGTGTATCCCAGATTTCTTTAGCAGTTGTGCATTCATCGACTCTTTCACGTTCTTCCCTGCTCAAAGCGCACGATAAGAATAATTGAGCTTTAGAGTTTAAGAGTACCTTAGTTTTGTCTTCAGATGTCCAGTCGACTTCTTCCTTTTTGGCAGAGTTTGAATCATTTTGATCAGCTCTTGGAATGAAATCTCCATCTGTAATGATGCACCACATTCCTGTGTCTTGAGACTTTAGAAACAACTGCATCTTGTTTTTCCAAAAGTAGTAATCAGTTCCATCAAAGTATGGTGGCCTGTTTGAGGATCCTCCTTCAACAATGTATTTTGCTTTTGACATTTTTTCTTCTAGATCTTTTTCTCTAGCACTTGGTTAAAGTGTTTTTTTCTAGAGACCTTGCTCTGATACCAATTGAAGTAGCAATGTCAAGTTACAAGGAAGGGGGTTTGAATTGTAATCTTGCCTATTTAAAATTTCCTGTTAAACACTTAAGAAAACAACTCAAGAATGATCTTGGTTATAAAAACAGAAACAGAGAACGTTCTTGGTTTTAACACAGAAAACGCAGAACGTTCTTGATTAGTTAAAATCACAGTTTTAGTTTCTCTATTTAATTTTGATAATAACAATAACTGAATGTAAATAGAGATAAGGAAGAAATACCACACAAGAATATATCCTGGTTCACCCAACGTGGGCTACGTCCAGTCCTCACAACTGTGAGATTTTCACTAAGTGTTCAAAGAGAAAGGGAGAACAATCACAGTTAGAGATCAACCTTGATCTGTAACTATACTTCCTTTCTACCCAGAAAGGATTAATCAGGTCACCTAACTAATCTGTTAGGATTTTGAAGTTAACTCTTTTAATCACACTCAAACTATAAACAATCCTTATAGTTATGAGTTTATACAATAATAATTTGAAAGGTTTGTTTGAATCTAATTTTGCTTAACTCTTGTTTGAGAAAGGATTCGGAACAGAGAAAGAACTCAGTAGAATAAAACTGGAAGTATGTATTTGGTTCATCCTGATTTCTTTTGTGAATGAGATGGCTTCAAGAATGCAAGTGAATATGATTTAATGAGAATACTTGGCACTTGAAGATCTGATTGATGCTTGCGAATTTGCCTTCCTTTTATAGATGTTTTGAGCAATTAATTCTGGTCAGAAAGAGCTGTTGGGAGTGCTCTGTTTTCCTTCTGACAGAAGCAAGGAATCTGTTGACAAATAGAGCTCCATGTATGTGACAGTTTTGGGCTTTCTGTTTTGGGCCTTTTGCTTGATTTCAAACAGACTTGTTGCGTGCTTTAATGACCCATTAAGCTTTGATAATATTTGATAGTGATTGGGCTTCGATTTGGATGTTTAATTTGATCCAAAACTGTTTGGAAAGGAGTGAATATTTTTCTGCAGAAATGAGAAGTTTTCTTCTGCAGAAACAGAGATTGTTCTTCTAAAAAACGGAGAACGTTGATTATAGGTGGAGAAAGATAATCAATCTTGTCTGATAGACTTTTGAATAATCTGAGGACTTATATTCAATCTTGAAGTTTAGTTTTGTTCAACTTTCATGACAGTTCCAGACTGGAGAAAGTTGCAGTCCGTTTTTTTATATGCTTAGATTCGTGATGAATTTTCTTAATGATCCGAGAATCGTGTTGAGTAAAAATGATTCCTATCTGTTCCTTGCCATGTACTGATGAAATTGGTATAAAGATTTCAGGCATAATCAATGTTGAAGTGGTGGAGAAAGATTGGTGAAGTGGCTGTAACAATCTTTCTTGATTCTGCTGATCTTTCTCTGTTTTGTATAGTTTTTGATCATGACTTATTTCTTTGCTTTGCTTGGTTCCTATCTTTAATAAAAAAACACTCAAGAGCACACATTAAATTAACATAACATTTAGAATCATAATTAATATCTTTAATTAATCTTTTGTTTATTTTCATCAAAACTTAATTTGAGAGTTTGTCTTAATAATGAAATCCAATTATTATATTACTTAAATTACAAGTCACCTAATACTCACAACATCCCATAATCATCCTCACCAGCTTGCCCTTAATAGAGCAACTATATTTTGTATATCATAGTATTTGAGTGAAGAGTCAAATTTAAATAAATCAATTTCCTCTTTAACCTTCTATAGAAGACAGGGATAATATTTTATCAATTGAGCTATCAAAATGGATTAATCCATTTAGCCGTTATTAGAACGGGTTAGATCATAAAAATAAAAATTAAAAAACAATTGTATCTTTTTTACTTAATCCAATTAGCTGAAATAAAATATTGCGTTTGACCAAGCCAACCCAATTCCAACATCTTATAAAAAACAATCGTAATAACAATAATAATAAAATCTTTAAGAATTATTGTCTAATTTAAAATTATTAATAGAAACATATTTAAATATAAAAACATAATAAAAAGACATAAATTTAACTAAAATTTTAAAGTATAAATTATTAAATGTTTGGTTGGTTCAACTGAAGGAATATATTTATATTTAATTGATATACAATGTAACCGTAAAAAAGTTACATGCATCTTATCTTATCATATCACACTAATTAAATAATTGTGAGAAACTAATGTAACTAAAAGTGGCATAAAAATTGAAACAGATGAATAAAATTTAAAAGAAAAATAGAATGGGCCGATTTTGTATATTGGTCCTCGTAGCCCATAGTAGTTGGGTTGGGTTTAATAATTTACAACCCAATACTAAATAGCTCGGTTTTATTCTAATTCATTTATGTAATTGAATTAAAGTGTCGGCTCATACTGACTTATCTGAAATCACTTTTTTACTAATGATAGCGAGTTTGATGATAATAATAAAATTTATTTATAGTAAAAAAAAAAATTAGAATCATTTGAGTCTTTAAAAATACAATATCTAACATTTTAAAATTTTAAAAAAATTTAGAACACTATTTTAGTGTTTTGGAAAATGCATTATTTTGTGAGTGATTTCGAGTTTCTATTTTGTTGCAATGATTTCGGACTTTAAAAAGATTTCTAAGATATGAGTCAAGAAAAAAAAGTTTCTAAATCTAAAGGGTGTTTTTTCTCCTATATATATGTCTAAATTGGCTAATTTGAATGTGTAAAGTACATATCTAAATTAGCCAATTCATACAAAATTTGAAAACTTTTAAAAAGACTTAGAGTGAAAAATTAAACTTTCAAAACTAAAACTAATAAATATGATAACATCCCCCACTCAAGTGTGTTTTGTGCAGGGACGGATTCATGTATTAGGTAATGGGGTCTTGCCCACAACTTATTTTTGTTTGTGTTTTATTAGTTGGAAATTTATTTCTTTAGTATAGTACACTTTTAAACATGTTATTCCTATAATAAAAAAAAATGTTGTCCTTACAATCATTTTTCTAATTTTCTTTCATCTCATCTATCATTATATTTCTCTCTTACAATTTTACGTACTTTTTTTTTTTTTACATTAAATAATCAAATATTTTATGTATAAATATTATCAATTATTTTCACCAACTTCATTATAAAAACTTATAATATTATAGATTATTACTATTTTAATTTTCAGAACTAATTAAATCTTCATATTTTTCTTAATTTAGAACAATTTGAACTTAAACTTTGGATCTGCCATGGAAATTAAACTTTGATCCTTTGAGCTCCAAACTTTGCATTTATTGTCATCTAAGCTACTCTTCTTAAGTCAATTGCTAGCTAGATAGTATTTTATAATTAATAAGATTGTAAGTTTTAAGGGGCACACTCCACCCCTAACTAGCTACCACTTTTTGACACATTTGGTTCTCTATATATTACCACATTACAATGTTGTTCCATAAATCCTCCATTGTCATAATTAACCTCTTTCTCTATTAACCATCTAATTTTAACGGCAATATTCAACTTTGGAAACACGAGTATGAGTTAATCCTAAGTCAAGAAAATGAATCTTCTACGACGGCTAAAATGCAGCTGTAGGGACATTATATTTATATGGAGATTATATAGTGATCCAGGTCCTATATATGACAAAAAAAGAAAAAGAGAGAAAAAAAAAACAAAAGTTTCCATTCAGTTTTATCAGTATATTAGTTCAGTATATTTACTATCTTTGGTTTTTTTTTTAATAAAAAATAATTAAATTATAATTTAATGAATAAAAATTCATGTATTTAATCAATAAAAAAATCAAATACATTGATCAAATTATAATTAAATTGTGTACTATAAAAAAGAAGAAGATAATGGGGTAATTAGTTACATGTAACTTTTTTATCACTTCAAATCAATAATAACATGTAGTACTGTAATAACACATTAGTTAGATACTATATTATCATTCACACTACTAAATTGGAACCAAATTATATTATTTGAATAAATCTAAATAATTGCTAAATTCAAATACAATATTTCATAGTATACTCTCTAATATGAAAGGTACTATTTTTTTGTTCAATATAAAACTTGGATACAAGATGGAGAAAATGGGAGTTTACAATAAGCAAATGTGACTTATAAGTTATAATCAATATTAATCTTTCCAATTATAGCTACTATGAATTAAAAACTCTACAATTCCTCCTAATCTCACCCTCATTTCCAAGCAAAACACCAATATTTCCCATCTTTACCATAGCATCAACAAATTTCTCCATAAAACTCTCACCATTTCGAGCAAATCTCATCACAACCTCTTTTGTCATCGAATCCGAAGCAAATTGTTGATCAAAAGACAACACTCCTCTCTCCAACAAAATTTGATTATAAAATTGATTATCAAACACAAAAGAAGTGTTTTGATCCAAAGACACCCTTGGGTCACCTTGAATACTACACAAACCAACCAACTTGTTTCTTAAACTAGGTTCCATTGAAGAATTATTACTAAGCCTATTTCTAATGAACCTACAATGAGTGAATCCAACAGTGTGTGCTCCTAAAAGGGTAACCATTTCTTCCAATGTCATGCCTTTTGAATTAAAAACTTTTAATGCATCCAAAATAGGAAGGCTTGGCGCTGGAAGGTTTACGTCCTTAAGAGTTGATATTAATCCATCGCGTCTTCCGGTTGGGACATTGTAATTTGGTCCTCCAGCTAAAACAACGGAATCTCTCGTCGCTAAAGATATTATGTCGGCACATGAAACCGTTGATGGACATACTTTTTCTAGGATTCTTTTTATTTCGTCTATTATTTCGTATCCTCTTACGCTTTGGTTTGGTGATGCCTCTTTTTCTGATTTATTTCCCGGCGTTGAGTCGATTAATATGGATGCATCACACCCCTTCAATAAAATCAACCAAATTGCATGTTAATGAAAAATATTGTATATTTTGTCTAGTATTCATAAGGCAAGAGAAATGCATATGGTTACAATTATTTATTATGAAATAAAATTTATATAGAATAAATTATACTTTCATACAATACTTTTATTTATCTACAGTGATGATATATTTTCAGTTTAATTCAATATCTATTCTATCAAAATCATCACAATAATGTATTTAATAAAAAAAAATATGGAAATGAAAAAAATTGAAATGCCACATTGATTGTAAAGAGTTATAAAATTATGATTTTGTAATAGAAAATATATGAATGTAGATCACTATTTAGAACCTTGAGCATAGAGAGAAAAATGAGTGAATTTTGTTATTATGAGTATACAAAGTAATAGTAGTAATTTATAAGATGATATTATATGATTAATTAATTGTGGGGTAGTAGCTTACTCTAACAAAGCAGTCATGGAAGTGCATACGGAGAAAAGCAGCGGTAATGGAATTGTTTTTGTTGAAATTGGTTTGAACAACTTGACGTACAATATACTCTGCTCTTGGGCAACTAGAGTTATAGAATCCAACCTTTAGATCACCAAATGCAAAGGGGATTAGGACCAAGAAAAATAACAAAAATGAAATGGTGAACTTCATTTTGAGTTGTGGCTCTCTACTTGCTTTATGAGCTATGTTGTTGTGGATTAGCATTTGAAATACATGTATATATAGAGAAAGTGGGGATTCAATTCAAAGAGATTTTCACTAGGCATAAGCTGAAGTAATAACTTTTTATTTTATTTTATTTTAATTACTTTCTATAAAAGAACATGAAATTTAGAATGAATATGTCTAGAGCATGCCACTGAGACATTAATATATCTTGGATAGCTATACTAATACTCCATTTACAATGACATTTAAGTAAAAAAGACATCTTCCGTCAATTTTTTTTTCCGATTTGATCATTTATGTTTTTAAATAATTTCAGCGGTACCCTTTAAGTGGGGTTCCGATAAAAAAAAGTTAAAAAATTATTCATCTGGATTATAAAAAACGATTGTCACTGATCTGAAATGATGTATATGGAGTATAAATACCCCATAGCTTCAGTTTTAACGAATCAATCCTACTACCAAATTTATAACAAACTTTGAACATTTTCTGAAATATTTCCAAAACATAAAGGGTAACTTTTTCTGAAAATCGAGGAGAGATTTTTTAACTTTTTCTTAATGGAACCCCACTTAAAGGGTAACGGTGAAATTATTTAAAAACATAAAGGACCAAATCAGGAAAAAAAAAAGATAAATGACTAAATCGTTAACTAATATTAAGTTAAGGGACCACGGATGGTATTTAACATACATTAAAATTAGGTATACTGACTTTTTAAATATTCTCTTTGTCTATATTTATTTTCGAAAGGAGTGTTAATTTTACAAATAGCTAAATATAAAAAAAAATAATTAAATATACTTTTAAAATAAACATATTAAATTTAACTATCAAACAAAATAAACTCAAAAAAAAAAATTCCTACGTAAAGTAGCAGAGAAGATATAAAAACTAATAATAACTATTTAGAAAAGATGAACCCAACAACACTTAAAATTATTCAGAATTGATATTGTGTTGAAGAGGTTTATAATATCTTTTTCAATATAAACAATTTATTTATTTTCAATAAATCCATCGTCTATTATTTTTGAGTCTTGTCTTAACAACTTTTATTATTGATAAAACCATTTTGTAGATAAAAAGCTAAATATATATTATCACAATAGTAAAATATAAAAATATATCAACTTATTGTCGATACATGCTTTTTTTTTTTATATGCATATCAGTTAACGGTGTATTTACGTACGTACGAAGAAAAACTAAAATTGAATAAATTTAAAATGCGAAGTTGCCAACTAGCTAGCATTTTCTTTCTTCTGTAAATGGAATTCACAATATTGTTGACGCGCTTTTGTATATTGCACTGAATTCAGTGTCTTTTGGGTCTAGCAATTGCACAATATCAGTGGATACAGTTTGTATATATACCATGACAGTTTGCACTAATTTGTCAAACAAAAATCTAACACAAACACATTATATATGATGTGTAGTGATACACAGAAGTTACAAAACTAAAGGTCAAAACTAATTAACTGAACTAAATTAGTGTGATTCAAGTATTAATTAAGTGGCTCAGAGTTTCTTAAACAAGTTCAAATCCTATTCTTAATTAAACATATCATCAATAGTTCGAACATTGACTCATTCGTACAAAATTTTACTACTCGAGATAGACAGCACGTAAATGCATGCGATCTTAAATTAATTAGTCTATATAATTGTATATAGAAAATATATGTACCCTTCTAAATAAATAAATAAAATTATTATGAGGTATTGTTGACGGTAAACTATGATCAGATTATAATATAATAATATTTGACATATATACTCGTATAAATTTAAGTATAAATAATTTTATACTGTCAGTCAATCACAATCGTTGAATAAATCATTATATATATTTGACTTTTATCAAAATTATCTCTAAAATCATCCCCATAATAATTGTGATGTTAAAATCAATATAAAATATTTTATATTGATATTACATAACAATTATAGCAATTATAGGAAGCAAAGCCTAAGCAATTGGACTTTTGTTTTCATTAATTGCATGTAGTCAATTTAACGTAGAAGATCGAGATTATACGATCATATATGTCACGCACACCACACTCTCCCCGAGATTTAGCGGACACATGTTTTTCCTTTGTATAAACAGACTAAACCCGTTTTTGTGTTTTTTCTTGCCACTATAGTTCAATAATATGTATGAACATTTAATTCTTTTAAGGTTTTAAAAATGGTACACAATTGTAAACTGGACAGCAACATCAATACTTTTGACATCACATCAATTAATTGTATCAATGACCTCAATTAATCTTCGTGATATTCAGATTGGCGATACAACTATACAATTGTTAAATTGTTATAATCTCAATTATATCAGTCGCATTTAATCACAATTCTTTGTAATTTTTAGAATGGTGATGCTACTCACGACGGTTAATCGTGATTTAAATCCTGGCTTGCACTAATTTTCTATTTAATTTTGATGGCAAAAGAGTTGAAGGACGGTGGTGCATGTATGAAATAGTTTGTGAAAAAAAGAATATTAATGGTACGTAGAAGATGTGGACCACGCGTTTTGACTATAATCAGTGATCTTATATGCAACGTTCCAAAAAATTGATATGGACGGCAAAAATATCATTTCAGTTTAAAACGCGTCCAATATTATACGTAGAGTTATTTGTGAAGGATTAGCTTTTTAAGAACTAGCATAGGTTTTAATTAATTCATAATTCTATATTTAAATATAAACACGAGAAATACTGCATATGAAATTGTGGATCCGTGAATTTTTTCTCTGTTTATTTGGTAAATTGTAATTAAGAGCCACATGCCTGTATTTTTGTACATACCCTTTTTGTAATTTAAAAAATGGAATTCAATTCGACTTGTTAAAGAAATCGCATAAAATTGGCACTTTGTAAGAATTATTTGGGTGTCAACCCAAAAACAGAACTACCTACTGCCTAAATTACACCGATCAGCTGAAAGTGTTCGATCAGAAATAGTATAGTAGTAGGTAGGTGAACAACGAATAATGTAATTACATGATGTATTTGTTATCTTCTTCTGAGTTTATATATGAAAGGATCAATATCTAGATCTAGAAAAGGATAATAGGATAATTTGTATTATTGAGAAGGACTTTGGTTGGAATAATTAGGTATGCTAACCTACTAAATGATAGCACGGGTTAATTGTTATAGTAACTTAGACATTAAAAAATACATTTTTTGAATATAATTTTTATAATAAACTATTCAAAATTACGTTTTAGTTTAAGCTTTTTTAGATTTTATGAAATTTTATTTTTCAAAAAAATTTATAGCAAAATGATTAAATACTTAAACCGATATTTTTATGAAAAACTACTCTTGCCAATTTCTCATTTTAAGTTTTTTTGTAATTTTCTTTTCAAAAAATTATAACGAAAATATGAAATATTTAAAAAATTATTTATGAAAAAAAAAACAGGCGGAACCATAAGGGGACTTGGTGGTATGAGTGTAAGAACTACATCAATGACTCGATCAATATGCAAATGCAAAACTAAATAAGACTCTTTTTGATAAAATTAAATGATAGTTGATAGATGATAGTTTATAGTTGAAAACTGTTGAACTAATTAAGTGTTTGATAAAATTAGTAGTTCAATTAAGTTAAAAAATGTAAAGCGACATAAAAGGACACTAAATTAAAATAAATAAATTATTTACTTTAAAAATTAATTAATTATTATAAAATTCAAATTATTTATAAATAATTTGAAATTATAATAAAAAAATAATTTATTAATTATATATTTTTTTTATCTATTTAGCTAATTTATTTATTTTAAATTATATAAATACATTTTTTCAATTATTATTTATTTAAATTATTTTAAGT